>VDFB02271358.1:270402153-270619502 GCA_007258455.2 Sequoia sempervirens
TCAATGTATTTTTTTTTTTTTTTTTAAAGTGAATATTTATATATATATAAAATGTTAAGTTTGTAGATTGTATATAATTTCTTTTTAAGGGAACAATTTTATGTAAATAAAGAATTAACATTATCTATATTTAATAATGTTAATAAATGTTTTATCTCTAAATTATTTGAATATTTAATTAATCTCTATAATTGTTATTAAGATTTTGATTCATAGAAATTGTATTAATGTAGTCATGAATTGTATATGAGTGAATTCGTAATGACAAGTTTATAACACCTTAAATTTTATTGTTTAAATTATGGTGATTTATATTGTGAGAGTATAACTTTTCACTTTGTGTTGTTGTCTTTTAAGACATATTAGAGATTATGATTTATCTCTAGTAGGGGGATGTAAACGTTTGTGGTTTTAATCTTTATGCTTAATAGCTACCCCTAGATTGGTTTTATGTTGAGTCATGTTATAGAGGGAGTGGCTTGCATTAGGGGCCGAAATCCTATAGTGATTGTCTGGGTAACCTAACGTAGGTGTGTTAATTAAGTGATAACCTAACTAATATTTTAGGGGTTGGGTAGTTCTAAACATTAAATCAGATAATAGTATGCCTCGCCTACTTCTTAACACTCATTTAGGTTGAGAAAAGGCTGAGAAGGCCTGGAATGGCAAGTCACCATCTTGTCCACTTGAAAGATGTAACGACGCCGCATTTGTCTGCATAGAGGCCGAGAATCGGTAGAGACTGCCAGGGTAACTCTTGGTGAGGGCTGGTAGTCTAGGAAGGTTCACCAGGGTAACCTATCCTAACAATGTGATGACACTCTCTTAGTCTATATCATGATGGTGTATCTTTTGTTGAGATTTCGATATAATGTGACTTGATACTGTGATTTCATGCATTTTGATTGTAAACGTTATGTCGTATAGTGAATTGTAAACCCCGTAAACGTGATGTTCTGTTTGCTATGTTTGTGGACCTGTCAGTATCTCCTAGCACGGAGGGAGTGGACCTTTGGGTTCCACGTGGTCGGGAGGTAACCATGCTACACCTATCTTATAATTTTCTTGCAGATGATCCTAAGCTCGCAACAGATTCCAGTTGCAATCTTGTTCGTGACTGAGGATGCAGAGTCTGTTCGTGGATTATGTACCAGATATCAAATGAACACTATATGTTTTGTAAACTTATCTCTGGTATAAGAGTGTATTGTTTGTATCACCTTTGATGTATAGAGATTCTTTGAAATCTCGCTTTGTGTAAAATTAACATTTGGGATATTTTAATTGTATTTAAATTTTATAAAATGGATCTTACACGAAATCAAATTTGTACTTTTGATTGATTATCAATGTGATTAGTTAACTTGTTAAGTTTATGTAACGTCTTGGAAACTTTATATCATATGTATAGACAATTAAAAAAAAAAATATTCTGTTAACTTTGTACTTGCTCTATATGTATAATGTGTTTAAGTCGGGGCGTTACAGATTGGTATCAGAGCCAAGTTCTAACACTGGGTGCTTTGGTTAAATGAGCCCATTAGGTTGTTTAGTACGTTAGACTTGGTTGTTGTGTTTTCCATTTGCTTTGTTTGTCTTCTAACAAGACTTGTCTTGTTTTGTGTGTAGGAACATGCCTAGGCATCGTGTTAGAGGTCGTGGTCGAGGCCGTGGTGGTGGCTGTGGGCCAAGCCGCCAGGTTACTCCCCCTTCGAGCCCTCATCAGAGTGATCAGGCAGAACATTTGGGACCACACTTGGATCAGGGTAATGAGGCACAGGTTCCAGAACAGTCAGTGGTAGAGGGGTCTCAGTTATGCCCTTTACTTGAGGAGGTCCTAGCTCGACTTGGACCTAGACAAGAAGTGGTACAGGAAGTGAATAGAGAACGTGATAGATCTCCGAGGAGAGTAGATGATTTAGTGCAGCAGGATGCTATTATTGCAGGTCACATGCAAGATTTGTTGAGGGCATGCCCTCCTACATTTGATGGATCTGGTGGAGGTTTAGAGGCAGAGACTTGGTTGCTTGATTTGGGACGATGCTTTGCAATGCATCCTTATGGCAGCAATACTCGTGCTCGTTGCGCCATAAAGCATCTGAGAGGCTTTGCCTCTACTTGGTGGCAATTGGAGGAGCAGAAGCTCCATCTAGAGATTGGTGCCGTCTCATGGGATATGTTCCTGGAGAGGTTCAGAGCACGTTTCCTGTCTGAACATTGGAGGCAGCGACGTGCGGATGAGTTTAATGATCTTCGTCAGATGGCTATGTCTGTGGAACAGTTTGAGCACAGGTTTTATGAGCTCAAGCAATATGCAGGGATTATGGATGATGAGGCAATGTTAGTGCAGCACTTCATCAGGGGCTTAAACGCCCGTATTAGCAGTGGAGTCAGAGTTTTCGAGCCGAAGACTATGGAGGTTGCTGTGGAGAAGGCACAGATAGTGGAAGAGAACCTCGCTATGGCTTTGGGTGGACACACTGGAGTACAGATAGGCAGTGCTCCTGTTTCTAGTTTTGGTCAGCGTGGTGGTCAGTTTCAGACAGGTGGTTCCTCTAGGAATCAACAGGCACCCACTAAGGGTGGACAACAACAACGCAATCAACAAAAGAATAAAAATTCACAGAACCAGCAAAGTAATAATTCTCAATCAGGAAGGAACCGCAATTGGTGGCGCAATAAGCGCAATCCGCAGAACCAGCCAATTCAGAGTGCTCAGTCGACAGTGAGTCGAGGTAGTTATCAGCAATCCAATGCACCTTCGGGTGGTAGAGGATTTGGCAGAGGCACTGGATGTTTCTCTTGTGGACAGCAGGGACATATTGCTAGGCAGTGTCCTATGCGAGGTACATCAAGTTATGGACAGCAACCGGCAGTTTCAGAGCCGACAGTTGGTGATGTGGGTCGTACTCATATAGTGTTTGCTGCGGTAAATAATCGCCAAGCTGATCATCAGAACACAGTGGTTGAATCTTCAGGTCAGTTATAGGGTATTGATGTTAATATTCTATTTGATTCTGGTGCTACAGATTCTTTTATTTCACCTTCTATAGTTGAGCGTTGTGGACTTGTGGCCATAAAGCAAGGCGATAGATGGCAGGTGGAATTTGCTTCTAGGACTAAAGTAGCAGTTGAATCCCTTGTCCGCAATTGTGGACTTAGGATTGGATCATTGACTACTTCCGTAGATCTTCGAGTCACACCTTTAGGGTCATATGACATTGTTTTGGGAATGGATTGGTTAGGTACTCATCATGCAGTGATTGACTGTCGTCAGAAGACAGTACGTTGCATTAATGATGAGGGTACAGAGGTTGAGATAGTTGGTGTACAGAGACCCATTTCTTTGCAGATAATTTTTGCGATGCAGTTGAAGAGATGCCTTCGTCAGGGATGTCAGTTGTTTGCGACAATGGTGAGTGACTTGGATTCTGGTGAAAGTCAGGAGATATCACTTGATGATCACCCCATTCTTAGGGAATTTGCTGATGTTTTTCCTAGTGATATTCCTGGTATGCCACCGAAGCGTGACATAGATTTCAGAGTTGATTTAGTTCCTGGAGCAGAACCCATCTCTCGTGCTCCATATAGAATGACTACACAGGAACTGGAGGAGCTTCGTATTCAGTTGGAGGAACTCTTGTCAAAGGGTTTCATTCGTCCGAGTGTTTCCCCTTGGGGAGCACCTGTTATCTTCGTGAAGAAGAAGGATGGATCTCTCAGATTGTGCATTGACTATCGTCAATTGAATAAGGTAACGATTAAGAACAGGTATCCATTACCCAGGATTGACGACCTTTTTGATCAGATCAAGGGAGCAACTGTATTCTCTAAGATTGATTTGAAATCCGGTTATCATCAGTTGCGAATTGCAGAAGCTGATATTCATAAGACGGCATTCCGAACTCGATACGGACACTATGAGTTCACAGTGGTACCGTTTGGGTTAACGAATGCACCATCAGTGTTCATGAGTCTGATGAATGGTGTGTTTCGCACCTATCTTGATCGATTTGTTCTCGTGTTTCTCGATGATATTTTGATTTATTCGAGAAATATGCAGGAACATGAAGAGCATTTGAGGCAAGTTCTACAGTGTTTGAGGGAGAACCAATTGTTTGGAAATTTGAAGAAATGTGAATTCTTCAAAACTGAGGTGAAATACCTTGGACATGTGATTTCTGGAGAGGGAATAGCTGTGGATCCTGCAAAGATTCAAGCTATCATTGATTGGCCCGTACCTAAAAATGTTTCTGAGGTTCGTAGTTTCATGGGTCTTGCTGGTTATTACAGACGATTTGTTCAGGGGTTTTCTAGGATTGGACACCCCATTACTTCTCTTCAGAGGAAAGGGAAGAAATTCATTTGGACAGATCAATGTCAATTGGCTTTTCAGATACTTAAGGATAAGCTGACTAGTGCACCTATCTTAGCAGTTCCTGATCCTGCTAAAGATTTTGTTGTTTGCACGGATGCTTCTTTGGAAGGTTTAGGAGCTGTATTGATGCAGGATGGACGAGTGATTGCTTATGAGTCTCGCAAACTCAAGGATCACGAACAGAATTACCCCACACATGATTTAGAGCTCGCTGCAGTTGTTCATGCTCTAGTTCATTGGAGACATTTCTTGTTAGGGCATCGTTTTGAACTTCATTGTGATCACCGCAGTCTGCAGTATATATTTACACAGCCTAATCTGAATGCTAGGCAGAGACGGTGGATGGAGTTCCTTTGCGAATATGATTTTGAGGTAAAATATGTTCAGGGTAAGGAGAATGTAGTGGCAGACGCCCTTAGTCGGCGAAGACATGAGATTTCAGCTGTGACACTTGGAGTTGAGTTGAGGAGTCAGATATTGGCCGCTCTTCCTTCCGATAGATTATATCAGGAAGTGAAGATGGAAATTGATTCAAATAGACCCTTGGAGGGAAGGTTTTCAGGATATGCAATTGAGTTAGATGGTTTGTTGCGACATCTAGGTCGTATATATGTACCACCTACTGAGAATCTTCGCACTCTTATTTTGACAGAGGCACATCGAGCTCCTTACTCAGCACATCCTGGAGTTAAGAAGATGTATGCAGATCTTCGACAGTTATATTTTTGGCCTGGTATGAAACGTGACATTGCTGATTTTGTATCGAGATGCCTTGAATGCCAGAGAGTCAAAGCGGAGCATCAACATCCCGCTGGTTTGTTACAGCCACATCTCATTCCTGAGTGGAAATGGGATGTAATATCAGTGGATTTTATTGTTGGATTACCTACGTCATTACGTCGACATGATGCCATCATGGTTACTTTTGACAGATTGACAAAGGTAGCTCATTTTTCACCAGTTCGGTCATCTTACAATGCTTCCTCTGTGGCCAGAATTTTCATGGAGGATATAGTACGATTGCATGGGATTCCACGTAGAATCATTTCAGATAGGGATCCTGTATTTACATCAGCATTATGGACATCATTACAGCATGCTTTAGGTACGCAGTTGAATTTCAGTTCAGCTTATCATCCTGAGACTGATGGTCAGACAGAGAGAGTCAATCAGATTCTCGAAGATATGCTCAGAATGTATGTGATGGATCGACAGTCGCATTGGGAGGACTATTTATACTTAGTGGAATTCGCTTATAACAATGGTTATCAGAGTTCCATAGGTATGCCTCCATTTCAGGCACTATATGGACATCCTTGTCGTACACCATTGAGTTGGGATCGACTTGAGGATAGAGTCCTACTCGGTCCTGAGATGCTTCGTGATATGGAGCAACAGGTGGATCGTATTAGAGAGCACTTGGTAGCAGCACAGGATAGACAGAAGAAGTATGCCGATGCGCATAGGGTGGATAGACAGTTTTCAGTTGGAGACAGGGTTTTTCTTCGAGTTCGTCCGTGTAAGAGTCCAATCCGTTACGAAAAAGGCTCTAAGCTTGCTCCTCGTTTTGTGGGACCATTCGAGATTCTTGAGAGGATTGGTCCTGTGGCATATCGACTTGCTTTACCACCCAGTCTATCACGTATTCATGATGTCTTTCATGTATCTGTTCTTCAACCTTATCATCCTGATATTTCACATGTACTTGATTGGAATGCATTACAGGTAGAGGACGGGCAGCTGGCTTTGGAGCCCGTGGGCATTCTTCAGCGTCGGAGGCTCGTCCTCAGGTGTCGAGACGTTGATCAGGTGAGGGTCCAATGGGATCCTAGCGATGAGGCATCAGCTACTTGGGAGGATGCGACACGTATGCATGAGCTTTATCCATATTTGTTTGCAGGCTTCCAGGAGTAAGCCTTATCCTAGGGGGGGAGGATGTAGTGACCCTCCAGTTTAGACATTCTGTTAGATTTGATTTTGCTTGTTAGATTACTTTGATACTATGTTGATTCTTTTCAGAGGAGATTCTAGATACTATGTTGTTTTGATTGTGCGGATGATACATTGACATCCTGGTTATTTGGATTATGTTGGTTCGATGATACTGTGATAGTTTCATTCATGATAGAGCTTGTTGGTTATGATTATTGCTTATGTTATCATGTTGATATGATTGATCTTGCTCGTTTGTGTCGATGGATAAGACAGTGTAGCATTACTCATTCGTGAGTACCCTGCTACGCTGCAATTCTTATTCACGGCATGTTTTCTAACATGAGATTATATATATATATACATGTTTTTAACCTTGATGTTTTCCTGCAGACACAGGTACCGGGTAACAGCTCCACCTGCTTGTCAGGTCTGAGTGTACCCTAATCCAATATAAATATGTTGTCGGAGGTATTGACAGGTCCGTTTTAACCATCGTTCGTTTTCGAACGAGTATCTCTGTGTTTCCCTGTGTAGCCCAATTTGTCTTGTCATGTTTAAATATATATTGTTTTGTGTTTGCATATTTAATATCGATTTTATTAAATGTTTATTAATGTTATGTCAACGAGATTTAATTTATTAAATTAAATTAAATATGCTGTTGAATTTATCAGTGAAAGTTAATTCTTTGCAATGTTTTAATTAAAATAATATTATTGTTGTTTTAATTGTGCAAATTGAATTGTGTGAAAAAGATATTTTTAAAACAAGATATTTTTGATGAGATAAGAATTTCTGATTATAGTTAAAGGTCTGTTATGATATTTTGAAGGATTAGTTGAACTGAAGGAGTTATTTTCAATGCAAATTGAATTGCCAGTTAAGTTTTGTGATGAAAAGTGGAATTGCATGAGTTTATATTTGTTTTAGATTTTGGGGGAAAGGGTGTGCACACATTCACGGGAAGAATTTGATGGCAGCAATTTTTAAGCAAATTTCAATATAGAATTGTTTCAGAAGAGTTTTCTTTAGGATTTGACTTTGAAGCGTAATTCGGAAGCTGGAATCATTGCAAATTTCTTCATTGGAATCCAGTGATTTGGTTGGGGTTTGACAAAAGTTTTGAAAGATCGTTTATCAATCAGTTTTCAAGATTTTACAGGTTCTCTTCTCGAATTCTCTTTCTTCTGTTTGAATTCTGGAAAATTTATTGTAGAAATTCATTTTACTAAACCTGCAAAATAAAATAGAAGAATTATCAGATTAGGCAAATAAATTTCAGTGAAATTACAAACAAATTAATCTGCTAAGAAATCATGAATCATTCTTCTAAGCTGTACTCAAGCCGTATCTTTTCTGGTTGTGAAATGGGTTTGTAAATATACAAAATTCTGTCTGTATGTATGATTATAATTCTGCACCAATTTTTATTTATATATTTATATCAAATACTTCCACCGTCACTTGGGATTAGTTCTAAGGCTTGTTCGTCCTCCCGTAGGTGAGCATTTAACCTAAAAAAAAAAAAAACTTATATCAATGATTATATTATGATATATACTTTTGAACTGTGCGTAGCCTCTTTCGAATTTCTGTTTCTTGTCTTGGATATTGATTTTCTTGTTTGGTGAAAAATCAAATCTTATGCACTACAGTTCTTCCTGTGTAAAATTCGCGCACAACCTTCTTTTGTTGATATTTACTGTGTAAACTTGAATAAAAGATTTAATTGAGATCATAATTTCACGCCTTTCCATTATCTGAGATTCTTTATTGACAAAACTAAACCTGTAGGTACATGCGTTTAATATCTAAACATATTTTGATCAATGTGATTGGGCGTAACCTTATTCTCTAATAATATTTGGTATAATCATGACCAAAAGATTTAGTATCTAATCCTACAGAGCATTAAAATTTCTGTCATGCATTACATTATCTTATAAGCCAGCGCAGTAAATTAAATGAGACCAATTGTCAATTGGAAATACTATAATATCCAATTCAACTTTTTAATCTCGCCTCGCCACTATTTGCTTAATCCTGGGAGTTTTGTTCTTGCAAACATCCTTGTATAATTTTTAATTGCTTTCCTTCTTTCATAAATTATACCTCCTGAGATGATGCGCAGATTTTTCTAAGACTATGTAAACCATCGCTGTACCATCGGGAGATAACCAGTAAATTCATTGTTAATATATATATTAAGTCAGTATTAAAAATGTTTTAAGAAAGATTTCTGAGGTTATCCTTTAAAGTTTTGGCGTCGCCCTGAAGATCTCTTGATATGTGATTTATATCTAGTATTATTGGAATTTCCGACAATAAGTCTGTTAATTTTAGCGCCTAACCTCACTCTCCTCTCCTGATTTTATATATGTATATTTTAAGCGACTCCCATTTCCTGCAAATCATCCTTACTATAAGTATGGTGCTCAATGTATTTTGTATCTTTCTAAGCTGTTAAACACAAGTCTTAACTTAATATAAGTTATTCCTGAGTTACTTGGAAACCTATGTGCGCATGAATTTACTAGCAAGTTTAAGTATAAATTGTGCCTTTAATTCCTTGTTTAAGATCTGTTACGGCTTTACCAAAGCTTTTGCCTGCCATCGTTAATTTCACTCAATGCATGGCTGCTCATTCAATATTTTAGGTTGTGAAATTTACTCGTGGGTTAACACTTTGTCTTAAGTCTACTTTCCTTGTCATGCAAAGTGCGGCAGTAGTTACTTATTTAGATAACTAACAGTTATTAAACTTACAAGCGTTAGTATTAGATAAGAGTCAATGTATTTTTTTTTTTTTTTAAAAGTGAATATTTATATATATATATAATGATAAGTTTGTAAATTATATATAATTTCTCTTTAAAGGGAATAATTTTATGTAAATAAAAGAACTAACATTATCTTTACTTTATAATGTTAATAAATGTTTTATCTTTAAAATTATTAGAACATTTATTTAATCTCTATAGTTGTTATTAAGAATTTTTGATTCATAGAGATTGTATTAATATAGTCATGAGTTATATATGAGTGGATTCGTAATGTTGGAGAAAATTTATTTTATTTCTTAAAGACTTGAAAAGCGAAAATTATAATGACAAGTTTATAACACCTTAAATTTTAAAGTTCAATTATGGTGATCTTTATTGTGAGAGTATAACTTTTCACTTTGTGTTGTTGTCTTTTAAGACATTTTTGAGATTACGATTTATCTCTAGTAGGGGGATGTAAACGTTTGTGGGTTTAATCTTTACGTTTGATAGCTACCCCTAGATTGATTTTATGTTGAGTCATGTTATAGAGAGAGTGGCTTGCGTTAGGGGCCGAAATCCTATAGTGATTGTCTGGGTAACCTAACGTAGGTGTGTTAATTAAGTGATAACCTAACTAATATTTTAGGGGTTGGGTAGTTCTAAACATTAAATCAGATAATAGTATGCCTCGCCTACTTCTTAACGCTCGTTTAGGTTGAGAAAAGGCTGAGAAGGCCTGGAATGGCAAGTCGCCATCTTGTCCACTTGAAAGATGTAACGACGCCGCATTTGTCTGCATAGAGGCCGGGAATCGGTAGAGACTGCCAGGGTAACTCTTGGTGAGGGCCGGTAGTCTAGGAAGGTTCACCAGGGTAACCTATCCTGACAATGCAATGACACTCTCTTAGTCTATATCATGATGGTGTATCTTTTGTTGAGATTTCGATATAATGTGACTTGATACTGTGATTTCATGCATTTTGATTGTAAACGTTATGTCGTATAGTGAATTGTAAACCCCGTAAACGTGATGTTCTGTTTGCTATGTTTGTGGACCTGTCAGTATCTCCTAGCACGGAGGGAGTGGACCTTTGGGTTCCACGTGGTCGGGAGGTAACCGTGCTACACCTATCTTATAATTTTCTTGCAGATGATCCTAAGCTCGCAACAGATTCCAGTTGCAATCTTGTTCGTGACTGAGGATGCAGAGTCTGTTCGTGGATTATGTACCAGATATCAAATGAACACTATATGTTTTGTAAACTTATCTCTGGTATAAGAGTGTATTGTTTGTATCACCTTTGATGTATAGAGATTCTTTGAAATCTCGCTTTGTGTAAAATTAACATTTGGGATATTTTAATTGTATTTAAATTTTATAAAATGGATCTTACACGAAATCAAATTTGTACTTTTGATTGATTATCAATGTGATTAGTTAACTTGTTAAGTTTATGTAACGTCTTGGAAACTTTATATCATATGTATAGACAATTAAAAAAAAAAAAATTCTGTTAACTTTGTACTTGCTCTATATGTATAATGTGACTAAATTAGGAGTTACATAAGAAGCCACAGTTGGTCATATGTCATTCAAACAGAGTCTCGTTCGAGATGAAAATTCATGGAAGTTGTTGATGTAATTCCTGATGGGAAATATGTTAATTTACAAGAAACATTCAAAGAAGTGGATGAAGACAATGAGGGACTGTTTGAAGAAGATATTTTGATTACCAATGAAGAAATTTGGAGAGATAATGTATTGCATGTCACAAATGAGGATGAGGAAGAAAATAAAGTAGATGCACACACGAGTGATTAGGATTCTGATCTTGCTGGAAATGCAGATGATTATTGATGAGCCCCATTTTATGACCTTTTATGTAAGACTTTTATATTGTTTTAAGACTGTTTTATGTTTTAAGGACACGGACCTTCAGACTAATACCTGTTTCAAAGCTTTAATGTTAGCCAGTGTTATATATCCTTGTGGTCACAATCAGCGGCTATGACTATTGCAACTCATTATTTCACATACGACACCATCATTTTGTATACACCATCAAAATCATTTCTTTTACATTACACCTTTTGCATCCACTTTCTTCTTGGCACTATTTACTGCTTTTATATATGTTCTTTATCACTGTCATTGTTCTAGCATCCTTTATAAAAGCCATCATTGAAGCATTGTTAAACATTGTTTCTATGTTTTCTTTTACACTTTTTTACTAAAATAGCATTATCTTCCCTACATATGGCATTATCTTTAGCCCTATTTTGTAATATTATTGTATACCATTGCATTGTGAACTGCTTTGGCATTGACTGCTCACTTCCATGAAAGTATTTCTCATTGTTGTCTTCATTTGTTGGATCTTTCACCCATTGTGGCACTCGTTTCCTCATTGATATGGTATTTTGTTCTCTATTCCTTCATTGTTTATACCAGCAGTATACAATCCTTGATGATTGATCACTATTTTTTGTCAATGCTCAAGGCATCGATATAGTGATTCTCCATTGCAATTGAAGAATTTCCTCATTATATCCCCACTATTTTGGCATTACATGCTGCTCACATCCTTTGTTGTCTTCACATTCTTTTTAACAGTGATATCACTGTTATCCACATTTGTGCTTCTAACTTTATGCACTAGAAATCACTGTCTCATATGTATCTTTATATACTATAAGGTCATTGCTTGTTTTTGCTTTGATCAAATATTCCTCACTGTTTTGCATATATCTTGAAGTTCACTACTGTTTGACTACTTAGTCCTCAAATCATGGCATTCCTTGCTTGTAACTCACTGTCCACTCCAACATATCTATTCTTTTCATGAAATCTACCCCTTCATGAATGTATCTAGATGTTATAAATAAATTATTACGTAACAAAACAACAAAAGTAAGAATCACCAAATACCATAGACATTTCTTAGTGATGGTGCTATCACCTAAGCAAAGCATTGGTTTAGTTGTACAAAATGGTTGCCATGCTACAAGTTCATGTCTAGTTAAAATTTGGTAATACAAATTTTTTTATTGAACCATGAATGGAAACATTATTGCTAAAGATTTGATGGATTGATTCAAATACATTGCTAAGATTTTTATGCAACTGGCATTTCTCCAAGGCACCATTATTTAATATCCATTGACTGAAATACCCACAACATCTAATTATTGTTGTTATTTGCAGTGCTTTAGAATTCGTATGTGTTTTAATGTCTGTTCATTAAAACTGAGACCTCATAAACTTGTATTTATGCAATTTATGTTACGGTTAATTATCTTTGTATCAAGTTGCTAATTTATACATTATTGTTTTTGTGAACATTAGGAAATGGAGAAAAATAATTTAAGGTGCAAATTAGATTATAGTGATCACAATGTTGAAATTTTAGTGAAAAATTATGAGCACTTTCGTGAAGAACATGTGGCCAAGAATAATGAATATTTATCACGTCTTGGTTTGACATCAAACAAGCAAGTTGTAAATCCACTAAGTAGTAAATTATTTGTTTAATATTGTTTAATGAAATTTTATAGGCAAGAGATTTATGTATATAAGACATGATATGATATATATATATTTTTTACAGGAAAGAAAAAGAGAGCAGGGAAAATGCAGAGAAAAAACAAAAAGAAAGTAAAGATACAATGCTGCCAGCTTCTAGAAGCCAATGCTTTTGTGAGTCAACAAATGAAGTTGGTGAAAAAAATAGTTGTGATGAAGTGAAATCTACAGAGACCACTACTGATCTACCTACTCATGCCACACGTGATGTGGCCAAGGAGTATGAAGTTCCGGTTAATCAAAGTCATTAAGAGAGTCCATTTGCATATGATGTGCTTACTGAGAGTGCACTTGTCGCATCTACAACTTTTGAGGGAATTAGTGGATCAACCAGAAATATTTGTAGTGGTGAAACAGAAGATGTGCCTGCTTATGTTAAAAGACAAAAAATGAGTCAAGATTAATACAGATCTACAGAGAGGAACACAAAAGAAAGAATATTAGCAAGGAAGAAGCCATTCTTGGTTGAGGTATCAAGAGATGGTGAACCCATTAGGAAAAATGCTACAAGGTGGGCCTCTGAGTTGGGCATAAGATGTAGGGCCCATTTGGATATCTGCAAATCAAATTTTGCAAAGCAAGATCCACAAAATGTGGAATATGTTATAGAAAAAATGGAAAATGTATTTGACACTATTGGTGGAAAAATCTCTAGAAAATATTACAAGCACAAGATGAGACTTCTGATGAACAATTTTAGATACAATTGCAGAAAAACAATCATGGAGGGAAAAGAGATGTTAGACTCCACTCTATCTCCCAAATAGTGGGAGGCATTGAAAGAAAGTATGCGTTTCGAAGAATATTTGACAAAGAGTAACAAAGGAAAGAGAGCAAGAGATAATGTGAGGACTGAATATACATTTGGTCGAGGCAGGTCGTAGGCCAAAATGGACAAATGTGGAGTAAGTGTATGGATTTTTGGTTCAATTTACATTGTGTTATTTATTTCAATTTTTCATTGAACTGACTATATGTTGAAATTGACATTGTATTTTAGGTGGAAAACAATAATAGAGAAGCAAGTGTAGAAGATGTTGTCAATTATATGGCAGCACTAGATCATACTAAATCTAATACTAGTATCAAGAGGAAATCTAGTTCGTCAACAGAGATTTCACAACCATCTGTTGAACTCCCAGTAAGAGCCTCTCCAAATCATGTCAACTCAAATGAAGACTACCAACATATAATGAGTTGCTTAAACTGTCTCACTGAGAAAGTTTCACAGTTGGCTACCTCTATTAAGCCTATAGTTTATGCATGGAATGACCATAATTCCATAGGTTCAGATCAGGTAAGAGGCTATCCCTCAATATTTTGATTCTCAACTATATCATCTTTATATTGTATTCTAAAAATGTTTGCAAATTTCATTAATATTTTCCACAACATGCCTTTATAAAATTACTCTTGTGATCTCTAGGCAAAGTATTACAATCATATATAGAATAGTGAATCTATGAAATTTTTCCTTTTGTTTCATTGAAATCCATTGTGACTGTCCTAAATGTTTTGACTGTGAGTTTTATGAAAAAATAACTATGAGATCAATGAATGATTTGTTAGGTCTCAGAAGTGTAGGTTTTTAAACCATAAGGGGGTGTCAATCCCTTAATACACCTTTGGCCCACGAACAAGGTAAACAAGACTGATTCCCCCGATATATATTAATTCTTGATAATCCATGGTTATATCAAGCCATCAGGGGAATGCAAACATTTATTCCACTGATGTTCATGTGTTACAACGATGTGCTTGATTTTGTTGACTCTATCAGTCTATCAGGGAGGGTGCCTTAGGAGTCAACCCGATAGGGTATTGTTACACTGATACTAGGTTATTAACTACTTTCATCAGGCCATTGACGAGGCTATGATGGGGGTTCTGCCGATGAGGCATTGTTAGGCCGATAGTGCTAATTTTTATTTAGGAATGGGGAAAGATTATGGAGTCTCAAACTCATTTATGGGTGTGACAATTTGGCAATGTGGGCCACAGAAGCAAAAATCTACAAAAAAACCTGATTAATCCCGATTTTTAAAAAATCTACAGGCTGGACTATTTTTCCCTAATTTTTAAAACTCTTTTTAACCTTTCTTCAACGAGATTTTTTCCATTTCAAATAGCAAAATTGCCAAAAAATGCATTTATAGTATAGACAAGGTAGTGAACTATTTGAAAAAATTCCTCAAATAAATGTGGTCTCATGGTGATGGAATGGCATGACAATCTGTAGCAATTTGCATTTGTCATGCCATTCTATCACCATGAGACCACATTTCTTTGAGGCATTTTTTGAATAGTTCACTGCCTTGTCTATGCTATTGCTTATTATTATGCTTTTATAGATTTTTTCCAAGCATCCATAGCTTGTTTGAAAGCACTTGTTTTAGGCTTTTGTTACAGTAGCAAGGAGGAATCTGTTTGATAAAAATGCTTTGCAAACATGTATGAATGTGGTAGCATAGACAAGGTAGTGAACTGCTTAATTGTTCTCATATCGTGGTCTCGATGAGGATGAATGCCATGACAATCCATAGCAATTTGTTTGTCATGGCATTCCATCAAAGATGAGACCACCTTTCTTTTTGAGGCATTTTTTCAAACAAGCTTCATTTCCTTTGTTTATGCTATTGCTTAGTATTATGCTTTGATAGATTTTTTCCAAGCATCCATAGCTTGTTTGAGCACCTATTTTAGATTTTAGCCATAGTAGCAAGGCAATGAACCTGCTTGATAAAAAAATGCTTTGATATACATGTATGGAATTTGTTAGCTACTATGGATAAAGCAATAATAAAACTCTTGAAATTATGTTCTTTTCTTAGAAATTTATGATTATTTGTAGTTCCAAGCTTTTGTACTTTCCCGTACAGGGTTTCCTTGTTCTATTTTGCATTGAATTAGGTGGTTGGCTGAGCTAACTTCAATTTTTTTTTAATTTGGTGGATTCTTGAAGAGTTTTGTGCATTTTGTAGTCAATTGTTGAAACGGGTCTGTAAAGACAGAGTTGAGGGTTTGTGAGTCTACAAAAATGGATTTTCACCCATTCCACCTATTGTGACTTTTATGCTTGAAAGGCTCTATTGACTATTTTTTACATGAATTACTCATCTAGATATATTTTTTTGCTTGATGGTTAAACTACATGCAGAGCAATTTTATCAAAGTAGCATGAAAACAAGAACACCTTGATGTCAATCATAGTTGTGTTGAAGTTGAGGTAATATAATAATTGTTGTGGACAAAAAATTATAGCTTTTGCATTCTTTACTTGACTTATATTAACTTTGCATGATGATTAAACCACATGCAGGGAAATTATATGAAAGCAGGACAAAAAGGAAAAGACCCTGTTAATAGAGCTTTCGACAAAGCTACACAACTTCAAGACAATGTTGAGAGTGATTATGTTGAATTCGAGGAGTATGACATACATGATATTGATAGTACTACTAGTGTTGAACTTGAGGTGAGTGCTATGAAATGTTACTTTTCCTTGATTCTGAAACCCTTCATGTATTAATGACTGTTATGATCCCAAACAGTGAACAAGGTTATAGAATAGTGAATAGACAACTAAATCATTGAATGTAACCCGAAGAACAATCATTGTACCTACTTTGTCACTTTTCAGGGGGGATTGTTGGAATTTCAATACTTTATGATGCTTGACTGTGTTTTAGGGCATTGTAATTGACCTTGTCAACATCTTGAACTTAGCATGCTGCTTCTTTCATTGGATGATACCTATTGTTCTTTCCTTCACGGATTTGCTATTAACTCTTCATTATGGTTGTTGTTATTAAAAAAAGTTTATTTTGGTATTCTTGTCGCTTTCTCTTAATGTCTTCTTGTTGTTTAGTAATGATATTTGCTGCTTAATCCATTAAACTCGTTGTTACAGCCATAAAATTTGTTGCCCTTGCACTAAACTCACTGCTACAACCATGAAACTCATTACTACTACTACTTGTTCATTGGACATTATTCCTTACTTCTATTTGCATACTCTTACACTATTTTCTAACAATGAAAGGCTCTTTCTCTATTATTTATGTGACCTCTATATCCAACCTTATTTGTTACTCCTTTACTGTTGCTATGAAAGCCACAGAGAAAGACTACATTGTTTCCTCAATGACTGCTCTTAATGGTTGTCACATGTTGCCTTGATACATTTTGTTCTTTGTTCTTCTTTTATATGTCATCATTGACAAGGTTATGTTGACTGCATGGGGTTATGTTTCAGAGCTTTAATGCCACTGTTTTTGTACATCCCAATGTATTTCACCTTTACCTTGCAGCAGTAGTAGTAGTGCTCTCATATTGCATTCTTTGTTTTTGTGCATTAGCTACCTTTTTTTATGTGTAATAGTGTTGTCATAACCTTATTTGTCTGGTATGTGTGCATGGTAATGTAGTGTTCATATTTGTGGCCTTTGCATCTGATTAGCATGAAGCTAATAGTAACATTGTAAGCATTGCTATGAGTGTTGGTTTTTTAGTAAATTAGATTGATCATTGCAATTATTTTTGAAGATTTTCTTTTACAATTATTTTAACACACTTGCAAGTACTATTTAAGTAAGTAATGGTTGTTTTATTATGCAAACAAGGGTAGTCATTACCTATCTAATATAATGTGTTTTTCTTTTTCTTTTTGCAGAAATGTATTGATAAACTCAAAGAGGGGATAAAGTTAGGGTGTTGGATCCATTTGATGGTGATGTTGTGGGCATTGGGTGGATTCACTCCCTATTTATTATACATGGAGTCAACTTGAAAGGAATAGGAGATGCAAATGTAAACATTTTAAAGGTCACAAGTAACATACCCATTGTCTATGAAGATAAAATAGATGGAGTTGTTCGTCTAAAAGAGAAAGAGGGAACCTTCACATGGTGGCCACTAAAATATTTGCAGAAAATGACATAGTTGAACATGTTTATCATGTACTAGTTAATGTCAGACATCTTGGCTTATTGCTTTATGTAGTATTTTGAATGTGTTGTTTACAGGGATGCTTGGTATCATGTAGATTGGTTTGAAGGTTTGTAAACTCTTAAGACAACTTTGACATCTTGTAACTTTATATATATATATATATATGCATTAATTTTTTTATTGCAGATTACCTTTATTTATCATGATATTGAATCAATCTTTTAATTCTAGCATGTTGTAGCTTGTTCGTATATGTAATATTTTTATTTGCTTTTATGTTTTAGTTCAAGTTTAATATTATGTTAGTTTTGCCTTATAAAATTTATGGTACTTAATAAATTATTCATTTCATGACTATATTTACTACCAATTAATAGAAATCAGTAAATAAAAATGACTAAATTAATGACTAAATATATGACTAAAGTAATGACTAAATTAATGACTAAATCAATAACCAAATCAATGATCAAATTAATGACTAAATAAATGACTAAAATTGTTTAGTCATAAATTTAGTGGTGTTATAAATGACTACAAATAAACCACTAATAGTCACATGACTAAAGTTAGTCATTTATATGTAATTTTTAGTAGTTTATTTAGTCATATATTGTTATTTGTGTACTATGGTCGTGATCAAAAGTTATCCTATCCAATCTCTATCGTCATTAGCATTAACATTAGTTCATATTGAAGATGTCTTATTAGTTGCAAATATCAATTAAATTATCACTTCAAAATAAAGAAATGTTGTAGTTAGGATTAATATCTCATCACTTCGCTTCCAATTCATCATAGAGTAATTGCATGTTATTAGGGTTACAAATAACAAGATACCAAGTATTTATAACTTACCAAAATTTACTTATATGAATTCCACATTTGACACGATTAGTATTGCTATCACTTGAGGTCATTTGAGTTTAGTTGGCTATCAATATTAATGAGCCACCTCAACAATCTTAGTGGTGCTAATAATACTCATGGATAGTTCCCTCATCGAGGAACACAAACACAATAATAATTCATTAGTGGAAAATATTGGTATAATCATCCTTCCTTCATGTCAAAATAAAACCCTCGTTAAATAAACATCACTTTATGATTTAATTTAATCACATATAATTCACAAATCCACTCTTGGCTAAGTTAATCCACATTTTGAATATGATAAAGTAGACCAATCAATATGAAGTTCATGAGCGAAGGTTAGAGAGTTGGAATTAGAAATAACCACATCATTAAGTATAAATAATGTGATTAAGGTTATAATTGTAAGTGTGGAAAAATTAAACTAAATACAATTAAATACACCTCTTAATGAAACATTGTATCAAAATTAAACACGAATTAAACTAATTTAAAGCACAGAAAACTTGAAAGCGTCTCATTGTCTCCTATCTCCAAATATTTATCAAGTTACAGAGGGCTCTCAGATTTGTAAGCACCGTAATTGTTTAAAATGTCTATCTAGATAATGGAATCGATGCTAAATGCAATGATGTGATGATTGATAATGAAACTAAAAAGTTATGATGCTATTGTAAATGAAGCCTGATGGATGAAAGCTACAGTAAAAACTATGGTGTTGTCGTGATGTGAATTCTACTGATGTGATGCTATGATGCTATTGCTAAAAATACTGATGCTATGCTTAAGATGCTTGAGTGCTAATTCCTGTAGAGTAAGCTTGCATAAAAGATGATAATTCTCGGGATCCATTTCCTGTGAAAAGAAGTTGTATTTATAGATTTACAGTAGTAGTTTTGCACAGAGGCAACACAACAAAGGTTGAGATTCACTCTAGATATTTGAATGGTAAGAGATTGAAAGGTTGGAGTTGATCATGGGGATTGTCTCTCCCCATGAAAACACCAGGCAAGATGATAGGAAAGACCAGAGGAAGAAGATTGAGAGGATTGCCTACAGGTTTGTCCCCAAGGCTTTTCTCGTGAATGCCAGTTGCATTAATTAGATTAAAAAAATCTAATTTTATTGGTGAGTGAATAGAGGGATTTGCTTTATGCCTTTATTTAAATATTTTGGTTTATTTAAATTACCAAAAAGGGAAATAAATAATTTAATAAACTATACAAGTTTTTTTATTAAATTAAATAGAAAGGATATGATATTTAAATAAAAGATTTTAGGATATCTTTATGTAAGATGGGGTTAGAGAATCAAATAGCATAGATAAAGTGACAGCCAACACTACTAAGCTATTAAACCACATCCAACAAGAGAAAACAAATAATGGAGAGAATCAAAAATGCAAAACATAAAAGAAATCACTCCCCATTATGGTTGATTCTTTCTCTTGCTCTCCTTCTTCTTGTTATGCAACTTTGCCTCAGATTTGTTGAAACACTTGTGCAAAACCTGCAAATGGTAGCAAGAAAGTTGGAGATAATTAGTTGTTAAGCTGAAAATGGAGAAGGAAGGTTGCTTTTATAGACAACCCTTCGAATGGATGGTTGAGATTAATCCTCTAGAAAAATTCCAAGATCAATGGATGAGAATGCATGAGAGAGATGTTCTGAAAATGGATGGTTGAGATTAAGTCTTTCGAAGAAAATATGCACCAAGATCAGCGGTCGAAATTGATGCACCAAGAATGTGCTATACATGGAAAAGTTATGGCGGCAACTGACTATAGCCGATTACAAGGCATGCAGGCTATGACATAAATGAATGTTATGACAGAGGATTATGACAGAGCATCTTTGACTAGGTGGAGATGCATAAATAATTTATTTTAAATTATTTACTCAAAATGGAGGAAAATGACAAGTGGAATGGATAATAAATAATTTATCCAAATTATTTATTTAGAGAAAATGAAAAGAGGAGCATTTAATTAAATTAATCAATTTAATTAAATGGGAGGTGAAATTAGACTGGATAATTAATTTGAATTATTTATCAAAGGAGAATGAAACACAATTAAATAATTTTTGACAATTATTTAATTTTAGAAAAGGAATAAAATGAAAAAAATAGTTTATTTAATTATTGAAAGGGATATATTAGTGACGCAATTAAATAATTTTAATTGATCAGGATAGATTAAATATGAGAAGGTGAATTAATTAAATAATTAAAAATTATTTAATTAATAGAAGAATGCGGTCAAACCTAATTGAATAATTAAAGTTATTCAATTATCGAAGGACAACGACCAAGAAAAATGATGCTGGCGGACTTAGGACATTTTTTAGTGTCTGCATTTTTCCCCTCTTTGAGACAATGCAGCTTGTTGCATTGTTTCAAAGAAAAAGATTGATCAATTGATACATGCCCCAAAGATATCTTGGTAAGGATTATGATAATAATGATATTCCCCCTCGAGAGATTGATCAAATAGATTGTAAGAAGATTAATCTCTTGATAGATGTCTAGAAAGTGATTAGATGCCTAATATTGCGCAAGTGATAAAGCAGTGATGTACATTTTGATGAAAATGCAAAGTTGATGGGCGTATTTGAACAATTGATGGAAATGATCAGTATAGCCAAGTTGATGAGTTGATGAAGCTGATTGAGCTAATTAAGTTGATCGATAATTATGCTTACACAAGACAAGGTACTGCAATGATGGATTGATTGATTGATTAAGGGGACATGAAATTTCAACAAGCAGGTTGATTGATTTGAGATTTGATTCAAGAGACATATATTAGTGAGTTAAGCAATTGATTGATTTCTCTACAACAAGAAAGATGAAGAAAATGAAATGCAAGATGGAAGATAATGAAGGTGATGAATCCTCTTGTACCATTTAAGTGTTTTTATCATCATCGGGCTTATTATGTCGCAAATTAGTATAAGCATCTAGATAACATGAACATCTAGATGATCTAAATACTGTTTGTGTTTTTATTTAGTAATGAAATATAAGCATATAGGTATAAGAACCTTAGATGACCTGAATACTTATTGCATGGAAGACACTATCAAACAAGGAATGCTCTCATCTGCATTAGACTCATAGGTTCTCGGTGGTTTTAGACAACCATGTCCTAAGATGAGTCATCCTGTGAATAAGAAACAATCCGCAAACAACAAATAAATGAACATGCCCCATCCTTTCCTCTCTAGTCAAAGACATCTTGAAGAAGCTAAAAGACATGTCACCAAAGAGAAAATCATAAAATAAGCAAAGATCAACAAACAAATAGGGGTTCAACTTCGATGTAAAAATGATTCTTGTTATAGTTTATGTGTTTGGTTGGATTTGAAAGGTAGGTTGATATATATGTTATAATGTTTGCTTGATTGTGAACACTTGCATGTTTTGATTTTGTTGAAGTTCAAAGTTGTGTGGTGATCTGAAAGTGTCACCATTTTTTAAGAGTACAATTTTTTAGAGTTTTTGGAATATTTGATTTTTGGATTTCTTTAGGACATTTTATGATTTTTGGATTTTTGAGAACATTTATGATTTCTTTGGATTTTTTAGGGACATTTTATGATTTTTTTTGGATTATTCGGGACATTTTAGATTTTTGGATTATTTAGGGACATTTTATGATTTTATTTTTATTTGGATTATTTTGAAATTTATGACCTTTTTTGGATTATTTTAAGGATTTTATGATTTTTTTTTGGATTATTTCAGGACATTTTATGATTAGTTTTGGATTATTTCAAGACATTATATGATTTTTTTTATTATTTCAGGACATTTTATGATTTTTTTTTATTATTTCAGGATATTTTATGATTTTTTTGAATTATTTCAAGACATTTTATGACAGAAATAGATGAGAAGATAGACAAAGAGGGTAGTTTCTCTGACCGCAAGATGCTTAGTATCTCAACCCATAGCTAAGGTTAAAGAGATGCCCTAGTGAGGGATAGGACCAACCTAGTATGCATGGTAAAGCGAGCAAGCGAGGTGAATGTCAAACAATTCACAAGCCATGGTGAGTGTGAAAAGGTCATTATGAAGGGGAGGATGAATGAAAAGGGAATAAAAAGATCAAGTAGAGCTCTAAAGGAAAGAGGAGCAAAGTCTCTACACATGGTGCCAATTTCTTGATTTTCACCATGGTACTTACTCAAGGCACCACCGAAGTGGTTTTCACCATTGAACGAATGGATTTCACTCTTTTTTTTCTTTTTTTTTGTATTTTTTCAAGACTTTTTCCCTTTTTTTTTTTATTTTTAGGACTTTTTTTCCATTTTTTTGTATTTTTTCAGGACTTTTTTCCATTTTTTTGTATTTTTTCAGGGACTTTTCCAGAAAGAAGATTACCAACAGCACTAGAAACATTTAGAAGTATAAAAAACTTGTGAATGTGCATACTGTTGATGGGATCACTAAGCAATTCACCTTCTAGAGTAGATAACTAGTATGCCCTAGATCCATACACAGTAGTGATAACGTATGGACCCAACTAGTTAGGCTCAAATTTACCCTTCTTTTCTCTATCTTGTTGAGTGCAATGATTTTCATGAACAAGATTCCCAACCTAAAATTTACACGGTTTCACTTTCTGATTATAACTTCAACACATCCATTGCTGGTATGCTCTAAGATGATTGAAAGCAGTTTGTCTTTGTTCATCCAATAGTTCCAACTCCTGCAAACGAGAAACTCAGTATTCTTCATCACTAATTTGATTGCACAAAGAGATGCGCAAAGAGGGAAACTCAACCTCGATGGGCAAGATGGCTTCAGATCCATAGACAAGGGCATATGGGGTAGCACCTGTGGGAGTGCGGACACTCGTGCGATAAGCCCACAGTGCAGTATTCAATTGAATATGCCAATCTCAACTAGCTTCATTGACTGTCTTTTTAAGAATTTTGAGAATGGTTTTATTAGAAGCCTCATCCTAGCCATTACCTTGAGGATAGTAAGGTGTGGAAAAATAATGTTGTATATGGAATTTCTCATAGAGTTCACAGACATCTTGAGTTTTGAACAGACGACCATTATCTGTGATGATGGATAGAGGAACGCCATAACGACAGATGATGTAGTTTAGTATGAAGGTGGCTATTTGTTTTCTAGTGATATGAGTGAGAGGAACAACTTCAATCCATTTTGTGAAATAGTCAGTGGCAATGAGAATAAAATTATGACCATTGGATGACGGTGGATGGATCTTGCCCACAAGATCGAGTCCCCATTTATAAAAGGGACATGGTGTAGCAAGAGACTACAATTCTTATGCAGGAGCATGTATCAAGTCTGCATGTTTTTGACACTGCTTGCATTTTTTAACAAACTGATAAGCATCCTTTTCCATTGTAGGCCAATAATAACCCATATGTAAGAGTTTCTTGGCTAAGGTAGGACCACTAGAATGTGCCCCACATATACCTTCATGTACTTCTTGTAAAGCAGTTTTGACCTCATCATGCTCAAGACATCTAAGTAAAGTACCATCGAGACCTCGGTGGGTAAAGGGTATCGGATAAGATAAAATAGTGGGAAGCTTGATGGATAAAGGTTTTATGAGACTTATTAGATAGGTTTGATGGCAAGGTGTTATCTCAAAGATAGGTATAAATATCCCCATACCATTGGGAATTAGGACCAATAATGAGACAAATCATTTTAGATTGTGGTATATTGTAAGCAGGTTCCAAAAGAGGTTCTACCAGGAACTCACAATAAGCGGCATTACTTGGCATTTCTACAAGTGAACCAATTGTTGCCATTGCATCATTAGCTCTATTGTTATCTTGAGGAATCTACTCAGAAGAGATTGATGTGAAATAGGCCTTGAAATCATCCACCATTCTTTTGTAAGGCATCAATTTTTCATCTTTTGTTTTATAGTCATCATTAACTTGTCTGATCACTAGTTGAGAGTTACCAAGAACATGCAACTCAAGGATCTTCCATTGCACAGCTATACGGAGCCTAGAAAGTAATGCCTCATATTCTGCAATATTGTTGGTACATGGAAACTGTATCTTATAAGCTTTAGGTATACAATCCCCTTGAGGCATGACAAAGAGAATTCTAGCACCAGAACCACCTTGTGTGAAGGAGCCATCAAAATATAAAGTCCATAGATGTGTAGATTCCATGTTGAAGATTGATTCATCAGGAAAATCCATAATAAGAGGATGATCATCTATCACAGGAGCATCAACGAGTTGATCTGCAATAGCTTGTCCTTTAATTGCTTTTCTTTCAATGTACTCAATATCAAACTTGCTAAGAATCATCACCCATTTAGCTAATCATCCTATGAGTGTTGCTTTGTTCAAGAGGTACTTAAGAGGATCAATTTTTGCAATGAGCTTTTTCTGGTGTGTAAGCATGTAATGTCTTAGCTTCTGTGATGTAAAAACTACAGCAAGGAATGCTCTTTCTATAGGGATATAATTGAGCTTGTATCCCACTAGAGTACGACTGATGTAATACATTGCATGTTCCTTTCCTTCAGAGTCATGTTGTGCCAAAAGTGCCCCCAGTGCTGTGGTAGTTGTGGATATATATAGAAGTAAAGGCTTGTCATCCATTGGAGGTACTAATAATGGTGGTGTCATAAGATATTCTTTGATTTTCTAAAAATCTTGTTCACACTTGTCATCCCATCTAAATGAAACATTCTTGCGTAATAGATGTTGAAAGGGTTGACATTTATCTGCAAGTTGTGCTATAAAACAATAGATAGACTAAATTTTTTGTTGTAATGATCTCAACTATCTGATATTCTTAGGCTGAGGCATTTCAAGTATAGCCTTTATTTTTGCAAGATCAACTTCAATTCCTTTAGATGATATAATGTATCCAAGGAGTTTACCAGAGGTTACCCCAAAGGAACATTTCTTTGGATTCAATCGGACCTTGTATTGTTCTAATCTTGTGAAAATTTTATCCATGATCTCGGTGTCAGCTCACAGTTAGTAGAGTTGCTGCTCCGGAAATCATCCCTCTGGGGAGTCTTCAAAATAGTTGCTGCATCATGTCCTTGGAGATAGTGGTCATCGATACATTGAGTAAATTAGCTCTGTGTTCATACTTCAACCCAAAGGGTGTGACATTCCACTAGAAGGTTTAAGGAAGAAGTGAATGATGTCTTAATTTGATTTTTAAAGACAATTTCAGAATTTGATTATGTACAAACAGATAAAATGAGGGATAACATTTTAATTACTGCTTTATCAGATCATATCAACAATCAATGTTGGGAAGTGGGGAAGTCATCCTTAGGACAAACTTTGTTCAAATCTTTAAAATCTGTACAGAGCCTTCGGATGCCCATCAGACTGAAACTAGTACCCTAAGGGTGCGAATCAGTTAACAATCAACAAAGTCAGATAAAATCCCATCCTACAAGCAGCTTTTATGGAGATTCAAAATGGCACCAATGCAGAACAATGTAATGGAGTGCGATTTTACTAGCTTTTGGCAATAGGGTTTCCCGATTGGCAAAGGTGATGCATTACTGAATTCTGGATCAAGAGATCTGCAGCATATCTGCATCCAGGACCATACAAAGAATTCCAACCACATCTTTCCATACATCAAAGTACATATCACTCTCAATTCTCTCTTGGAAGGTGTTGGCCGGATACGCTTCAAATGAATTATCTTTGGTTTTCTTTTGTACCTATTTGGTGGTGCTATCTTCTCCACCAACATCAGATGATTTTCACCGATCATACTACCTAAAGGGAAGTGTTAATCCGAAATCCTTCAAAATCCCTCAAGATTACCCTCGAGAGAGGTTTTCACCCATGGATATAATCTTCCCATTTTTCACTTTTGGGTCTAAACTCAGTGCCCGCATCATGGGAGTTTTCACTTTCAAGAGACCCCTGTTCCTCAATCCCTCAATGAATTTTACAGCCGGTAGAGTTAGCTCCCCAAAATAAAAGCCACACTATTGATTTCTATGATGAAGTCTGCTTTATGATCCTCAAGGGGCATGTCTTCTTGTGCTCCTATAAAATTTATGATTGCCTCATCATTTTCAAATGCATCCAATTGTGGTGGTCCTTTTTGATCCAAATCAATGAGTTCGAGGTGAACCAAGGGTAAAGAATCATGATTCGAACCAAGATTTTGAATGTATTCAAGGGTACAAATATTATGACCAAGTTCAAGTGTAGGGGCACTATCATAGTCATAAATTTCAATGAAGTCATTGATGGCACTTTCCTCATTTGTCTATGTAGCATTAGAGGACTCTACTTCCTTACTTGAAGCACATGCGGTACTCAAGGTGTTATATTTCTGTGCATCATATCCTAAGCCAGGGACTTTTTGTGTACGAGTAGGTTGTATTGGTTCCAAGATACCCTATTTATGTAAGCCAAGAGGACTTTTACCATCATATCCCATTTGTTTCGTAATATCAAATCCTTTACCATATTTTTCAATAGGTATCTTTATTTCAATCTGTTCTTTTTCTATATCTTCATCTTTGTATAACCATTTTAGGAGATCAACTTCTTTTGTTTCATTATAAAGGGCTCCCCATTTTTTGAAAGTAGTTGATTTACAAATCACTGTAGTATTTGCATCTGATGTGGTTTTAGTCATTTGTGGTTTTCCATAGGTGTGGGGAGATAAAGGTAGTTTTCCAATGCAAAGAGCATGATTCAAGGTATATTCTCCCACTCCTTGGTCTTTTACCTACATTTTGATCTCAGCTGCATTGGATTTTGAGGAAGATGCTTTTAAGGACTCAGGATCAACATATGCTTGGGAAGAAAATGCTTCACGATTGGTTGGGATTGTGATTTTAGTTTTAGGGCTTAGATTATGGCAATACATGAAAGGGTTTGGATCCTCGTATTGTGATTTCAACACCATTGTGGGGTAATTTAATGCACTGGTGGTATGTAGAAGGTATTGATTGCATTGCATGAATCCAAGGTCTTCCAAGGAGGATATTATAAGTCAGTGGGAGATCAAGGACTTGGAAAACCAAATCTTTTACCACAAGGCCAATTCTAATTGGCCAAGTAACTGATCCTTTAGATGAGCATTCCTCTTCATCATATGCCTTTATGGTAATCTTTTTACTTGGATCAACTGCATTTTCAGAGAACCTTAATTTTGTGATCAATTCTTGAGTACAAATATTAAGGCCTGCTCCTTCGTCTATCAAAACTCGCTCGATCTTAACATTATGGATGAGGACGTCAATGTGTAAAGCTACATTATGTGGTTGTCGAAGGGATGAATCATCATTTTTAGTAAAAGTGAGAGTATGAGGAGAAGTGATGTGTCCCACCATATCTTGGAATTGATCTACATGTAAGTTTGTAGGCACTGTTGTAGTAGCAAGTGCTTTATCTAGGATAGCTTTATGCTTAGGAGATAGGCATAGCAGCTTGAGTATAGAAATTTGTGTAGGTGTTTTTCCTAAGTGCTCTATGAGGTTGTTTTGTGAAACAGGTGTAGCGGGTTTTGCATTAGAACCTTTAAGGGTAATGGTGCCTTTGCGGGTAGTAACCTTACAATTAGGTTCTTTTCCTTTTATGATGAAAGTGTTGACATGATTATTGACCTCACTGATGTTATATATGGTATAGTCATACTTAGCAGTAGTATAATTTACACCATCACCAGATTCAAGAGACTTTCCTTTATCCTTGTCATGCTTAGGGAGAGGGTTTTTAAACACCTCACAATTAGAGTTACTAGAAAGAGTGTGTCCATCAACTAATATCTTAGCGTCATCAATAAGGTCTTGTATTAAATGTCAAAGTTTATTGCAACTATTAGTCTTATGTCCTTTGTGTCTATGATAGTCACAAAAGTGATCTTCATTCCACCATGGGGGTTTGACTTGTGGATTATATTCCTTTATTTTAGGTAGTGTTATAATATTAATTTCAAGAAGTTCTTTTAATGCGGATTCAAGTGATTGTCCCAATGGTGTAAAATTTTGTTTAGGGAAACTTCTTTGTTTTTCTTTTCCTTTATCGGAAGATGGACCTTTGAGATTGTGAACAAGAAATGATGTTTTAGTTGTTTTTGCATTGAAAACTTTGTCATTGACTACATTCTTGTTCTTAACCCAAAAAGGGGTCTTGTTGTTTGAATTTTATTTTTGATCTTTGTCATTATTAAGTTTAATAGTTCCATCATCGATGAGGGTTTGTTCGATTCAAAATCCCATTTCTATGGCTTCATAAAAGGAATCCAAGCATTTGAGGTGAAGTTCCCTTTAAATTTATTTGTTCAAATTTTGAAAAAAGAGATCAACCAATTCTTGATCAGGAATGGAATAATGCAATCATTTTGTTAAATGTCTCCATCTTTGTAAAAATGACACAAAAGATTCACCTTGTTTTTGTTTAGTGTTGAAAATGTTTGTCATGGTCACTTTAAGGTCACAATTGAAACTATAATTAGAGGAAAATTTATCAACCAATTCTTGAAAAGATTTGATGGTCGGGGCTAATCATGAAAACCATTCTATAGCTTCTCCTTCGAGACTGCGGGGGAATAATCTCATAAGGTATGTTTCATCAACTGTAAATTCCATGGTAGTGGCACAAAATTTTCTTAATTGGTTCTTAGGATCTCCTTTTCCATTATATTTGTCAAGTTTTGGTATGTCCCAATGGTTAGGAAAAGGTGGCATTGGTATGCTTGGATCGAAGGGATAAGGACATATGTCTTCAATGGAGAACTTGTGAGTCGATATTTTACTGTTCTTGAGAGTATCCAATTCTTGTCTTAATGTTCTAAGCTCATCCAAAATAGGATCATTTGTAGGTGCAGGTTTTGATGTCTTTGAAGATCGCTTGTAAATAGTTTGTAGATAAAAGGGTCTATGATCTTTGATCCTACCATTGTTGTTTGTTTTGGGATTCTTAGATTCACTAGATTTAAGTTGTTCATTCATTGTGAGTAATGATATGTCAAAATTAGGAGGCATTTTGATTCCTTCATCAACAAGGGCCTTGAAGTATTGTTGTGGGTTACGTTTGACCACCTCTGTAAGAAGTTTAGTTAACCTATTGTCATTAAGAGCTTCATTATGGTGGATTGTGTTATTTCTTCACTATCAGTTTTACTTGTTTCACTAGTTACAACACTAATGTGATCTTCCCCATCAATGTCTTTTCCCCAAGGGTTACCTTCTTCTTGAAGAATTTTTTCTCTTGTTCTAGGGTTCATAGGTGATTAGTTATGATTTTCAATCCAAGGTAATGTATGAGAACTAGGAATAGGATGCAAATAAAAAGGATATGATTCTAAGATGGGAGATGAAAATGGTATGGTATGATATGACAAGCTAAGAATGCAAAAGCTAAAAGGCAACTCTAGGTCCAAAGTTGGTTATGATGTAAAGGTTTTACTTGTGTTATGATGGATAGACACAAGAACCAATAATCAAGAGAGGGTATGTAGGAGATGATGGAATCCAAAAGGATTTCCCTCCTCAAGGATAATGATATGTTTCCCTAACTCAAGGATGGTGAACCTCAAGTGATGCGGGTGATAGATAGCCAATAGTTTGAATTCAAGACCTAGGAAGAGTAGCTTAAGTGCAAGCTAAAGGTTTTATTTGATCGATGTTGAATATGCAAAGGGATAAATTCTTAGAACATGCAAAGGTTATGTGAGATGGTCTTGATATGCAAAAGGGGTTGAACATGAAAGAACTAGGTGGAATGGTATATGTATGCAAGGACTATGTAGTGGGACCTATGTATGGAAGACTAGGAACATGTAAGAACTAGGATGATAGGGATATGAATATGTAAGGACCATAAATATGCAAGGACTAGGTGGAATGCAAGGATTGAAAGATCAAAACTAAAGGATGATGACCCCAAGAAATCTAAGTGATAGGCTCACATGGGATGTTTGTGTTGTTGGACCTTTTGAGGTTTGCAAAGTTTGAGATGTTGCAAATTTCTAGGTGTGATGTTTGTTTGAGGTCAATTGTTTGTGTTCATATTTGCGAATGTGGTGAATACTATTTGAAAATCCAAAAAACACTTGACAAGCACAATGTTTTGGTGTATGCAAATGCACATAAGAAAAGCACCATCCTAATATGGCAATAGGCCAAGGGTTTGTATACTTGATATAGCCCAGTGATATACTTCAGATTGGTGCTAAACACCTTTCCTTCTTGATAGCAGATAGCTTAGAAGTTTGGTGGCACTGGATCCCCTCCACAGCTCATTAATGTCATTCAGGAAAACAAAATTTAGATTCTTGGGTAGTCACTTCCCAAGAATTGCTATATCTACTCAAGGGGATCAGTAGTGAGTATCTTCGGGCATGATACTATACCCTGCACTATACCAAGCAATGGCTAAAAATGGTTGGCCACTAAAAAAAAAGGTGTTTAGTAAGGGAATTTCATTCATAGGGCATGATCCATGTGGCAAGAGTCCCCTTTTGGATCCATCTTGTCCGAACCATACGTGTTATTTTTGGGCAAGAATCCACTTTTATATACCCACTGGAAGTCCTTGAGTTCAAGGTGCTACCAGTCTGAGTCGTCCTGGGGTGAGTACTTTTTTCCACCAGAATAGGCCTAAGTTCTAGATAGTAATCATTTCTATTACACCCAGGATTGCCCAAAAGTGCAAGGGGAGAGGATACTTCGATTACTATGTCTTAAAGGTTACAAAAAATAAAGTGGGTCTAGTTTTCTGATCACCTAGTTTTCACAAGGTGAGAGCATAATCACCTGCCACCTTCAAACACAGTCAGACAGAATCAAGCACATGTTCATTTTAATACACCAATGGAAGTGTTTTCTAAACTGGAAATCACAAACACATTGTTTGAGAAATGAGTGTTTGACTAACAGAGCTGCAAAATCACAAATTAGTAGTTTCATAAATGTCTTGAACCAGCGAGAAAGCTGCAAAAAACTAAGTTAGAACAAGAGATTAAAAACTAAATTAAAAGATTGTAAATAACTAAACTAGAAAATAAAAAAACTAAACTAAACTAAGAAAAGGAAATAAAAGAAAACTAAAAGCTAAGAGCTGAATTTTTTTGTTGCTCCAAAAGAAACAATTTCTAGGAGTCCCACTCCAAAGCTACACACTACAAACAAAAGATTAGTAAAAAAAACTTAAATGAAAACAACAAACTAAAATAGTAATAACTTTCTCTAAACAAAACAAAATTTTAAACCGTAGATATCTATGGAAAACTAAGACTTAGACCTGCAAAACCCATAAAATGTTTTGCAAAATCCTTCAAGACAAAAGTGTTACAAACAAAAGAAAATTCGAGTTTTTAACAGCTAAATCGTTAAAAAAACTATGATCACTAAAACGGCCATAACTTTCTCAAATATTAATGAAATTTTAAACCGTTTGAAGTTTTGAAAAGCTGAGAACGAGGCCTTTAAAACCTAGATAATAATTTTAAAATATTTTGTGCCCCCATGTTTCTACGCTCAAGAGAAGATGACAGGATTTCATATGAATTCTTGGCTGCAACTTGCAAAATAGCAAAAATAAACAAGAAAACACAAATTTCTCTACTTCATGCCAGGTTCACCAAATGTGAGATGTGGTTAGAAATAAAATAGCATAGATAAAGTGATAGCCAACACTTCTAAGCTATAAAACCTCATCCAAACAAGAGAATACAATTATATGAAAGGAGCAAAATAAAACACTCCCCATTGAACTTGAATCACTTCTCTTGCTCTCCTCCTTGTTATGCAATTTTTCCCTCAAATTTGTTGAAACACTTGTGCAGAAATCTGCAAATGGTAGCAAGAAAGTTGGAGACAATTAGCTGTTAAGCTGAAAATAGAGAAGGAAGGTTGCTTTTATAGACAACCATTCGAATGGACGGTTGAGATTAATCTTCTAGAAAGATTCCAAGATCAATGGATGAGAATGCATGAGAGAGATGTTATGAAATGGATGGTCCAGATTAAGTATTAGAAAATGTGCCAAAATCAATGGTCCAGAATTGATGCACCAAAAATATGCCATGCATGGAAAAGCTATGATGCCTGACAGCTGTGACAGACATGCAAGACATGTAGGCTATGACAGAAATGAATGTTATGATAGGGGATTATGACAGAGCATCTTTGACCAAGTGGCGCAAAACATAATTTATTTTAAATTATTTATTCAAAAATGGAGAGAGTGGAGGAAATTGACAAGTGGAAAATAAATAATTTTCTCAAATTATTTATTTGGAGAAAATGAAAAGAGGAGCATTTAATTAAATTATCAATTTAATTAAATGGAGAGATGAAAATTAAACTTTAAATAATTATTTTAGATTAATTATTTAATAGGGGAGGTGGCATGGGATAGTTAAATAATTTTAATAATTATTTAACTATAGAAGAATTAAAGGACCATGAATAGATAAATAATTAATGGAAATTATTTAACTATAGATGAAAGGTGACAAAATAATTAAATAAATAATAATTTATTTAACTATTGAAGAAGAGGAAGAAATTAGTGACACAATTAGTTTATTTAATTGATCAAGATAGAATAAAGATTAGAAAGTGAATTAATTAAATAATTATTAAAAAAAATTAATTAATAGAGGAATATGATCAAACATAATTGAATAACTAAAATTATTCAATTATCGAAGGATGAGGATGAAGAAAAATGGCACTCGCAAGCTTAGGACATTTTTTTAGTGTCTACAGAAAAAAAAAAAAGGGATATTGCTACTTTGAAGAAGAAAGTAGATGACATTGTAACCTTGGTGCCACAAATTCTAGAATGTAGAGCTCATCCAAGGGTTTACGCCTTGCACTTGAGAGAGAAATATCTCTCTTTCAAGTTGTCAAAAATTGTTTCAAACTTAAACCCCTCCATTGAAACTCCTACAAAATTCTTCAATTCTTGTACGATTGCTTCCCCTAAGATGAAAAATTTGCTATGTGGATTCTATTTGCACAATTGTGTTGTCATGTAAGATCATGATTGGAATCCATTGCTATATGTTGGGGATATTCAACTAAGAGTGTTTATGTATTGGGTACAAAATGAGATTAATTAGGGTGAACAGAACAATGCTTATAAGAAAATGAAATCTAACATTCCCTTATCCATCAGGGTTGAGTCAAGCAACCTAAGGGATATTCACAGAGAATGGCTTAGGATGCTTCTTGGACCAAGCTATGTTGACTGAATCATGCCCTGTATTGAAGTTGTTTATACTGAATAAGAGGTCAAAGCAATAGAAATAGAGGACCTTGTAAGAGGATACCTATCCCAATGATAGAATAGTTTGACAGATGAAATAAAATAAGTTGAGCCCCATTCTATTTACAATTATGCTACAACCTTGAAGTGAATTGATAGGTATATCCAGATTGGTAGAAGAAAGGGGAGATTTTGGCTTTCCCTAACTTTCTAGCCACCCATTCTCATGTGGCCAGTACCAAACTACATATTCTACCAATATGATATTGCTACAAAAAGGTAGATATGGAACAAATTTGATAGATTGGGAGGATTTTATTGGGACCCAGACTCATGCTCTACTAAAACAAATGTTGGCCAACTTGTAGTTGCAAACTTGATAGCTTTGACCAAACAAAAGAATAACCCTTCCTCTGTTGGAGGACCAACAAGATGTTAGGTTTGGGGGGAATGATGACTCTAGACTTTGGTCAAATTTTTGGGAGGATCTATAGACTATTTGTTGGTAATGTCATGAGCTTTAGTAGTTAAATACTAATATTTGCATAATGTTTCCCTTAAACCATGAACATTGGGTTTAATCCTATCTCTGTGAAGTTTTAAGGACATTGGCATATTATGTGGATTATCTATATTAATTTTGCACATAGTTGATGAATTTTCTTTAAGGTGATTATAGATGTGCAATTATTTTGCATACTGACATTGCTATGTAGGACATTATTTATGGATGCTAAGTTTAGAAAGGAAAGTGTCATATGGTCATGCAGGGGAATCATTCAAAGGAGTCAACTAAAGGATGACAACAATAGATTCCCAATGACAGTCAATTTTAACCACCTTATATTTATGGCATTGAGCAATCACGGGCATTACTATAGTGTTGAGTCCACATTCGGGCATGCATGTCTAATTGGATTCCCTACAAACGTAACCACTTTGCCACTCTTTTCCTTATTTTCCCTAAATGGCATCCTCTTAGTTAGTGAGAGTTGACTGCCCTATTTAGTTGGTAGTTTAAATAAGTATTTGAAATTTCTTCTTGGAGGTTCTTAGTTCTAGACTGTTGTTGTTACATGATATCAATAATGTATTAAGCATTGTTTACTTTTCAATACAACCATGCTACTACTTTGTTTACATATTTTTTAATGAATGAGATGATAGTATGAGTTCAAGAATTTGGGTTTGTATTAGTCTTAGTGGATACTCATCCAAGGGGGCCCACTTGGTGAGTAATCCTTTCTTTAGAGTAATTATTTTAGTTATTATTTCTTGTTCTATACTTAGTTCAAAATATGGAATGAATTGTTCTTACTACCACTAGAACTCTATTCCGTGTTTGTTCCTACAACCAAAGGAGACATAGTAGTTTCCTATCTATTCACCTAGATATTTATTATTTCTCTGCATTTTAAGTTGTTGGTTGATGTTCAACATTTTATTTATTTCCTTTCCACAATTTACTTTCAGTATTGTGTTTCTTATCTATAGGATGCAATGACTATTTGAGCCCCTAGTGCACATACAATGCTAGCCCATTTCAAGTTCACATCCCTGGCTTGACAAGTTAAATGCACCTTCATGATGATTGAATGGCTATTCAAGTTAGATTTATATTCTCTAAATCAAGCATGTAAAGGCTTAGTTATGATATCATTGTAGGAGGAGGACAACAGGCACTTGTTGTGTGACAAGTAAAATACAATTTCATCATATCACTCCTCCAGGGAAACATCCTTGAGCTGATACAGTTGTACTGTAAGCTCAGGTCCTACTTTAGTTACTATTTCAACTATCATCCAAGTAAGGGATTTCCCTCTTACTAATTTCATGGGCTAAAATTCCATGTTATTCTGTAGCAGGGTAACCCACTTTTCCCTTCTTTTCCCTAACTTATTCTGCATTAACAATTTCTTTATTATGGGATCAAGCACAATGGAAAACACTTTATTGCTCAAGATGTAATTCATGAACATCTTAACTCCTTGGACAAGAGAATATTCTTGTTTTTCCACGATGTGATATCCTAGTTCAACATCCTTCAATGGAGCACTCATGAAGGGGATCAAGTGCTCATTTTCTTTGTCATCATTTTGGGTTAAAATGTTGGCACATGAATGACTTGAAGCAAATGAGTAAATGTAGAATGGATTTAGATAGTTAGGGATAACGAGCATGAGTGCCTCAACAATAGCTTTCTTGATTTCTTCAAAGGTCTATTTTTCTTCTATGGTCCACTTGATCTTGGAATCTTGCTTTAACATGGCATTAAATGGCTTGACAATTTCAACAAAGCTTGTGATGAACTTCCTAATGAAATTTATCTTTCCAAAGAAAATTTTCATTTTTTTCTTACTTCCTAGCAATTGGAATTTTAAAAGGGACTGAATGCACTTAAGATCTATGGAGATTCCTCGTTCTAAAATAACATACCTAAGTAACTTTCCTTCAATGACTCTAAAGATGTACTTCTTCAAATTAAGGAAACCCAAAATTCTCGGTACCTCTAAAATACTTTGCATAGATTAGAGAAATGATCACTTTGCTTCTTTGAAAGCATGGTCAGATCATCCATATAGATGATGATGCCCTTTCTAATCATATCTTTGAATGCTATGTTCATTGCACGCTCGAAAGTGGGGCCAACATTGATGAGCGCAAATGGAATTCTTCTATATGAAAAGGTACCCCACTTGGTGGTGAATGTTGTCTAGTGTTGATCTTCATATTGCACCATGACTTGGTTATATCCACAATATCCATCAAGGAAGGACATCATCTATAATCCATTAACAATTTGCAATACCTCATCCAATAAAGGCATTGGATAGTTGTCCTTCTCTGAAGCTCTATTCAGATTATGAAAGTCCACACAAAATGTGATTTCTCCATTCTTTTTCCTAATTGGGACCAAATTCACCACCCATGTGGAGCACCTGATGGGAAAGATGATTCTGGCTAACAATAATTTCTTCACTTCTTTATCAATGATGGGATCCAATAGTGCATTGATGGGACATTGTTGTTGTTGGAATGGTTGAACACCCGATTAAAGGGGGATGGTATGCATGATAATGGAGGTATCATATGTTTTCAAATATTCATAACTCCATGCTACCACATCATGATACTTTTGTAAAGCATCAATGATTCCTGTATTTTCTTCTGCAATACATACCTTGCCAATGAACACACTATTGACTTCCTCGGTTGTTCCAAGGTTGTGGGTGTCACATTAGTTGCTGATGGAGTCCTTCTTCACCTACTGATCTTAGTCTTGGATCTAATCCAAGTCAAATATATGCTCTAGCTGGACTATGCCCCATGGAATGTTGTTCATTTTGAGATTGATGAGTCCTATATCTAATTCAACTTCTTCGAGCTCAGTTTCATCAATTATTTGGGTTGCAAACATATCGTAACTAGTGATAAACTCCAAGATGTGCTTATCATCATTGAAAACCTAAAAATTAGTGACATTGTCTAGCATGGATGGGGTGAATGTCAACTCAATAGTGAATCTCTTGAGGCCAGATAAAGAGAGGGGTTGCAAAGTACTAGTTGCTTGAACCAAGCCATCATCAGTATGGTTTTAAGAATGATGGATCAACTAGATATTAAAAGCATCTAAGCTCTCTAAAATATCCCAAACTATATTCCTATAGTTTTCAAGCCTCCTATCATGGTAGGATTATAATTTCCTAACTTGTTTAACTACCAACTTTGAGTCTCTAAACACTTGCAGCATTTTGGCCTTCTTTCTCAAAGCCATTAAAAGACCATGAACTAGTTCTTCATGCTCTGCTATGCTATGGGTGCAATAAAATTGAAGCCTATGCGCATCAAAGTAGGTCTTACCCATGGGGATGATGAGCTCAAACCCAGCTTTGGCCCTTGCTTGGACTTGGATCCATCAAAGCGTAGTGTCTAGAACTTGGAGGGCTCCTTGACCTCGGGGCCAATCATGCGTACATTCTTCCTTGGGTGTTTATTGGAATCTATCACATCTGGAACAAGAACCAATTCATTAGGGTTGATGATAAGTTGTCCAGCTAGTGACTCCCTTTGAGATATGGCTTCTCCTTTAATGTGCTCCATTTTTGTCTAACACAAGAAACATTCAAATTTTAAGTGCATAGCATTATGAACCCTAAACCAACTAGGAAATAAGAGCTCTTGGAAATTCATCCTTGTCCCTATGTTGAGCTGATCTTGTATGCATTTCTCCATGAAGTCTTTGAATCCATCTAACAGTCCCAAATTACCATCTTCATAAGATTCATCATCTTCTAATTCCACTAATTCTTTTGGGCTTTGAGGTGCATAGGCCAAGTTAGTTAGAGGACTACATTGCACTAGGAAGAATTTTGTAGGTAGTTCTTCTTCTTGAGGCTCCGCTTCTTCCTGATAAGCCACAGGGCAATAATTTCCTAGCTCTGTTTCAGCAAACAACACCTCATTGGTGTTTTTGTATTTTGTGATCATGAATTTCATGCATGGCTCCCTAACTATTCAAATTTGGTTTGAAATCCATTTCCACAACAACCACATGTGAGAAAAGTCAATTGTGACATACCCATTCAATGCTCAGGTGAAGTCACGTCCCAAGATAATTTTGTATGTGTTAAGAATATCTATAACTTGGATGTCAATATCTTGTTGCACCCTTGGGTTTGCAACAATCTACATGGGGATAAAATTGATTTCTCAATAATTTTTACCTCTATTTTATCCAGTTGAGTTACTTTTCTTCTTAAAGGTGTGGGGACAATCCCAAGATCCTTACATATAGCCAAAGGCATGGCATTGGCTAATGCTCTAGAGTCGATCAAGTAGTTGTGGAGGTTCTTCCCAAATATCCTGATAGTGGTTAGGAAGGGAGGTGTTTTGAACCTTCCTTGGAAGAGACTCATAGGTGCATCAGCCTGGGCCACTTGACCCTTGTCCTTTTCATTTGTCTTTTTCTTGTATTTCCCTTGATTTTTTTCTTTTCCATGGTTGTTTTCCAACTTATTGAGTTGGAGTAGTGTCCTTCTTTTCTAGAATTTCTTGGATTACTAGTTCATGTGGTGGCTCTTTGAAGGTGACATTCTTGGTGAGTACCTCTTGTGTTTCCCTGGAGGATGGGGTTCCATTAATTACCATAAATAAGGCATGCCTATTTATAGGAACCTTAAGCAACTCAAAGGCTAACAAGCTTATTTTAACCTTCTTGAACTCTTTTGCTACATATTCACCCATTTTCTCAATTTTAGAATCAAAATATCTTCCTATGGATGAGCTAGTTGGTTGGCTTTATGCTTGTCCTGGCTACTTGTTTCTATTCAAGTATTGTGTGGGCACATGGGGATAGCCAAGGTTATTACTAGCATTGGGGTCAAGTGGGATGCTAAAATTGTTAGGCAGAATGGAAGTAGTGAATGGTCCCCCTGCTTGTCTGTTTATTAAGTTATATGGAGTGGCTCTCTAATGGAACATTTGGACTTCATCCTTATAGGATTCTTCTTCATCTATGGGACCATTATCTACTAAATTAAAGAGATGAGATAAAGCTTCTTCATTACTTACCTCTTCTGCTTCTTCGCTTTTGGCAAAGGTAGTCTCGATCTTGGGCTTGTTGCTATCACTTCGTGAGAATGGGGCTTGGTTGACCATAAGACAAGAGGTATCATATGGGTCAGATGGAACTATGTCTTTGCAATTTGTGCTCTCAATATCATTTTGGACCTCCACTTGAAAGATTTTTATGACTTTTTGTAACTTGGCGCAGTCTAGTTTAGAATGCCTACTAGTCTTGGGAATCCTGCACCATCTAGATAAGGCACCCTTGACAAGATACACTCCACTAGTTGTCTTCTCACTACTAGTAGGTTGATAAAGAGTAGTGGGAACACCCCCATTGTTTGGCCTTGCATTCCACATTTGGTTATGTCTTTGTGAGGCTCTCCTTTCAAATTTCTAATTGGATTTTTGTCCTCATTCATAGTTTGGTGTTGACGAGGTACCCACTTCCTGGTTTTCCCAGCTATCTCAATTGAGATTGGCTTGAATGTTGCATTGAGAAGCTTGAAGCTAGCTATTATTATTTCTCAAGTGTGTCATCTCTATGGACATCTTTTAGATCATCTTGTTTAGCTCATCTAGCTGATCCTTCTCTATATTATTCAGCTATGGAATTTGATTTTTAAGGAAGATGGACTATGCCACCAGCTAGTTTTGTTGAGAAAGTAATAATTTGGTCCCTTGTAGGTATATTGATGCCTATGGAGGTTGTGCATAGGTCTGTGGTTTCTTAGGCTACAAGTAATAAGGAACTAGGGGTGCTTGGTTCATGGGATGCCTTGGATGAGGCACTATGGGCAACTGCGACACTTGATTCATTAGGGGTGTCTGCTGTTGTAAAGTTGCATGAGTCCTTGAATCTGTAGAGGATAGGTAGCCTACCCCAAGGAAGGCAGTGGACCAGAGATGTTCTATCCCATGTTAATGATAGCAATGATAACCTCAGCATAAGCATCCACTAATGTGGTAGGAGTTGGTTGCATCCTCTTCACTAATGTCATTGTGAGGTTATCTAGTGTGGCATAATAAATCAACAACATAGTAGCATCATTGAGCGCATACAGAGCTTACAGCCTCGTGTATGCTTGGTAGAATCAATCATTGAAGGAGTTGATCAGCTCATTGACTTCCCTTTAGATGGACATGAATTTCTAGTATAGCTCTGAAGGGTTGATTGGGATCTTTTACTTCTATAAGAAGGCATTCATCAACAAGGTCAAAGATATGATGGACCTTGTTAGTAAGTTGATATATCAATAGAAGGCCTCTTCCCCCAAGGAATAAGGGAAAATCCTATAGGATATGTCCTCCTAATAAATCTACATTTCTTTCAATGTCATTTGGAAGATCTTAATATGTTCTTCAGCTATCCTTTATAGATCCCAAGGATAGAACTTTGTGCAAAATATCTCTAGGTTCTTAGGCATGTCATGGTAGGAATTAAAGAACAACAGGGAATGATTATTTCCAAGCCATGAGAGGAGGTGAGGGTATTATTTTCTATTGAATAGAAACCTGGGGCTACATAGGGGTAGTGGTAGTTAGGACTAAGCCTTGGACTTGGAAGACAAGGACTGGGGCAACAACCTGGCTGAGAGAAGCAAGTAGTTGGAAAGTAGTTTGAGGTGGCTAAGTAGAGGAGGTGGAAATGGAAGGAGGAGGATGAGACTATGAATAATGGAAAGAGGAAGGAGGTGAAAGTGATGGTGAAGTGGATGGAATGGAAGAGGAAGAAGAAGTTGTGCCCTCTCTCTTATTCTTTCTAACCCTTGTAGGGGGCTTCAATTCCTAAAATTCCCCTTTGTTTGATGTTGACCTTAAAATTCTTTGGAATATTTTAGGGGAGAATGAACCAATTTGATCCATCTTAGCTCAAAAAAATCCCTCCTTCTAGCACCAGTTCTGTTGATGGGTTTTTTAGCACTCTCTCAATATAGGAAGTGCATAGGTGCACTACCTTTCTTGAAAAGAAATCTCCAAAAACAAGTTGCTCAAAATCACCCCAAGGTCTCTTAGGTATCAGGTCATGACTTGCTTGGAATTTCTCAATTGGTTCAATGTGATCTTGCTGGTAATAATAGGGTAGAATTATGAAGTTAAGTTTGAGGGAAGTTAGAACTTAAGATGAAGTTCTTGTGATGGGAAGTTAGTACACAATTGTTGGAGGTTCAAAGAACAGTCTTAAACTCCTATTTTAGCTTTAAATTTGGCTTTAGAATGTGCAATGAACCTTGGTGTAGGTTACTTATAAAAAAAATAAAAAAGGGCTAGAAGGAAAGGAGGTTCCTAGGTCTAAACTAGTAGTGAATAGTGATCATGGAGGATTTTACTATAGACAACCTTCCTAAAATAGAATTCCACTTAACCAGATTAACTCACACTCTCATGAAATTTTTGCAAGCTTCTAAGGACTGTAGATATTCAACCATTCATTCACCATAAGCATGAACAAAAGATAGAAGTTTACAGAAGATTTTAGTTTATTCCTAGACTAACTTTACATAGCCATTTATCATCACTAAACAACAAAAAGTATGGACAAGGAAGGTTACCAACACACAACAAAAAATTTCAAAACCAGTGAACAACATTAACTAATCTACTAATAACATGAAAAGATCATGAACAACAAAGTAAATCTACTCAAATTAATTAACTATGGGAGAATAACCATGTAACATGTAGTTGAAACTCAAGAATCCACCAAAAGTCAATGAACTTCCATTAAAATTTCAGCAACATGCCTTTACAACACCTCAACTCTCCTTGAAAATGTGAGGAGACCCCCTATTTATAGTGTTCAAAATGAAAAATGAATAGCCAAGATTGGTTTGCATTGTGTGGCCAAGATTTACTACAAATTAGGGTTTCACCTACCCCCAAATATTACAATTTAAAATTACATCCTTGTCATCTAACCTATTTTTTCCTCTGGTTGCAGCACTATAGCTCTTTTTTCTTTTGTTTATTTCCTTTTTTTGTAGCTACTTTGTGAGGAACTCATCATCTATGATAGGATTTCCTTCGTTCTTCTTCATAGTGGCATATTATGTAAACTTTAGATTCAATTCTTGGAGCTTGTTCCATTCCAATATATCTGATTAGATTACAGGAAAGTTCAACCTCCTTGATTTGCTGGTGATGTTATCCAAGTCCTTGTCATATTTTTGTGTATTTTTTATTACTTGCTCGGATTGAGCAAAGGCTCATGTAGCGAATCCCAAGAAATATGACATCATGGCATTTATGGTTCCATTTTCCATTTTCTTATGGAAATGTGGCTTCATCTTTTCTAGATCTAGCTTGATGGTAGGCATATCAGAATCTATCATTAGTTGAAATATTCCTCATAATCATTTCTAATTTCTTTGACTAGTCGATATCTAACTCCAGTTCATGGAGCACTCATTCCAACACCTTCTTCTTGTGATCTAAGCCCAAATTCCATGTTTCCATGAGCCAGTGGTCATCTTTTACCAAGGAAAGCTCCTTCTCCCAAGATTTATCTGGTATCTTGAGAATAGCCTCAAGTTTGGGATACGTGATCCTATATAACTCAAGGAAGTCAATGCAGAACTTCCTTATTCCCTTGAGTATCTTTTTCACTTCAAGGAACTTGTTGGCTATCCTAATAGCATGGCCTATTCCCATGTTTCCATTATAGAGGAAATATCAGAACCAATCCTCTATGTCCTTCATCCAATTCTTTCTCTTCTCAAACTAGTCAATGTGGTTCTTAGATAACAGCTACAATAGTGTTGAACATAGTAGGGAGCTCTTCAACTAATGACCATTGTTGGATGTATGCTATCAAGTCAGCCACTTGTGCCTTCAACTCCTCCTTGGAGGTCTTGTCTTTCTTCATTTGATGCACAATAGTAGTGATGGACCCTTGGAGATGATCAATCTTTTTATCTCTTATAGATATTCCCAAATCAAGGGCAGAGACACTTAGCTTACTCCCTCTTTTCCTATGATTGGAGTGGCTATTTGCATAGTTTTGGATCTAAACACATCTATTGTCAGCTAAAATCTGACCTTCAATTTCTTCTCTTTCTTTGTGCTTATTTGTGCTCAAGCCAAGATATGCTCCAACCTTGCCATTGGATCCTTTGGGATTAGGATTTTCTTCTCCAGTCATTTCTCTAGCCACTCACACATCTGAGCTTCCCCTTTTGGTGATTCATGATCACCTTCCTCTTCATGGATGTGTTGGATTTCAATTCCTTTGCTTCCTAGAGTCTCCTACTATGTCCTTTCTCCTTCTTCCTCATCAAAATCTTGGATAAATATTATTTCCTTTTGTGTGGATTTGGTGACTGTGGGGATTTGGTGACTACTTGCTCTTTGGGATTGTCCTCCCCTTCAACAATTTTCTCTTCTTCTTCTCAGTCATGCCCGTGTTCTTCATGATATTCCATTTTAAGGTTCTTTTGGGCTTTGGTATCTTCTTTAGGTTTATTTTCTTCTTTCTTTTCATATTCTTCATGTTGTTTGGAGCCTTCATCATGTTCCCTAGTTGGAGGTTTAGTATCCACCTCCATTCCCTCGCTTGATTCCTTTTCTTCCTCATGAGGCTGCCTCTCTACTTCCTCTCCAACATTCATATGTTGTTGAGCCAATTCTTCCTCTAACTCCATGTCAAAGGTTTCCCCAATATATTTGGCACCTAGATCCTTAGTGTCTTCCTCTGATGACTATTTTTCTTCCTCCTCTCCCTCGTGCACCACTTTATCAATTGTCATATGCTGGTACTCGAGGTGCTCATGCTAATCATCTACTTCCTCTTCCATCTCTTTCATAGCTTCTCTTTCTTTTCTCTCCAACTCTTTTGATATTTCCATGGTGTTCTTCATCTCTGGTGGTTCAGCTAGAGTATGGATAGGAATACTGGCAACAATTTGTGCCAAGGCAGCTTGTATGGCTAGGTTCATAAGTACCCCTAGTGCAACTATGGTAGGAGGGTCCTCGAAGAGAGAAATCTAAACCATGCAACAAGAGTAACATAATGAAATTAATATAGAATATGGAGGAAAATGTACATGCAAATATTCTTATTAATATAAATCTTAGTTACAATCAGTCAACAACATCCAGGCTTATAGATTTGGCTCACAGGCCTAATATGACATGCTTAGAAATACAACCTTCAAAAATACTCTTCAATGAGAGCTAAAATCTTACAAACTTGAATCTAAGGCTATTATTCTTATTATTAGCTACCTTCTAAAGATTTATTTCAAGCTTTATGTCAAAATTTGTGATTCTGGAAACACCTGCGTCATCAAAAGATCATCACAATCCCCAATGAAGGAAAATGTAACATGCGCATGAACAAGTCAGCCTCAAAATTGAATTACTCCATCAAAAAGTGCATAGAATGAAGTGTGGAACTATAATGATGGTTGGGGACACTCCAAGGAACAATTAAAATCACACCGTTGAGATCCACAAGCTACAGGAATGAGCCACAAATGATCAAACTAGTCATTAAGCCTAAAAATTATTTTGGTATTGGTTCAAGAAACTTCCATGAAATCTAGAATTGATATCTTGACAGAAAATGATCCAATCATGCTAAAATCTTGGAATAAGGAAAATGAACATGTCCATGATGTACACAAAGATACACGGGGTCTAGTGAGAAAATATGATGAATCTACTAGAAAGAACTGAGAAAGAACAAAACTAGAACAAAACTATAAAAAAAATATTTTTTTGATGTAAGATTGCCAAAAACCAAGGATGCTCTTGCATCAGACATCTATGGTTGATTGAAAAGTGAGTCTGTCACTTTGCAGGGGCCAAATGAAAACCAAAATGGTCTACCTCAACCTAAGAAATCCAAGAAGAATCCTCCACTAGACTACTATTTAGGAAACTGATTCTTCAACTTTGATGTATCATCCTCATTGAATTTTTCCTTATGGTATTGATGTAGATTTGCAATGTTGAATATAGGTGATATACCCATATTTCTGATAACTCCACTTCATAAGCATTTCCTGAGTCAAACTTCTTCAAGATCTTACAAGGTCCAAAATTCCTCATCTTCATCTTGTTGTATGTCTTGATTGGAAATCTTTCCTTCCACAAATACACCATCACTTCTTCCCCAATTTCAAACTCCTTATGTATCCTCTTTTCATTTTCTTTCTCCTTATACTTCTCCTTCATATCTTCCAATTGTTGTTTCACTTGAGTATGCACTCTCTTCATATGTTCTACAAATTCTTCTACTTATGCACTCCTTTTATCCTCCATATTGATGTATCTCAACTCTGATATACCTCTAGGATGAACTCCCGAACAATCTCTAAAGGTGTCTTTCCTGTACTCCTATTCATTGAATTATTATAAGCAAACTCTGCTTATGCAAGGAATAAATCACTTCTAGTCTTTTCTCCAACCAAACATCTCAGCAAATTCCCTAAGCTCCTGTTTACTACCTTTTTATATCCATTAGTTTGTGGGTGAAAAGTTGAACTAAACTTCAAATCTGTCTCCAACTTCTTCCAAAGTGTCCTCCAAAAGTAACCAACAAACTTTGTATCCCTATCTGAAATAATACCCCTATGTAACCCATGTAATCTGACTATCTCTTTGAAAAATAAATTGGCTACATGTACTACATTTATTGTCTTCTTACAAGGTATGAAATTTTCCATCTTAGAAAAAAATTCTACCACCACAAATATAGAATCTTTACCTTTTTGTGTCTTCAACAAACTAAGTATGAAATCCATGCTACTATCCTCCCAAGGTCTTTCTGCAACTGTTAAATGCTTATATAGTCCAATGTTTTGAATACTCCCTTTTGCAACTTGAAAAACTATACAACTCTACACAAATCTTCTAACATCCTTCTGAATCTAGGACCAAAAGTAATTCTCACTTACCAATGCTACTGTCTTATCGACTCCAAAGTGTCCTCCCAATCCTCCACTATGTTTTTCTTTCACCAAGTTTTCTCTCATTGAACTTCAAGGTATACATAACTAGTTTCCTCTAAACAACATATCCTCCTAAATGAAATAATCCAAACACTGACTCATATCTTCCAAAACCGGTTCCTAACAAGCTCTCCAAGGTTCTACAAAATTTAGGTATTCCTCATACCAGTTCTTTAACTCATCAAATCCTAATACTTCCACTCTCATTTATTTTTGTAAATTCCTTCTCCTACTTAAAGCATCAACAACTCTATTTGATTTTCCACTTCTATGCTTAAAAAAAAAAGTATAACTCTACAATAATTCCACCCATCTCATGTGTCTCTTATTCAACTTACCCTAATTGTTCAAATATTGTAATTCTTGATGATCCATATACAACACAAACTCCTTAGGAAAAAAATAATGTCTCCACTTCTTCAAGGCTTGAATTATGGCATAAAACTCCTAATAATACACTAAATAACTTCTCCTAACATCATTCAACTTCTCACTAAAATAAGCTATAGGTCTTCCTTCTTGACTTAGTACTACTCCAATTGCATTTCCACTTGCATCACAATCTACTTGAAATACCTTACTAAAGTCTGGTAAAGCCAACACAAGTTGCTCAGTCACCTTCTGTTTCAAAAATTCAAAACTTTGGTTTAATCTAGATATCCATTTGAAATCCTTTCTATCTCCCCTCATTTTTTTTGTCATAGGACTAGAAATAGAATTGAAATTCCTAATGAACTTTCTATAGAAACTAGCCAATCCATGAAATAATCTTACCTCACCAATACTTTTAAGTGTAGGACACTCAAAAATTTCTCTAACCTTCTTAGGTTCCACCTTCAATCCATCTATAGATATCAAAAATCCCAAATATAATAATTATTCCTTCATGAAACTATACTTCTTAATTTTTATCAATAACTATTCTTCTCCCAACCTCTGCAAAACTTATGTTATATGCAACAAATGTTCTTTACTCTTACTGAAAATCAAGATTTCATCCAAGTACAAAATCACAAACTTACCCAATAATTTCTTCAATGCCTCAATTATCAATCTCATGAAAGTAATCTATGCATTTTTCAATCCAAAATGCATCACCAACCACACATACAATCCTTCATTTGTCTTAAATGTTTTCTTCCACTCATCTCCTTCTTTGATTTTGATCTAATGATATCCACTCTTCAAATATATCTTTGTAATGTATTTAGCTCCACTCAAGCAATTCATTATGCCATCCATCTGGGGCAAAGGAAATCTATACTTCACCATGATCTTATTTATGGCTCTTGAATCTATACACATTCTCCATTCTCCATCCTTCTTAGGTGCCAACACAGTAGGTATTGAACAAGGACTTAAACTTTCTCTAATCAAACCTTTCCTCAACAATTCTTGCACTTGTCTATTCAACTCTTCATTCTCTACAAGTGTCATTTGGTGTGCTATGTTGGTGTTTTTCCTAATGCACTCAAAGGAACATCTAAGAAATTTCCATTTCCTATATTCGAAACTCCTGAAAAATGATGGGCCAACTGACAAAATCCAGTCATAGGCTATGATCTTCTAAACTTTAGGCTCTATGGGGCCAAGGAGGGTATTCATATTGGTGTTCACTTAGGACACACTTGGTGAAACACATCACTTTCATAGATCATTTGAAATAAAACATAAATGTGCAAAACATACTACGGAATTGGCGAGTTTCCAAGTAACTTGCTACCATTTCAGTAAATGCCCTCAAGTATGACAAATGAATATAAGATTTTGTATAAATATTTTGGAAATTTTAAAATGAATATAAATTCTACCTCTAGGTCAGCCACCATAGAATAATTTTATCAACCCATTAGGTGAATCCTAAGGAAATAGATCAATGCCTTATGTAATTGGGCTATAGAGGCATATGTAAATTACCAGTAATACTGATGCAGAGTGATAGGGGAAGCACCCAACATGACACACTTATTCAACTATACCCTTCAACAAGGTAACCTATTCACTCAACTTGAATCTCACATTAAAATAAATCAAAAAGACTTTGGGATGATGTAGACACTCTTAACATGCCAAAACATGATCAACCAACTTGACTTTTCACTCAGAAACACCCATTCCTCCATCACTTCCATTATGCCATGCATTCCTTCTGGAACTTTCCAATAGAATAGTCATGATAAAACCTTGTTAAAGGAAAATAATAAAGAAATAAACCATTTTTTATACTTTTTACATAGACCCTTACATATCCCCAAAAGAGCAAGACCAAACACCAAGAGCAGGTGTATCAAATAACCAATTTACAAGCCACCAAAAGGCTTCATTTGGCTTGTGCAAAGAAGGAATAAAATTTTCAAGGCATACCCAAACACCCATAATTCCTTTAAAATACTTCAATAGGTTCCACAAGACCTTTTCCATTCTTTCCATCCATTATATTTTCTCAAATACTCAAAAATCAACAAATAATGTGTTCAAATGATCACATTTTGGATTGTACAAGGTAAAAACTAGACCTAGGGAATCACATAACTTTTTCAAACCTCCATTTTTCACTCTAAAAAAAAATTGCTACATGTAAAAGAGTCCTAAATCTACCAATCCACAAATTTTCATATTTTTTCCATGGTGGAAATGGGAATTACATCCATTTTGGTGACCAAACCCTAGTTTTGCAAGGTTTCAGACCCACTTTCACTAAAATTGATGCAACTTACTCAATACTTCATGAAATTAACTAAAATCACTACCAAAAGAAATAATAATTTTCCCTCTTTCAATAAATATGTGTTATAATTCCATATAGTGTAGTACCAAACTGTACCACACACAAGAACAGGAAAAAAATGCTGTAAAATTAGAAAAAAAATAGAGTTTTCTTTGAATTGGTGCTTCAAAACTTCAACAACGTTCATGACTCAACCCCATGGAGGATTTATAAACATTTTCCCATCCTTCCAAACATCATTTAACTAATTTTTGAATACAAGAGCCATGGTTAAGGTGTTTACAACATTAAAATGAGATCACATCATATTGTCAACATGACAAGTTTGCGTTTTGTGAAGCAACTTTTAATTATATACTCTTATGACTCCTAAAACCACTATAATGGATTCAAAATAGCTTTATTAAAAAATTTATACCTCAACCTTGCATATCCAAGCACAAATTTAGTATTTTCCCTTCTCAAGGCTTACATGACAACATTTTTGCAAGATTGCAATTTTCTACATTTTGACTCTAAAACTTAAAGACTCACCCTAGATCTTACTCAATGGTCTCATTAGACCTTATTGAAGATGAAAAAACTCAAAAGACTCAATAATAATCTTCCTAACCTATTCACCATTAAAGGATCCAGAAAAGAGGTTGAGGTGTAGAAGCTCTTGGACCATAGACCCCCCTAGAAAAGACTCATGCCTCATGAGTTGCACTTGAATCCACTGTCTCCATGCTTCATAGATGTTACATTGGTTCAAAAATACATTACATGGGTTCATGTATACTGGATTAACAATCTTCCTGACACTTCTAGCATTTTGGAATGTATTGATACATGCATTTTCCCTCTTCTCTATCCTTAGAACTACAAACAATCTTTCATCCTTTATTTGGCCATCATTTGATTGTTTACTATGTTTTGCACCTGCATACAAACAAGGATTAGTAATAAAAAAATTTTCTTCCCTTCCTTGGCACCTTCATGCTTGCAACTATCTTTCTGCCCTATTTTTATTTTCTTTCACTTACTACCCCCTTACCTTTCTTTGTCACTGTCAAATCAGACTTAGGTACTGTATTTCCTACAAACTTTGTTTATTTCTTAGACCTAGTCTTTACTACAAGGCATTCAATGGTTCATACTAACACACTGTCATGCATGCTCTTTTCCAAATAACTTCTTACCCTTGTTTTTACCTCTCCATTTGTTATCCCTACATTTTCAGTCTTAGAACAAATGAAAACATCAAAATATTTTTTTTCCTTAATTACATTCATAGGTTATTTCTTGCCACACATTATTACCTTTTCTTTACCTTTGATATCTTCTACAAGAGGAGTCAACAAAAAATAATTACCATCTTTAACTATGGTGTAGGTATTTTCCCTACCATCATACAAAGCTCTTTTTTCATATTGCCAAGGTTTGCCTAATAGGAGATGACAACAATCCATTGGAAGGACATCACACACAACACTATCATGATAACCACCAATTTCAAAATCCACAATAACCTTTGCATTCACCAACAAAGATTGATCATCATTCAACCACAAGATCTTATAAGTACATTCATGAAGAATCTTTTTCAATCCTAACTTGTTGACCATTTCACATGACACCATGTTTTCGGTTGAGCTAGAATCAATTACCACTCTACATACCTTGTCCTTGCAATTAAAATTTGTCTTGAAGAGACTTTTCCTTTGCAAAGGTGCTTCCTCTTTTGTTTCCTTCAAGATTGTTTTTCTCACCATCAACATTTCCCCTACTTCATGATCTACCTTCCCCATTGTAGAACAATGACTTTCACACTCCTCTTCTTCAACCAATTATTCTCTCCTATCAATCTTCTTGTCTCCACTGTATGAACTACCAACCTCTCAGAAAACTTACATGAAGGATGGCCAAACTCATTACATGTGTAGCACCTTCCTACAAAATCATTAGAACCTCTACCAATACCAAACCTTCCTCTACATCTAAAATGAAAACCACCTCTAGAATCAACATTGTGATCTTTACCTTTGTTTGCTCCTTCTTGATCTCAATTTGGCTGCTTTGATGTAGAAGGGATTCCTCTTTCTATTGCACTAGGACCACCTCTTCCTCTCACTAATTTCTCTTGTATCCTCTTAATCTTTGCTTCCACCCTAATAGCCATTTGATAGCATTCCTCTATAGTTATAGGGTTAGCCAAAACCAATTCACCTTTTATATTTAACTTTAAACCACCCATGTATCATGAAACTTTTTCATCTTCATTCTCATGATGATCACATATTAAAATTATTTTATAAAACTCTTCAATATAAGACTTAATATCCATTTCCCTTTGTCTTAAGTTTTGCAATCTCTTAAAAAATTGAAGTTGGTGATCCTTCCAAGTAATAATTTACTTTTGAGTTTTGATATCATCTTGTCCCATGATGTTATCTTAGACTTGCCTTGTTTTCTCTCTTTAGACTAAAAGTAATCCCACCATACCAAAGCATGGCCTTGCAACTTGGTTTTTGCAATCTTGAATATTTTCTCTTCAGGAACCACATCACATTCAAAATGATTATCTAATGCAACAATCCAATCAAGTAACTTTTCATCATTTAAACTACCACCATACTTTGGAACATCAAGTTTTACATTAGGCTTGTCAGTCTTCACTTCCTTCCACAACTTTGCAATTATTTGATCCTCTGTAGTAAGCTCTTCTTCCACATCTTCAAACTCATCATCTTCCTCTTCTTTTTTCTCACTCTCTTCAACATCCCTTCTCTCGTTTGTCTCCAAGGCTATGATTAATTTTTCTAACTATTTGAGTTCCCTTGCATGCCTATCTTTCATCTCCTTCATCTCTTTAGCCATATCATTCTTCTTTAGAGGCATCGTGTCGACCTTGCCTCTTCTCCTTCTTCAATCTGCAATAATGAAAAACAAAATCTACTCCCTACTCTAATACTACTTTGATGAAAAGTGTCAAGGGAATCACCCAACATGACACACTTATTCAACTACACCCTTCAATAAGGTAACATATTCACTCAACTTGATTCTCACATCTAGATACATCAAAAATACTTGGGGATGATGTAGACACTCTTAACATACCAAAACATGATAAACCAACATGACTTTTCACTCAAAAAACACCCATTCCTCCATCGCTTCCATTATGCCATGCATTCCTTCTAACACTCACCAATAGGACAGTCATGATAAAAAAATGTTAAAGGAAAATAACAAAGAAAGAAAGCATGTTTTTGACTTCTTACATAGACCCTTCTAGATCCCCAGAAGCATAGGACCAAACACCAAGAGCAAGTGTATCAAATAACCAATTTACAAGCCACCAAAAGGCTTCATTTGGCTTGTGCAAAGAAGGAATCAAATTTTCAAGGCATACCCCAACACACATAATGCCTTTAAAATACTTCAACAGGTTCCCCAAGACCTTTTCCATGATTTCCATCCATTATATTTTCTCAAATACTCAAAAATAAACAAATAATATATTCAAATGATCACATTTTGGATTGCACAAGGAAAAAACCAGACCTAGGGCATCACATAACTTTTGAAAACCTCCATTTTTCAGTCTGAAACAAATTGCAGCATGTAAAGGAGTCCTAAATCTACCAATCCACCAAGTTTGATATTTTTCTCATGTGGAAATGGGAATCACATCCATTATGGTAACCAAACCCTTGTTTTGCAAGGTTTCAGGCCCACTTTAACTAAAATTGATGTAACTTACTCAATACTTGATGAAATTAACTCAAATCACCACCAAAAGAAAGAATAATCTTCCCTATTTTAATCTATATTCATTATAATTTCATATAGTGAAGTACCAGACCATACTATGCACAAGAATAGGAAAAAATGTTGTTAAATTTGAAAAAAAAACATAGGTTTCTTTGTATTTGTGCTTCAAAACTTCAACACCCTTCATCCCTCAACCCCATGGAAGATTTAAAAACATGTTCCCATACTCCTAAACTTCCTTTAACTAATTTTTGAATAAAGGAGCCATTGTTAAGGTGTTTAAAATATTAAAATGAGATTACATCATATTGTAAACATGACAAGTTTGCATTTTGTGAAACAAATTTTAATTCTAAACTCTTGTGACTCCTAAAACCACTCTAATGGATTAAAAATATCCTTATTACAAATTTTAGACCTCAACCTTGCATATCCAAGCAAAAATTTAGGATTTTTCCTTCTCAAGGCTTACATGACAACATTTTTGCAAGATTGCAATTTTCTAAATTTTGACTCTAAAACTTAAAGAATCACCCTAGATCTTACTCAATGGTCTTATTAGACCTTATTGAAGATAAAAACACTCAAAATAACCAAAAATACTCTTTCTAACCTATTCACCATCAAAGGATCCAAAATGGAGGTTGAGGTGTAGGTGCTTCTGCACCAAATACAAAAATGATCTCAAATTCTTATGGAAAGAATATCTGCATAACAACTTTGTATTATGAGACTCAAGACCTATGATGCACAACTTATTATCACATCCTAAGTAGATAATTGTAAATCCATACCTCTTGTTTAAGAATTTAATTGATTACTTGAATCTAGGCTTAAAACAGAGATATAAATTCGAATTGGGACTAAAAATAAAAATGAAAATGTTATTCACAATTCCATCTAATATTTATATAAAACCAACATAAGGAGAGAAAATGCATCATAGGTAAATTTCCATTTATATTCAAGGATCATGCCTAAATAAAAATTCAAGACAATATGTATATATTCATCCAAAATAGCTCAACACAGGAATGCTTCTCTATTCCTATCACTATAATCACATTATGAATGGCCTAGACCTAGCCTGATACTTTCTATTATCTATTCTTTTCTTCTCTCTTTCTCTCCTTTTTCCTTTCCTCCTCTATCTCCTTGTACATTCAAATCTTGAATTCCCTTTATATTAGTAGGGAGAAACAAGCTTTGAATTCAAATGCAATTACAATACAAAATTATAATTTCACTTGAATTTCAATATAATCTAGTATGAATTTCAAAACCCGCATGTTGAAATTATAGTAACGAGGAAAATAAGAAAGCATAAATAGTAACTGCCACTATGGAAGAAAATTCAAAGTGTCACCAAAACTTCCTTTTTCACCACCTGAGCACCATGAACCAAGTAATAAAAATACCAGGAAAGAACACAACCCATGTCGAATCAGAATTTTTCCATGAAGGAAAACCAGGGAGTCACCATAGAAAAATTCATAAAACTCAGGAAAAAATAAGATAACCAATTCATTTACCCATCACATCACCATGTCCCAATTTATGACCATGGTAAACCTAACCACTCCTTGTTGTTGCAAGAGGAAGAGAGGAAACCTCAACCTCTCCTTCCTTCTTTTCTTTTCCAGCTATGCTTATAGTATGCCCACTTGGGGTCTTCATAGCCAGTGGCAACACAAAGACTACCTCCTCATCTGAGGGAAAGCCCTCATTCAACATTTCTAGGTACTGAGCATAGGCTGAATCAACTTCCAAATCATGACTACTAGAGGAGGTACTCGTAAGGTCAATGGGAGAGTGTTGGTGTTTGTAAGAGGGACACCCATACCTTACTTTTCACCTAGACAAAGTCAAAGATTGCACTGAGCATTTTCCTTTGTCGCCCTCTACGTTAGCAACCCCACCCTCAAATTGCAACTAGTGACTACACCTTCTTGGTGCCAACTTAGACTTAGAAGTAGTAGCTACCTCCATAGTGGGAATGGCTTCATGCATACTAGGACTAGAGCTTTGTGAACTTAGATGAACTAAACTTCTCGCTGGTTCACTCTTCTTTCTCTCTTGATAATTTCTCATCCTAGAGAGTGTTTAACTACCTCATGATAATGGTGTAAATAACAATCACCTCAATTGTATTTATCGGGTAAAACCATAGCATTGTTTATCATACATGCATAATTTTGGCATCTTGTTGGCAGATATATTGGCATTGTTTAATTCCCATTTGCATGGAAATTTGTTAATTATTCTTCATGATTGTCTGCATTCACCTCTTGACATGAGCTGAGATTAGCTTGATCGCTCTGTAGAGTATAAGTCATCAATGCAAGCTTGTCGTGTAGAGTATAAATGGCCATCAGGTGTCACTTGTCATTTTTGAATGAGATCCATTGATCTTATCCCTTGATGGATGATCGAATGACTTGCTCGTGTTTGACCTTCATTGATTTCCAATGGTTCCTTATTGATGCACTTTCAAATAATCACTTCTTTCCATGTCGGATGATACCATCACTACTTGTGGGCTCCATGGTCTAAGTGAGTAAGAGATAGGTGTTAATATCTCACTAAGCTCTTTGGGTTTAATTTTCATTTATCTTCATTTAGTGAGCCAATAGGGAATGGTGAAGATTGTCTCACTAGACTGATCTCAACTACTCATTGAAGGTGTCAGGGCATGAGATCAGTAGTGGGAAGTGGGTCCCACATTATACTTGGGACATGTGTTGGATTCTCCCTAACCTCACTACTTTTATCTGGCATGCACTTTACTCTCATTAGCTAGCAAGGTATGGTTTATATTTCATCCTTGATAGTTGAATCCTGCAAGTTGCACAACACATGATACTAGCATTAAATGGACAAGACATGGCTTGCCTAATGGTGACATGACCGCAAGGTTAATGACGTAATCCTTAAGTCAGCAAACTTAAATTTTTTGCAACCCAACTTTAGGAAAACCTTGACATAGTGGGAAAAGATGTTTGGTCACTTAGAAAAATGGGGCTGGTGAACAAACGTGATGAGTGGCTTAGAAAATCACTTAAGAGACTAATGACCAATTGAACGGGTCAACACAAAAATAGAACATTAGTAAATTTTTTGATTAAAAACCCTACTCACTTGGGGACAAGGGTTTAAAATGGAAACTAGGCTTATGAGAATTGGGCTGAAATTCTTCAAAATTTCACAAGCTCCATAAGAGACTCATGCTCAGGGATGCATACCCCTGGTGGGTATGGCAAGAAATAGATATTCGATTGAAGTAGACCAAGGCACAGGACCAAAAACCAAAGGAATTACCTAGACAAGGAAAGAAAGCCCAACAAGAAAGGAAAAGCACCAAACCAAATATTTACAATACTTACAAAATGTACATGGAACAATTTTACAAAGTAGAGCCTTCAGGCTCTAGAACTTTAGGGACAAATTTCCCTCTATCAAAAACTTTAGCCCATGTGCCCTTGTCCATTTCTATTAAAGGTTCCTTAGACTGAATCAATAAGGTAAAAATTTCATATTCCACATCACTGTGAGATACATGATCATCAAGAATTTTTTCATCAAATTTTAATGCCTCATAAGTGCTTTGGGTTTGAATAGGCCATTCCTCATTGCATTCAGGAAAGAAAACATAGCTAGGTCTATTATCAACTTTCCTTCCATAACTATTAACCCCATGAGGTGAGAGAAGTTCCATAATTAAACCCATTAAATATGGAGTATCTACAAAAAACTCCACTGCAGCCTCATATTGTCCCATATAATCCTCACAATCACCAATTCTCTTGATTGTTTTTCACATAAATGAGAGGGTACTGAAATATCTGTGTACTCAATAAAGTCATAGTATAATCCCATATTGTCAACATAAGGAAATGTTATGAGAGTATATGTGCAACTATCCTGTGGATCTTGAATATTTAACTTACCAACTTTTCCTTCAAATATGTAATTCTTCTCAAGAAGGGAGTTATTGTGAGTATATTCATCCCTATGAGTTCCCTCATCATGTTTAACACTAACATCATACTCAAGGGCTTCTTCATTGATATCTATGCCTCCACACTTATTATACAATTTAGCACTTGAAAAATGAAATGTAGCATCTTTATGGATAGGACTTCCCACCTCAACATCATTTTGAGGATCATTCTTGGAATTTTCCTCATCTTTGTTATTAATATCCTCAAAAAGAGGATTAATCCTACCCCAATAAGGACTGTCATTTGTAACTTCATCATCCTAGACATCTTCATCAAATAAAATATTTTTCCATGAATTAATTGGATGTATCTCATCATCATTAAAATAAGGATATGAGCAATTAAGAGAACCAATATACTCAAAATTAGTACAATCACTTGAAGAGCATAGATAAGCAATTTCATAATTACATCCATCATTTATGTCTATAGTAGTTGATCTACAATCAGAACATTCCTCACATGATGAGAACTGCTCAATGCCCAAGAAAGTCACATTTGCAAGGCTATTAACATATCCCCTACTAGAAGCAAGGGATTCCATCCCCACTTCATATGAAGAGTCATATTCAATGGTGGATTCCTCAAGTTCAGTTTCATTAGTTTGGCTTCTTATGTGCACCATGGTACTAGAATCCAACACATCTCCTTGATTGGAAGATGTATGATGACTACTAGTTGAATTGACTTAGGAAGTTGCATCCTACAATTCTTATGTTTGCTCATATTCTATGACATCCCAAGGAAGATAATTAGGAGTCACCTCTTTATCCTCATATTCTATGTCTTCATCTTCATCATCACATCTACATCCATTTCTAGATCTTTAGTTAGATGAAAACATTCAACAATTACTTGTTCTGGTTCTAATGCTCCTCCTTGATTTGATGACCTTATTCCTTGACCATTTGCAACATGACAACTATTAACTTCCTGAGTGCTAGATGAACATGACCATGTTCCATTATTTCTACAATATTGATCTAGTCTACCACTTGGTCTAGGCTATGAGGTTTTAGGTCCTTAGACCATTGACTAGATCTTAACACATATGCTTCATAAAACAAATTAATGCACATTTGATGACTGGGTCTAAGACTCTTAGGAATTTCCATTAGCATATCCAAGAGTCTTGAAAATAAGTCATATGGTGGCTCATCTGCATGTCTCCTCTCATGCAGCTTCTTGATAGAGAGGATTATATTACATTTTCCCCTCTTTGGTTGATGTGAAACCTCTGCATGTTTGTACTCTATATTTCTTGGGAGTAAAGTAGATACAACATATACAAGGTCCATTTCATGACAAATCCCTTTACCCTTTGAGCTACTCGGTTCAAAATTAGGGGTAGTGCTAGAACTATTGCTAGAAATTGCAGGTCCTCTCATCATTAAGTATTTCAAATTATTCTCAATGTCAATGGAAATGTGATAGGCTTGATGTAAAGTTGTGGGTTCCTTATCTCTTAACAAGAAACTCATCTTCTTATCAAATGCTCTCAAATATACTACCAAACATTCTACTTCATTTGGCCTTATGTATTGTGGGATTTCTCTAAATACCTTTGCAAATTGGAGATTAAAAGAAGGGACCAATTCCCCTTGATTTTTATGGATCTCCATAAAGGATTTCCTTACCACACTTGGATTTACCCTTTCACCAAATTGTTCCATAAAACTGTCACAAATTTGCTCCATGAGGTAATGGAACTTGCTAGAAAATATGAATACCAATCTCTAGCATCATTCTTCAAAGTTTGAACCAAAATTTTCATGACAACATCTTCAAAATTCACCTCAAAATCCCCCATAATATCTATGAACATTTGCAGATGCTTAGAGGTTGATTTAGAACCCTGCCCTATAAACTTGGGAAAATTCTTCCTAACATCCTTAGGAATTTGGTTATGGAAACCTTCAATACTATTGAAAAATAATGGCATATACCTTTCAATAAAAAAATCGCTTTGAGGGGATGACATGGTTTCTTCACCCTGCTTACTTTAGCTTGATTCTTTACATAGAGATTCTTCAAAAGGTAATGCTTAATACAATGACATACTTCATGGATAATCACAAATTTTGTGGACAGGAAGTGTGAAAAGAATTATTACTATTCCTTGTCTTAGTGCAAATCCATCCTGTAGGGAATCATTTATGCTCCCAAGCCTTGAAAATTTCTCATAAACCCTCTTCAACAAAGAAAAACTTGCTTTAGATTCATGAAAGTACCTAGGAATTTTGTAGAAGCTATTAATCTTACTTCTTGATTGTAGATTATGCAAATCTTTGAAAGCTACTTCACAAATTAAATGGTTCCTTGGACAGAGTTGCCACCTCTTTTCATAGAGGAATAATCTTCAAGAGTAAATCTTGTTCTAGGTATTCTCCAAAAATAGAGTCACCCTCATATCCTTTGATCTTTTCTGCAATAAATATTTTCCAAGTTCAAGGGATTTTCAATTGTTTGAACAAAGATGTCTAGATCCACCAACTTATAAATGGAAAATGTTATGACTCACTGCAAATGATATGACTCTATTTCTAGATTCTTTAATGAGAATTTTCTCAAATTCTCCCCACTAGAGTCACCATTTTGTTGTTGTTTTTTCTAGTGCACTCAAAGGAACTTCTAAGGAAATTCCATTTCCTATATTCAAAACTCCTAAAATGATTGGCCAACTGACAAGATCTAGTCATAGACTATGATCTTCTACACTTCAGGCTTTGTGGGGCCAAGGATGCTATTCCTATTGGTGTTCACTTAGGATGAACTTGGTGAAACACATCACTTTCATAGATCATTTCAACTAAAAGGTAAATGTGCAATGCATACCATGGAATTGGCTAGTTTCCAAGTAGCCTGCTAGCATTTCAGTAAATGCCCTCACGTATGACAAATGAATATAAGATTTTGTATAAATATTTTGGAAATTTTAAAATTAATTTAAATTCTACCTCTAGGTTGGCCACCATAGAATAATTTGATTAACCCATTAGGAAAATCCTAAGGAAATAGATCAGTGCCTTATGTAATTAGGCTATGGAGTCATGTGAAAATTACAAGTAATATAGAAATGAACTCAAATTCTGATGGAAAGAATATCTGTATAACAACTTTGTATTATGAGACTCAAAACCTATGATGCACAACTTCTTATCACATCCTAAGTAGATAATTGTAAATCCATACCTCCTATTTAATCATTTAATTGATTACTTGAATTGGGACTCCAAAGAAGAATGAAAAATGCTATTGACAATTCCATAGAAGATTTACATAAAACCTGCATAAGGAGAGAAAATGCATCAGAGGAAAATTTTCATTTATATTCAAGGATCAAGTTTGTAGAAAAATTCAAGACAATATGTATATATTCATCTAAACTAGCTCAACACAAGCATGCTTCTCTATTCCTATCACTATAATTGCATTATGACTGGCCTAGACCTAGCCTGATACTTTCTATTATTTGTTCTTTTTTTTTTGTCTTTCTCTCCTTTTTCCTTTTCTCCTCTGTCTCATCCTGAATTTGAATCTTGAATTTCCTTTATCCTAATAGGGAGCAACAAGATTTGAATTCAAATACAATTACAATAAAAAATTATAATTTCACTTGAATTTCAACATAATCTAGTGTGAATTTCAAAAACCACATGTTGAAATTATAGGAACAAGCCAAATAAGAGAAAGCACAAACAATAACCACCACCAGGGAAGAAAATACAAAGTGCCACCAAAACTTCCCTTGTCACCACCTAAACACCATGAACCAAGTAACCAAAACACCATGCAAGCACATAACCCATGTTGAATGATCAAAATTTTGCCATGAAGGAAAACCAAAGAGTCACCAGAGAAAAATTCATAAAACATAGGAAAAAAGAAGATAACTAATTCATTTTCCCATCACATCACCACGTCCCAAGTTACGACCATGGTAAACCCAACCTCTCCTTTTCTTTTTCAGCTATGCTTATAGTATGCTCAATTGGGGTCTTCACAACCAGTAGAAACACAAAGAATACCTCCCCATCTGAGGGAAGGCCCTCATTCAACATTTCTAGGTACCGAGCATAGGTTGAATCAACTTCCAAATCATGGCTACCAAAGGAGGTACTCATAAGGTTCATGGGAGAGTGGTTGCATCTGTAAGAGCCATGCCCATACCTTACTTTTTTCCTAGACCCAGTTAAAGATTGCATTGGTCATTTTCCTTTGTCACCCCCTACCTTAGTAGTCCCACCCTTAATTTGCAGTTGATGACTACACCTTCTTGGTGCCAACTTAGACTCAGAAGTAGTAGCTACCTCCATAGTGGGAATGGCTTCATGCACACCAGGACTAGATCTTTGTGATCTTAGATGAACTGACCTTCTCACTAGTTCACTCATCTTTCTCTTATGATAATTTCTCACACTAGAGAGTGTTTAATTGCCTCATGATAATGGTGCAAAAAAAATCACCTCAGGTATATTTATCGGGTAAAACCATAGCATTGTTTATCACACATGCAAAATTCTGGCATCCCGTTGGTAGATGTACCGATGCCATTTAATTTCCATTTGCATGGAAATATATTAATTATTCTTCATGATTGTCTACATTCACCTCTTGACATGAGTTGAGATCAACTCGATCACTATCTAGAGTATAAGCCATTAATGCAAGCTTGTTGTGCAGGGTATAATCAACCATGAGGTGTCACTTGTCATTTTTGAATGAGATCCATTGATCTTATGCCTTGATGGATGATTGAAAAACTAGCTAATGTTTTACCTTCATTGATTTCCAACAATGCCTTACTGATGCACTTTCAGCCAATCACTTCTTTCCATGTCAAATGATTCCATCAGTACTTGTGGGCTCCATAGTCCAAGAAAGTAAGAGACAGGTGTCAAGATCTCCCTGACCTCACTAGGTTTAATTTTCATTTATGTTCATTCAGTGAGCCAATGGGGAATGGTGAAGATTGTCCCACTGGATTGATCTCGATTGCTTGTTGAAGGTGTTAGGGCATGAGATCGATAGTGGGAAGTGGGTCCCATGTTTTACTTGGGATGTGTGTTGGATTCTCACTAACCTCATTTCTTTTATCTGGTGTGCACTTTACTCTCGCGAGTTAGCAAGGGACAGTTTAGATTTCATCCTTGATGGTCGAATCTTGCAAGCCGCACAACACATGATGCTAGCATTAAATGGACAAGACATGGCTTGCCCGATGGTGACATGATCGTAGGGTTAATGACTTAATCCCTAAGTCACCAAACTTAAAAAATTTTGCAACCCAACTTTAGGAAAACCTTGATACAATGGGAAAAGATGACCGGTTTCTTAGACAAATGGGGCCAATGAAAAAACATGATGAGTGGCTCAAAAAATCACTTAAGAGACTGATGACCGACTAAACAGGTGAACAAAAAAATAAAACATTAGCACATTTTCTAGTTAAAAACCCTACTCACTTGGGGACAAGGGTTTAAAATGGAAACTAGGCTCATGAGAATTGGGTTGAAATTCTTTAGAATTTCACAAACTCCATCATGTTTCTTTATTAGGAAAAATAGTTCTAGTAATCCAACCCATGCAATGACTAATACTCCTCACAAGTGGCAATCCATCAGGTACATTATCTAAAATGATCTCTTCATATTCAGTCAAGAATTATTTTGTCTTCTTTGTGTGTTCTTCTACATGCTTCAAATCTTCAACCTTCTTAGGAACTAAGGCATAACATACATTCTCATGTCTCAATCCATTGAGGAATCTCCTTCCATCAACCAAACAAACTCTAGAATTTGTATAAACCTCAACCATAGGAACATCTTCCACTGGAAATAGAATCTGCTTCATCCCATTAGCAATAATAGTATATATATTCTTCTTTCCATCATGAATATCCTATCTATCATACTGCCAAGGCCTTCCCAAAAAAAGATGACATATATCCATAGGCATGATATCACATAGAACTTCATCATGATAATTTCCTATCTTCAATTTCACCAAACATTGTTCACTTACCAAAATCTTATTCTCATCTTGAATCCATGCTATCTGATAAGGCTTCAAGTGCTTCAACCTTTCCAACTTCAATTTAGTCATCATCTCCTCTGAAACTAGGTTCTTTGAGCTTCCACTATCTACAATTACTTTGCAACATTTACCAGCTACCTTGCATCTTGTTCGGAACAAATTCTTTCTCTGAAATGGTTTTTGCTCCAATTCACTTTGACACAATACTCTTTTGTTCACCAACACTTCTCCTTCTTTTGGTTTGTTAGATGATCCAACATGATCTTCCTCAACAAAATGTTTTCTTCTATTGTTCTTTTTCCTCCTGCTTGTCTCTCCTTGATTGCATTTAAATGCTCTATGTCCTTCTCCACCACACTTGAAACAAGTTCCTCTAAATGCTCTTTTCTCCTATCCTCTGTCATCTTTTCTATAACCTTCATTCTGGTAACCACCATATCATCCTCTTCAGTAATATTTTCCATCATCTCTATGGTACAAATTCTCATTCTTACTGAATTCCATCATCTATTTTTTATTCAACTTTTCTTATGCTTTTAGGGCACATTATATGCTTCTTCCACATTCAACAATTTTATCAAACAAATCTCATCCTGTATGGATGACCTCAAACCATTCAAATATCTAGCTACTTGTTCCACTTCCTCTTCTGAGTGTCTAGATATGATATTAAACTTATAGAAATCTTAAGTATAATTTTTCACACTCAATTCATTCTGCTTCAAATTCTACAACTTCCAAAACAAATTGATTTGATATTCTATAGACATAAAGTTGTCTTCAACTTATTCACCATTTGATCCCAAGATTTTATCTTTTCTTTTCCTCTTCTTTTCCTATCTATTTGCAAGTGTTCCCACCAAAGGGATGTATGTCCTTTTAACTTTACACAATAAAATTTTACCTTCTTATCTTTAGTGGTACCTTCAAAATCAAAGTACTTTTCCATCTCTGTAATCCAATCAAGCAATTCTTTTGAATCCATCTTACCACTATAAACCGATGGATTGAAATGTGGCTTTGTATTTTATCTAGTTAGGGATCTTATGAACCTCTCTTCTCCCTGATCTAGGCCAAGTTACTCTTCTCTTCCTCTTTCATCTTGAAATTCTACCTCTTCATCACTTACATCATCAACTAGTTGGCCTCTTCTCTAGCCCATTTCAATTGCATCTAATCTAGCAACAATTCCTCTCAACATCTCCATTAAACATAGGTCTGCATTTCCACACACTCCATTTCCTCTAACATTTCTTCTTCCCCCCATCTTTACACAATTCCTTTGCAGCTGTAGGTTGGATCCTCAGACTGCCAACCCACAACAAATCTTCAACATGACTGCAAATTTTTGGCAATCTCCTCATGAATCAAACCTCACTCCGATACCAATCTAGTGCAACCATGGTAGGAGGGTCCTCAAAGAGAGAAATTTGAACCATGCTGCAAGAGTAACACAATGAAATCAATACACAATATGGAGGAAAATGTAGATGCAAATATTCTTATTAACAAAAATCTCAATTACAATCAGTTGGCAACATATGGGCTTACAAATTCAGCTCACAGGCTTGATATGACATGCTCAAAAATACAACCTTCAAACATGCTCTTTAATGTGAGTTGAAATCTTGAAAACTTGAATCTAAGGCTATTCTTCTTATTATTCATTTCCTTCTAAAGATCTATTACAAGTTTTATATCATATCTATGATTTTTGAAACATCCACATCAGCCAAAGATCATCACAATCCCCAATGAAGAAAAATGTAATGTGCACATGAACAAGTCAGTCTCAAATTTGAATTACTCCATCAACAGGTGCATAGAATGAAGTGTGGACATATAATGATGGTCAAGGACACTCTAAAAAACAATTAAAATCACATTGTTTAGATCCACAAGCTATGGGAATGAGCCATGAATGATCAAACTAGTCATTAAGCCAAAAAATTATTCTAGTGTCAGTTCAAGAAACTACCATGAAATCCAAAATTGATATATTTCCAGAAAATGATCCAATCACGCTTAAAACTTGGAATAAGGAAAATGAATATGTCCATGATATACACAAATAGCTACAAGGTTTGGTGAGAAAATACAATGAATCTACCAATAGGAACTGAGAAAGAACAAAACCAAAATGAAACTCAAAGAAAAATATTTTTGGTTGATGCAAGGTTGCCAAGAACCAAGGATTCTCCTACATCAACCCTAGATAACTCCATAGGAATTTTTTGCATGTGGAGGGAGAAGGCCTATGGTAGCGAGAGAGAAAGACTGTGTATTTTCACTATATCCAGTGGAAGATACATTATTAGAGGCATGGAGGAAGAGGAGAGTGGAGAGGTAGTGGAAAAATAAGAGTCTATTATCATTACTTGCATAATGGGTAGGGTGGAAGCAAGGTGCATGGAGATATCCACTGCAAGTAGGGAAGTAGCAACCATCACCTAAGAGGTAGGCAAAGAGGCAAGAGTGATAGCAACATCAATAGTAATAGTGGCCATGAGAATCAAGGCAATAGGTGGAGACTTTGGTTGCTCAACCTCTATCTCTTCTCCTTCATGGAGGGGGTCCTCCTAGACGGTAGGTATGCCTGATGTATTTGGTCTCTTGGAGGATTCACCTTCCACTTCTTTTCTTGTGTACATCTTTGGCTTGGGCTGACTTTCAGTCATTTCTTTCCTCTTCCTTGACCTAGTGGCTGGAGGAGATTTTGAGGTTTCTACAGTTGTGGTAGTAGTTGTCCCACTATCACTTTTAGTTGTCTCATCCTCAAGTTCTCCATTGGTTAGGGTGACTCCTTGTTGCTTCAATTGGGAAATCTTCCCTTGAATCCATTCTTTCATTCTAGCCTCAATAGGCTTTATCAGAATATCAAGGTCATCAACCTCTTGTTCATCCCAATCAATCAATGGCAACGATAGATTGGCAACTACATTATATTGAGGATCAATTACTATATTCTCATTCTCTGCCACCTATTTCGATACAGGGAATAAGTTGACCTTCTTCAAAAAATATGATGCCATGCACAAGTAGTGCCTCATTAACACTTCTTTTTCATCCTTGTAGTTGGACCAAAAGTCCTCAACATCATGTAAATGAGTGTATTCAGCCATGACCATCTTTCTAAGTTTTCTATAGGGGTCCATTCATGGTTGAGTAGTGTCAAACTTTAGGTTATACTCCATGAGTTCTTTATCTAGATGGTTTGTACATTGAGATGTGTGGAGTTAATACATCCCTTGGCCAAAGGAGAGGGGATAAGGAATCTCCACTTTATGTCTGTTTCTTAGGAGGGTGTGTGCATGTCATAGCTGTTGAGAGAGTTCTAGTAATATTGTCCTATCATTTGGGTACTAGGGCAGCTTCTATGGTTTCTCTAAGAAACCTTTGGCTCTAATATAGGTAAACTTAGGGAAATCTATGAATAAAAAGGAAAACTAGTAGAGTAAATAATTAGTGATATGGGAGACTCTTCTTTCGAAGTCACCCTTAAGCAATCTGATAATATGACCTATAAAAGCATCATTAACTCTACAATAATCCCTCTTGAAATTCCTACATTGAAGTTGAGGGTACCTAACTTAGAATTTCAATTCTCTTCCTTGAGCCTCATTAGGAGCTCAAAATAAACCTTTGCATTATATCTAGTCATCCAGTAAATAGACCAAGTAAGATTTCATGTAGAATCACAAGGTATTTTTCATAGCCACAAATTTCTCATGCAAGCAATTACTAATTTTTCTCACCTAGTAGAATTTTATTTTACCATTGAGGATCTCTTCTATGAAATATAACATCCACTCTTGGAAGTAGGTAGCAATTGGAAGGCCCATTACCCTACTTAGTAGGGTTACCAAGTCATGGTAATCCTCATAAAAGTCATTGTGGAAGAGCTCTTGGGGCACCTTAGCAACAATGCCTCTCTTTTCTTTCAACCAATACTAATTGATGATCTTTTTGCACTTGAGGGGATCTGAATCCCACATATCCTTGGAATCTTCCTTGGAGACTTCCTCCATCTCTTTGAATGAAGGGTTATGAAAAGCTCTCCCTATTGACTTGGTAGATAAGTCATCCAATACATTTTCATCTTTGTCCACAATTGTTCTAGTATCAGCTTGGTATGCTTCCCTGAAGAACATCAAAAGTGTTGGGGCAATGAGATTAGATAGGAAACCTACAACTTTAGCCAATCCACTACTTTTTATTTTCCTAGAATTATCTGTTGTGGGGTTGATCCAAACTCTTTGCTTAAATTCATCAATATCTATGGGTCTAATGTTTCTATATAAGATTTCCTTCCGAGCTATGGTGACCTTAGAGTTGAAGGGTTCCCCTTGGAACTTGTAATTCATTTGATCTTTGTCCTATTTTCCCTAAGGTGCTTTGGTTGACTTATTTCCTTTGTCTTTCTCCACAATTGCCTCTGAAAGTATTGCACCTAGTTCCATATATCCTACGGGAAAGAAAGGGGTAAGCACATTCAAGCATAAAATAATGAGAAAGATAGCAAAAATCCCATGAAACAACATTAGATCAGATAATTAATCACTTAAGATCCTAACATATCTTCTAGATCAACATTAACCTTTCATAGGAGGGAGTTTCAACAATTCAGGCCCAGGGGCACGGACTTTCCTAAGCTAGTGGTCATTCTGAGGTAGCTATCAAACAGATGACAATCAAGGCATGATGGACCACCTATCCCAACCTACCTTAGGAGTTGATTATCATGAGGGGTCCACCATGGAGGCTACTACATTTAGCCACATAATTTGAGATTAATTTTGAAGGAGTCAGGTGCATCCTTTAAGCAAGTGGAATCAAAGTGTAGCTTGGTTGTTTGGTGTCTATCACTAAAACGATGCTAAGAAGACAACAACCCATGAGAAGAGTTCTACCATGTGGAACCCATGGCTTTAGGAGGTGGTAGGTGTTTCATTGTTGAAGTTTAAATCTCTCAGAAGAAGGTAGGCTAGGGAATGTAGGATGACACTGACGAATAGCCATTTAAAATGGAAAAATCCAAACAAAGGTCTGGTAGGGAAAACCCACAACATCAGGTCTATAGGTGGCTTTGGTTTCATTCATTTATCATTGAAAATTCTGAAGGTGATGGAAAGGATGGGTCTCGTGTAGCAGGTAGATGTGGATTTTTTTTTTTTTAAGAATTATGGGACTAGGATGGAGTCCCATAGTCGGTAGCTCAGTCGAACAAACCCATTTAAGGTTCAACACTTAATCATTTTCATTGCATACAACTAGACACCAAGGGCTCAGGACCCGAAGGGTGGAAAGTTAGTCATCAGGAGTCGTTTAGGATGGAAGCCCACTAGCATGGGCCTACAACAAGGTTTACGCTTGGTCTTTAAGAAAAATAGAGGAAAAATGGGAGGACGTTAGAGTTTTTCCATTAGGATAGCCATTCTCACACTAGAAAAATGTTGGTGGAAATCCACAGAGAATGACTTGCATCCTTTGATCACTGCTTCCTTGCCTTGGTTGGTGAAGACATGGATGGATTCTGACAGATAGATGGATGAACTATAAAGAATATTCTTGACAACAAGGTACAAATGGACTTCCCCAAGCGGAATTCCATAGGGAGGGACCCATGGTGGACTGAAACTTCAAATTTTGGAGAATTTTAAGTTTGAGGGGCAGTTGACAGGCTAGGGCCCACACACTAGGAAGTCATGGTTGGAAATCCATTTAGAATGACAAAGATTGAAAGGTGCCCCAAAGGTGGAATCTCATGGAGGAAAACCTGAGAAGGTCAATGGATCACTTCATTTAGTTGCTAAATTTCAATTGAGTTCAAGGTAGATAAGTGGTAGGAGTCTTCCGCCCAGGCGGACCTAATGGGGCCACCCGCCAATGTTAAGTTTAGTTCATTTTCAAAGTCAATGATGGTGATGGGTAGGGTGTAGGCCCATAGGGGAAGAGGGACATAGTCAATGAACAACATCGAAGAGCTTGAGTTTTGTACAAGGCGCATGGGGTTATTTCTAAAGTTTGTTAAATTTTTATTCATGGGTTTTGTGCGCCTAGTCTTAATCTACCTATCTATCTAATTTTATTATTTGCTTAGATTAAATAACATTGCAAAATTAAAGAAATCTTATAATAGGGCTTATAGATAGAAATCCTACCTTTCAAACCTTATGGATGTGATTGCATGAACAATGGGTAATAGTTTGGAATCAGTGAATGAATGTGGTAGGCATGATGGAAATGTTGGCAAGGCTCTAACTCACTTTTGAATAACTAATTGGATAATAATGATAGCTCAAGAGGGGCTATTTTTAGAAAATGATGCATTTAATACACCCTATTAATGATCATATGGATGCCTTGGTAGTTGGTGAATAGTCATTTTGAAAACATCCATGCGAAGGTCAGAGTCTTTCGGGTAGACAATGGTTAGTAGTCAGTTGTTTGTGTAGACACCTAAAAATGGTCTGGAGAATCTAATTAATTAAATACGACCTATTTGATTAATTTATCTTATATTCATCTCCTTAGTAAATAAATAGAAATATTTATTTATATTAAGTTCATTATTAATTTTTTTATTTCTCTCCTAATTAAATAAACAAAATTAAAAACTTTGTTTTATTTAATTATTATCATTATTACTTCTTTTACACTTATATCATAAATTAAATACTCAAATTAAATGATTTGTGTTATTTAATTACCTCATCACATTTCTTCTTAATTAAATAAAGATATTCTAAAATATTTTATTTAATTATCATTCTCCTTTTTGTTTTAATTTAATAAACAAACCCTATAGTTTGATTTATTAAATTATTTATTCCTCTTTTGCTAAATTTAAATAAATTAAAATTATTTAAATTTATGCATAAATTTTATACCACTATTCACTCACCAATAAAATTAAATTTTCAAAATTTAATTAATGCAACTTTCATTCATGGGAAGAGCTTCGGGGACAAACCTGCAGGAAGTCCTCTCAATCTTCTTCCTCCAATCTTCCCTCACATCTTGCCTGGTGTTTTCATGGGGAGAAACAATCCCCCATGATCAGGTCCATATTCTCATCCCATGCCTTTCAAATCTCCAGATTGAATCGCAGCCCCTTATCCCATATCCCTGTGCAATTGTGCTGACGTGAAAGCTATAAATACAGCTCTTGGGCTACAGGAAATGGATCCCAATTTTATGTAATCTTACTCTATAGGTTTTCAAAAGCATCTAGCATTCATCCAGCATCTCTAGCATTCAACATTCAATCAAACATCAATCCATCATCTCAATCATGACTGTTTATAGTAGTTTATTTCTCATGAATTTTGCTGTAGAATCATTCTAGTTGCACATTTAAATCATATTAGAATAGAATAGCTTAATTCTCATTCTCTAAGTGTCATTTCAATAGTTTAATTAGCTTCCAAATCTAAGAGCTAAGTAGATTAGAGAAATTTTTAGAGTTAGAGAGCAATAGGATAAATTTCTGAAGAATTCTAGTTTAAATTAGTTTAATTTCTTGAATCTTATATGCAATGTCCTATTTAGAAGCGTAGATGCATGTTTAAATTGTTTTCCCCATTCTACCGCTTACAAATTGGCGCCCACCGTGGGGCCTAACCCCCTATTTTGATTTATTTTTGAAAAAAATTGTGCTACAGGTTTCGGCGTGATAGTTTTCGCAGAACCGTGACTTCTTGCAGCGCGCTAGGTTTCTGTTACAGCACGTCGGGTTTCTGTTATAGTGCGTCGAGTTACTGTTCCAGTGTGCCACATCACTGTTTCAATGCGCCGGGTTTCTATTTCAGTGCTCCGAGTCACTGTTTCAGCGTGCCACTTTATTATCTTCAAAATCATTTTTTTTATCTGGATCTGACGCGTTCACAGCCAGATTCTGTTTCTGTCTACTTTCTTGGTTAAAATTTTCCAATCCTAGGATAGAAATAGATAAAATTTATCAATCCTAGGATAGAAATAGATAAAATTTATCAATCCTAGGATAGAAATGGATAAAATTGATCAATCCTAGGATAGAAACTTCATAATTTTCTTTTGGGATTAAAATTGAACATCATGTTTTTATGGAGCAATATCTCCATATAGATTAGATCATTCATCTTTTGGGCTTTAAAAGTGAACAATTTCTTTGCTGTGATTGGGTGATAGGTTTATGCTCTCCCCTTTATTGGGTGCATCAAAATACCAGACTCAATATAATTTATGCATTTTTAAAGCTTTTTAAAACCTTTAGATAGGACTACCATAGTGGGAAAAAGTACTCACCCTATGGGAACGACCTAAGTGGGGATAGCCAAAAGCCATGGTATTCCAACCCACTTAAAAATTTATGTGAATTTGGGGAAACCCTCTTTCAATGGAAGTGTGCAAGATAACCATCCCCAAAATCTTTGTTCTAAAGATTGGGAGGTCTCTCGAGGGAGTTTATCCATTTGCTGCTCCGAATGGAAACCCTATCTAGAAACCTAGAACTAGAAGCATGCTTGTCAGTTTCTAAACATTGTAATACTCGGCGGTGCAGGGACGGGGAAGAATCTACCCTCAAGCACTCACCATATAATTGCCAAGGATTGTTTGCTTAGGGGATCCGGTATCCATTTCCGTCACTCTGAGTACGCACCTGGAAAAGACAAAAACACGGGCGCCCTCTAGGGGGTGACATGGCTATGTGATTCGATGCAATTCCAAGCTGTGGGTTGTTCGAGTATATAATGATGACCTTTTGTCTCTAGGAGTGAGTCTATCTGAAGTGTCTTATTTGTTATAAACCAGTAAAAATCAAGAAGAATCATTGATTCTTAAGAACATACACTATTTGTTTAGATTCTAGGATTTTAAAGTCAACAATTCTATTCTTGCTTGTTGTGTTTTCTCTCATTAAATTCAGATAAGATCATCACAAAAATCTTTGAAATCAAAACACTTGTGAAATCCTCATGATTCAAGATTGGGTATCCACTAAATTTGTCAAGAAATCTCTTGTCAAATGAATTAGAAAACCAAAGAAAACACTTACATACAAACAACTTCTGAGAAAGCAACAATTCTTGTATCAAAGTAGAAAAGTTCTACTCCAACATAGGACTTTTATTCATAGGTATCACGATTTATGTAGAGGTTATACGGATGACTATGTTGTAGCTCCCTTAGATTCACAGGCATTTTATCAAAGAAGGGCTCTTAGGCAACACCACAACCACAGTCAAAGAATTCACCCAGAATACATCCCACAACTAGCAATACAATACGATACCAGACCAAGTGAGTTTCATAGAATAAGATAGTTTCTGTCTTAGCACCTCATGGTTCTGTTTTAGCACTTTGGGTTTCTATTATAGTGCGCATAGTCTTTGTTTTAGCGCTTTCAGTCTCTGTTCTAGTGCGTAGCTCCTCTGTTTTAGTGCGTAGGGTCTCTATTCTAGCACTTCCGATCTCTGTTTTAGTGCGTCGAGTCTTTTTTCCAGCACGTAGGGTCTCTGTTCCAGCGCTTTCAGTCTCTATTCCAGCGCGTAGCTCCTCTATTTTAGCGTGTAGGGTCTCTGTTCCAGCACATCACTCCTCTGTTTTAGCATGTAGTGTCTTAGTTTTAGCGCTCCAGAAAGTGAAAAAAAATAGAGAGTTGGTAAGATATTTTGTCAGTTTGCCCATATCAATAACAAGGTTTTCACCAATCTAGAACATTTTTTTCCACAGTCCAAAACACTTGGGTCATACAAAAGGAAAAATTTACCCCTACACCTAGATCTTGAAACATCTTGCAAAGTGTCCTTATCACCAAATCTGATATTTTTTGTCAAAGTTTCCCTATCAAGGATTTTTATCATCCTCCCATCATGAAACTAGACAAGAACTAAATCAGATTTTAAATCAAAAACCTCGACACTTATCCAATCAAAGATCAAAGTCTGGAGTAAAACTCTAAACATTTGTATGCCTATTTTCACACTATCAGCATATCAAAGACAACAACAAGAAGAAAATAAAAGAATAGTAGCCATGGCTGAAGAAAACCCTTGGGGACGATATAGCAACACTAATCCTCTCACTAATTCACAAGAGAAGGAAATAACTGGAGAAGAAATCGAGAAAGTTCAACAAGACCCTCATTTCCATAAATTTATGGAAAAGATGCTTGAGCAAGATATGGAAAAGTATCTTCTATTATTAGCTGACAAAGGTGCTAAGCTTCCTAAAGACTTTGATGTCAATCAACTCAAGGAAACAACCACACCTAACCCAACTAGAATAGAAAATCCAAATCAAATAGATGCTTTGACGAAACAAAACATCCAATTTTTACATTTTGAAAGAAAATTCCAGACTCACGCCAGATTCTTATCAATGGATCATTAGACCTTATTGAAGATGAAAAAACTCTATTGGAACAATGAAAATTTCCAACCTTATTCAAAATAAAGATCCAAACAGAAAAGAAGTTGATGGATGTAGAGACCAGGCAATCATAGTTTTCATTCCAATAGAAACACTCATGACCTCATGATTACACATGAATGACCACTGTCACTCCAGGTCATTGAAAAAAAAGTATTTGTAGAGGGACCCCAAACAAACAAAGATCATACGATGTTCAAAAATCCTCTACCTAATTATCAGAAGGGAGAATCCTCTTCCGCAAACACCAAAGGTAAAAATGTTGGTTATGTTTATGACACAACGATCCTTTATTTTTCTACTACCAAGGAGGATGAAGAGTTATGCAACCAAATCAATCAAAACAATGACATTACATCTACCAATTTGGTACAACATATGGACAAATCTGAAAACCAAATTAATGTAATCACACTCAAAGGGAAACAAGAGTACCAACCGGTTAATGCCACAACAAGGGCACAATCCAAAGTTATATTGAAAGGGGCATCAATATCATCCCCATCTGTGGATCCTCCCTCTAATCAATGTAATCTCATCGATCAATTGCAGAAAATACCAGCACAAATATCTATCTTGGAACTTTTAAAGATTTCCCCATCACACAAAGAGGTTCTTGAACAAGCTCTTCTATCAACCACAGTACCTAACAATTTGGATGTGTGTCAGTTCCAAGCTATGGTGGGACATCTATCTGCACCTCATTGCCTTTCATTTTCCAAACATGATGATGTATCACTCACCCATCCACATAATTCTGCCCTTCACATTGAAGTCCTCACCCATAAACATCATGTAAAGCGTGTCCTGATAGATGGAGGGGCTGGTTTAAATATTTGTACCTTAAGGCTGATTCGTGCATTAGGATACTTAGATGAAGCTATTGATACAAGATGAAAAATCACAATCAAAGCATATGATGAAGAAGAAAGGTCCTCTAAAGGGTTGATCATATTACCCATTCAAGTGGGACCTATTGTCCAAAAAGTGGTTTGCCAAGTCTTAGATAGGGAACTGACATACAACATACTATTGGGATGCCCTTGGATACATGATATGCAAGCAATACCTTCTACCTATCATCAATGCCTGAAGTTTCTCATCAATGGACAGGAGGTAACAATCACAGCATACTACAATGACACCCAAGCTTGTCATACATTGAAGACATCTCAGGATACATTCATACCTCATAATAGAGAAGTTAACACATCAGATGGTGAGCAACAGCAAAACTTCTATCAAAGTGGCTTCCAAAACAACAAAAATCACAAGAGATAAGGGTGGCACAATCTAAACCTTCAAATGTTGAAGAACAATGGGCTCCACTCTCACATCAATTCACCAAGTATAGATAAGTGACAAAGGAATAAGTGAATATGGTGTTGGACACTCATTTCATCTATCACAAATGTTACCCTCCTTACAAACATATGGACATCCATCTATAATCAACTAGAATTCAGAACAATCTACAATAGCATTAGATGGCAGATTTGTAAAAGCTGGAAACTTAGATGAAGAATCAGAAGATAAGGCCATACTAAATTGGCTTTATAAGGATGAGGAAGCTTCCACTTCCATAAGTAATATCATAGAGACAAATCAATATGGAAAGGGAAAAACTATTTTGGAGAAGATGGGATACTCAGGATAGGGACCTCTTGGGTTAAGGAAACAAGGCATAACAGAACCAATCCAACCTCTTACACTCCAACATAAGGATAAAACGGGACTAGGATATACAGCAGAAAAGGATCTCTTGATTGAGGGAAACAAAGTGTAACATAACCAATCCAAGTCCTCGCAATTCAGCAAAATGGCAGAACTGGACTAGGATACATTGAAGAAGCAAGAGCAGAAATCACCAATAAAAATGAGGAGCGTATTCTTCAAATACGGGATAACTCTGAAATAGATTCAAATGAATATGAGTGGGACAACTTATCAGATGTTTCCTATGAAGATATTCAGATCGACATTATCAAAAATTATACCCCCAAACACGAGGAGGGTCAAAGCTCGAGTTTTAATCCTATTGTCTTTGAAACACAAAATTTTGATGACTCTAGTGAAGATGAACAGACATCAATTGAGATAAATGATGTGGAATAAAATACCTTTGTAGGCCTCAACATTACCATTAACAACCTGGATGACATTTCCATTCGAGCTTTCACAATCGCTGACCTCAACCCGTCTAATGATTCGTTGCCTTTACTGCATCCCGAGCTTATCGAATGGGAACCCCAACACCCCATCAATCTCCCTATTTTTGACAATGACTCCGCTATTATTAACTACCTTTGCTGTGAGGAATCTGATACTTGTTCTAACAATACTTCTTTTAATGATGCTTTTAGGCAAAGGGTGCCAAGCCTTTCAGTTGCAAAAATATGGAGATAAAAAATGGATCTAATGGTGAAAACCATTCTATGGCAGTATTTGATCCTAAAATAGTAAAAACAAAGAATGCATCCAATGGTGAAAACCTCATTGAGGCACCAAAGGATGAAAGGATTGACATCCTCCCACAACATTACCAAAAGGAATCATGTTGATAGAACCCACACACTATTGATATTGGCACAATAGAGAAAGCAAATACTCCACTGGCAGCATCCCTGATGATACAGAAAAGGTACAAGATCTCATTATATTTCATTATTGGCAAAAAAAGTATTTGCATCCACATGATGCATTATTAGTAAAAAAATTTAAAAAACTAAATAAAGATCATACGATGTTCAGAAATTTTTTCCTTTGCCAAACATTACATGATTAGATCTCATTAATTATCAGAAGGGACAATCAATCCTAAAGACAATTCCGGGGCACCACAGAATGGTCAGGTTAATGTTGGTTAATGTTTATGACACACACGTCCTTTATTTTAAATACTACCCAACATAGTTTCACAAAAACATGAAGAGGTTATGCAACCACATCAATCAAAACAATGACATATTACATACTTTAATCATGACAAGCATTGCATTGATGACACCACCAATCTTGGTGCCACCCTTATGGATTAAAAAATTATTCAAATCCCAGCCTTTGGAAACAGAGCCTACTAAATAGACCAGCAAAGTTGCCATAAATCACTTACTGCATCTCTACAAGGCACTACAGTCCATCACTCTCAGAGGGATGAAAGTGTAGAGTACTTTCAAAGTCCGGTATAGACAATGCCAAGCTCCATTAGGAAGGGCCACAATCCTAAAACACAGTATATAACACAAGGGGCATCAAAGTTTTGACATCCCTAAAAACAATCATCTTGTGGGAATTTCCTCCCTCATGATAAACCAACTACTGATAACACAACATGATACATCGAACAATCAGAATATGCAGTGTGAAATACCCAGATTACCACACAGATTTATGGTAGATATCTAAAGATCTTCATAGATATCAAAAAGCAATACCATATCAACTGACATTATTGCATAAAATTTCGATTTATTATGGAACATAACAAACCCTTCGCTCACCAAAGGAATTTGTGGTTCATTCTAAACCAAGCCAAACATACCATTATTGCTGACACCAAGGCCTAGATGGTACAGCTTCTGCCTAAGCAAGCCAAAAAACTCCTGGGGTATGGTAAGAGATGTCAGCACCAGCATAGGACATTTGTAATGCTGGGGATTGGACTCACAGGGAAAATACCCATCTTCCTCTAGGACAAAGCCAATCATTGGGTTTTATTATAAAGAACTCTTCAAAAGAGATGAAAAGTTAATTATCACAGATAATGGCAGGCATGTGATCAAGACTAAGAGCTGTGTGAAAAGTAATCAACATCGTTTTTCAACCCTGTATTACCCTCAAGGTAATGGACAGGCTGAAGGTTTATCAATCCTCAAGATTCCATGTAAATGAAGTTTCATGTTCATCTTCATTTTGGGCTTAAGACTAGCATCAGAACACCAACAGGATACACCATATGCTCTCATTTATGGCAGAAGCAAATTACCTATAGTAGAAATTCCATCCATCACTAAAGGGAATTTTAGATGAAGATTATTCTCTAGACTTCAAGAATTAGAACTACTTGACGATGACAAAAAGTTGTTAATCATTTGATAGCATCAACAAAGAATGTCTCGAAACTATAATCATAGGGTTACCTAGAGTCTTCAGATTAGACTTGATCAGGAGCCCTAGAGGTTAGACAGAGAAAAGAAGGGAAAGTTTGAACCTATGGATAGGACCTTATGTCATCATATTAGCCTATGGATCAGGAGCATACAGGTTATCTACACCAGAAGGAGACATAATGGAGGAGCCCATGAACAACATTCATCTCAGGTGATTCTACACTTGAGGATATCTAATGATCAATTTGTCTTGATGAAAACCTGGCAAAGGCGTCATGATGACGGTAAAAAAATAAAAAATACTAAAAATATTACAAAGAAAAAGGAGAAAGAGGACATTTAAACAAGTAATGATTCCTAGCAAACAGGTGCTACTTGTGATTTTCACCAATCTTCTATCTATTATATACTATCATGACTTTCCTATCATATTTTATCATATTGGATAATTATCACTATCCATATCATAGCAGAGATATCATGCCACTTTGGGGGCAACAATGGAAACAATAGCAACTTAAATGGAAAGGTACAAGACAACACCAAGTGACGATACTTGGGAAATCCAAAAATCCAAATCCATCAAAATCCAAAAAATCAGAAAATCCATCAATCCAAAACATCAGAAAACCCAAAATCCAAAAACATGAAAATCCATCAAAATACAAAAATCAGAAAACACAAACAAAACACATCAGAAAATCAGAAAATCCATGCAAAAACAATAAAATTGAAAACACAAAAATAGAGTCTACATCAATTGAAAGTGGAGTCTGTGTCAGTCGAACTACGTCCTCCCATGTATAACGTAGGCAAGACTAATGATCAGTCCCCGAGACCCCTAGGAACACTTTATTTTAATCATTTGATTGAACGTCTGGGAATATCATGCAAACATCAACACACATTTCAACACTGATGCTACTAAATGATTTAAAAAGAGACATTTGAATTGTGTACTTTTCATTGTTATCTGTTTGCGATGTGTTTGAACTTTCAAGGAAGGAGAATGATACTTTTCTTTGTTTTCTGTTTGCGAGTTAGTCATTATTACTTTGTGAATTGTTGTGGGAAGTGCTCTACCTAGTATCATGGAGGACATTCTGATTCACTTAAGAAAATGATTAATTCTAGTTTGTTTACACAAGAAATGCTCAGGTCATCATTGGTCTATCTTATACCATGATGCTTGTGTTTGCTTGCAATATCAAAAACCATGAAAGAAATACTTAGGTCATCATTGATCTATCTCATATCATTGATGCTTGTATTCACTTTCAACATTTTAAAATAAAGCTCAGTGATGATACAAAGCAGAATAAAATGATTATTGAAATGACACTTAGGTTTGCATTGATAAAATAGGTTTTGCATGGTTAACCTAGATTGCATTCATAATAATACATCTGCAGAGTACTAGTTGCACAAGTTACAAAGATTCATTTACAAATAATGTTATCTTTTCTTATTAAAGATTGAGTATACTTGACACATACAATTTTCACAATGACATGCATATAAAATCATTTCTTCATCTCATCATAAATTTCACAATAAACATCTCATTTCGTGGCATCATATACACGCTATGTTACATCATGCATTTACGTCTCATCACATTGTCATTATCATATAGTTGCAAAATTATCATTCATTTATATTTTCATCATACATTAATATCTCATTTCATTTTCATCATTTCATTACATTTCATTTTATATATCATTTCATTACATTTTATCCATTCATCATACATTAATATCTCATTTCATTTTCATCATTTCATTACATTTTATCCATTCACATTTCATTAATATCTCATTTCATCATTTCATTTTATATATCATTTCATCCATTCACATTTCATCAATATCTCATTTCATTTACATCATTCATTACATTTTATCTGTATATCATTTCATTCACATTTCATATTTCATTCATTTACATCTCATTCATTACATACATCATTTCACTCACATCTCATTTTATACATCGTATATCACATATTATTTTTATCTATAACCTAACATCTCATTACACACCTCAATCATTTATATCTCATTCTATATTAAATTGCATCCATATATCATTTCATTTACGCCTCATTAATATCTCATTCATACATCATTCATTTACATCACATTTTATTTATCATACATGGCAACTCATTAAGAAAGGAAATATATCATCAATATCATATCACATAATCATTAATGCATCCATACAAGCTAGTACAATAAATCATCATAAAACATAAAAATTAAAATGCATCCATCACATCAATCATGTAGAATCCATCATAAAATCAATGCATCCATCACATAAATCATGTAGAACATATCATGGATCAATTGAACTGCTGCACATATATATCTCATCAAGTGTCAAGTATACAATGAAGTCTGAAAAGAATGAAAATAACATCATGTCAAAAAGGGCTGTAGATATCTCTCAAAAGGTACACAACTGATATTAAGTGGTACTCCCACCAGAGGGAGTAGGTCTCACGCCAGTATCAGTACCACCACCGGATGTCCTAGGATCTCTCAGATCTCTCGGATCCCTCAAGAGAGGTTGTGCCACACCTCTGCTCACTGTCCTCGAATGAGTCCTCTCTAAGCGAGACTGAGCATAACTGACTCTCTGCTCTGGGGGGCAAAGCTCATGATAGCAGCTCCTATAGAACTCAATCTCAGCACCTACTCGCATCACCTCTTGCATGTAATTTTCCAAAAAGGTCCCATCTGCCACTCTCTGCAATCTCTCTGCAGTAGCCTGTGTTGTCTCTGTCGTCTGTCTAACAGTATCTTGCTCTGCAGTCAAGGATGTGATCTGTGCCTGGGCAGTGGTCAACTGTGCTCATACACCTGCTAGCTGAGCCTATGCAGTTGCTGCTACCTGTAGAGCCCCATCTCTCTCACCAATCAGAGAGGTAATCTGTGTCTATGTAGTAGCTAGTTGTGCTTGCATCTGAGCCTATGTCTGTGCTAGTAAGCCCTGCACCTGTGCTAGCTGTCCCTGTAAGGTCTGAACCTGCACCTGTAGACCTACAACCTCTGATGGATCTGTCGACAAGGAAGCAACAGCCTGCCTCTTACGAGGTGCACTAGAGGATGGCTCTAAAGTACCTACTACACCCAGTCTCCCCCCATCTCCACCATCATCATCATTGCTCTCCTCGCTACTCTCACTCTCATCATCACTGCTACTCTCACTGTCATCATCCCTCCCCTGTCTCTGACCAACCTGAACACCCCCTGCTGGTGCTGGTGCTAGTACTGGTGCTGCCGCTGGTGCTGGTACTAGCTCATCTGGAATAGTAATACATGGAGGAGGGTACATAGCCAAATACTCTCCATACTCAGGAGTAACAGGTGCCTCAACAATGTCCCGTCAGATATCCCATGCTGATGGCTATAAAGCACGATAACCTTGAACAAGTGCCCCATAAGGCAAACTGGTACCCTAATCACTGACATCTACCTGACATCATCCATAATGCACTACCCCCTATGGCATACACTGCACAATACCATACTGCTGGTAGACACGGCGAAATAGGAATCACTCCAAGATCTTGGGGCTCTTCTCGATCAAATACATCGAATTGGACAAGAACTCCAACTCAATATCATCATCATCCCAGTCATCATAGTCTAAATGGGGATGCCAGGTCACTGCCTCCACATCATCAATAATCCGCCTCCAATAATCAAGCTTACCCATCATATGCTGGGTAGGCCTGCCTCTATATTGGAACACATAAGGCCTCATCTCTGGTCTCACTAATACTAGCACGAGATGCATAACATTAATATGCTCCCATGCCCATACTTGGAGAAGGGTAGCTCCCACCGATAAATTGCTGCCGCCAAGGTACATGATCCAATGCAAATCATGATAGAGTTGAGCAAGAATGCACATGCCCCAAGCATATCTCATCTTGTGCACCACCAGACCCTCTAATACCCGACCCCATCCAAGAGATAGACCCTTTGACCTCTTATCAGGACAAAGGAATCCACCAATAAAGCTGGCCAAAACTGAAGGAAGTGGAGCATATAAATCATGCATATCTACCCAAGGAATCCACTCTCCCGCAATCTGGGGATCTTGAAAGACTCTCTGCATAGCCTCTACCCCACCAACCTCCTCTGAATCATGCACTACAATCTCTCCAACAAAAGGAATGTGTAGAATACATCATACATCCTCTGGCATCATGGTCATCTCGCCAGTAGGTAAGTGGAAGGTGTTGTGGTCACTATGCCACCGCTCCGCTAAGGCTGTCAATAGACCCCTATTAAGTCTAATATGGGGCATATCCAGTAATGTCACTAAACTGCAAGCGGTAATATGTTGTCTCTCATCAGGTGACAGTCACGGTATCATATCAAAAGGCCAGGGAAACTACTCGCACCTAGATAACATCTAAATGTTCCTATTATCACACAAACAGAATATTTTAATCAAAATATCAAACATCAGGAGATCATCAAATTTTTAAAAATTGTGCTTTACTTATTAAACTATCAATTTATCAAGGAACCCTTATCTATCAATCGGGTTCAATCCTTCAAAAATTTTAATTATTCGTCGCCTATCATGAGAGTAATTAGTATCAATCAATAGATCTCGCTCATCATGAGATTGTTTACCATATATTTTAGTCAAAGATCAAACAAACTAGATGGAATAAAAAACAAATCAATGAAAATCAAAATGCACAATTTTCATTAATCTATACCTCCAAGCACTACAAAATCAACCTAAAGCGCTACAAAATCAACCTAATGCGCTAAAAAGTTTGGCATGCTATAAAATCCCACTGACGCGCTATAGATTTAACCCTGCGCGCTAAAACTTCTGGCGCTCTATCCTAATGCACGGATGCACTACAAAACTTCACAGATGCGCTAAAACTATGGTGCGCTACAACAAACCACAGATGCGCTAAACTGCGTCCATCGCGTGCTAAAACACTAAAAACATGTGCAAAAAGACAAAAAAAAAGGGCACAAATTACGAGGAGGATTTGGGGTACATACTGGAGGTCCATAGTCGGTCGGACGCTGGTGACGTTGCACACGCTCGAGTCGGTGGGTGTGTAAGGGATCGGCATTCTGAAAGCTCTAAGCACTCTGAAGGTCTCTATCACAAGATTGTCAAAGTCAAATGCACAAATGACTTTTGAAAATGACCTTTTGAGCATTTATAGGTTATTTTTGTGGAATTTTCAAAAGATTTATTTATTCTTCCTTCTGAGGAATTATTCTTATCTATCCGGGGCATTTTTAGACTATTTTGTTGGGAGATAAATTATTTCTTCACCAATTCATCATCAAATCACCATAAAAATTCAAATTTTTTGAAAAATCATAAAAAATTCCAAAAATCATCAATTTATCTCATGTGGGGGCATATATCGTTATCATCTCCAAATTCATTTTCTAGGGCAAATCAGGGGCATATTTTAAAAACTTTTCGTCAATACTGGCAGCTGAGGCAAAATCATTCTTTGAAGCAATGTGTAAACCCATCACTTCAAAGAGGGGCAAAATGTAGACACCTAAAAATGGTCTGGAGAATCTAATTAATTAAATATGACTTATTTGATTAATTTATCTTAAATTCATCTACTTAGTAAATAAATAGAAATATTGATTTATATTAAGTTCATTATTAATTTTTCTATTTCTCTCCTAATTAAATAAACAAAATTAAAAACTTTGTTTTATTTAATTATTATCATTATTACTTCTTTTACACTTCTATCATAAATTAAATACACAAATTAAATGATTTGTGTTATTTAATTACCTCATCACATTTCTTCTTAATTAAATAAAGATATTCTCAAATCTTTTATTTAATTATCATTATCCTTTTTGTTTTAATTTAATAAACAAACCCTATAGTTTGATTTATTAAATTATTTATTCCTCTTTTGCTAAATTTAAATAAATTAAAATTATTTAAATTTATGCATAAATTTTATACCACTATTCACTCACCAATAAAATTAAATTTTCAAAATTTAATTAATGCAACTTTCATTCATGGGAAGAGCTTCAGGGACAAACTTGCAGGAAGTCATCTCAATCTTCTTCCTCCAATCTTCCCTCACATCTTGCCTGGTGTTTTCATGGGGAGAAACAATCCCCCATGATCAGCTCCATCTTCTCATCCCATACATTTCAAATCTCCAGATTGAATCATAGCCCCTTATCCCGTATCCCTGTGCAATTGTGCTGTCGTGAAAGCTATAAATACAGCTATTGGGCTACAGGAAATGGATCCCAATTTTATGTAATCTTACTTTGCAGGTTTTCAAAAGCATCCAACATCCATCCAGCATCTCCAGCATTTAGCATTCAATCAAACATCAATCTAGCATCTCAATCATGACTGTTTACAGTAGTTTATTTCTCATGAATTTTGCTGTAGAATCATTCTAGTTGCACATTTAAATAATATTAGAATAGTGTTGTGCATTTTTTGCACACAGGCCCCACTTGGAGTAGGGACCCTTTTTTAATGTCTTTGACTTGTGGTTCTATTGGATTTATCATTTTAAGGTCTTGACACATTCATCTTGCTGGCTTTGGCCCTGCCTTGAGGTTTGAATTGATTGAAAATGAGTTTTTAGCCAAGTCCTGGTTTTCACCTGGATCCGGGATTTTCCAACTCTGGCGGATTTTCCCAGGCCCTGGTTCCTTGTCCGTTTCTGGCAGGATTCTCTGATTCTAGGTTTCTGCCTTACTTCAAGATTTTCCGGTCTGGGCGGATTTTCCCGGATTCTGCCAAAATCCCAGCCTTCCTCATTTCCCTGGTTTCTGCATTTCTGTGAAATCCGTGTTTCTGCGCATTCTGGGATTTTATGAAATTCCGCTTGGGGCTCAGGTTTCCAAACTTGTTAGAAATGTCTTATCGCGCATTAATGGCTGAGGTACCTTTGCTCAGGCGGGTATAAGGTCAGGTTTAGGGCATTTTTAGTTTCATTCTAACTTCATTGCTCCCTTGTCTTGCACTGGCGATTTCGAATTTCCATCTGAGCTTTGCGGATTGATCTTCATTTGTTTGCGTGAGGATTGCTTGAGTGCCAGTGTTGGTGTTTTCACTGCTTGAACGTGTTTTCTACGAAGGTCACCTTTTCAAGCTCGAGTTTCTTCCACTTTGATCCATGGTATGTAGTTTTCGCCCTCTCGTTTGGCTTGCATGGTGATTGAGGGTTTTGCATTGGGTATTATTAGATTTGGGTCAGCTCCTACTTGATTACGATTTCATATTTATAGAGTCGGGGTTTGACCCATTTGTATGATGAAACCCTATTCCCGTGTCCTATGAGCTTTATTTATCCATAAGATTGTGTATATATCCTTTAGACGGGATTCTGGGTTGGATTGCTTGCTTGTTTTGGGCACGAAATGTGTTATTATGCGAAATTAGGGTTTCCCTTGGTGTTCGGCCCAGAACGGGGGTTTTACTGTGTTTTGAGCAATTTTGTCCCTATATCATATTGGCTTCCCCATCCTGTGAGGATTCGAGTGCTTCAGGTAAGTCCTTAGCTAATATTTTAAAGCCCTAATGCTCACTCTAGTTTTAATGGTGGAAATTTGATTATTCGATTAGGGCATCATTATTTTGATATGGGGATTCATCCTTTGCATTCTTTTGAAAAGTCTAAATCCTTTGCGTCTTGAGTTTTGTTACTTATCATCAGTTTTGAGATCATTTGAGCTCAGGTGGAGAATCCTGTGGTCATTTGGGTTTTGATTCGCGTTTTGTCATTTTTCAGGTTTCGGAGGTCGTCGCGGAATTCCCTCGCTTCCGGATTTTTCCAGTTTGGGCTTATTCTATGGGCTAGGGTTATTTTTGGTGCATTTTAAGCTGTCCGCGAAAATCTGTTCCATCCGGATTTTTCTAGATTTCCTGTCCGGCTGTGTTCTTTTTGATATTTTGATGATATGATTGGTGGAACGATTGTCTAGTGATTATTTATTGTTGCCAATGAGTGAATTCAATGATTATCCTTTATTTTTTCATCTGTACTAATGATTTATTTGACTAATGATGCTTTGGCAGCAGGAATCCGTCTGGGTCGGATTTTTCTAAAATTCCGCCCTGATAGTATTTTCCCAGTTTGCGTGATTTTCCCGGATTATCTAATTTCTTCATATCTCAAAGGATTAGCATTTGGCAATGGATTTTGATTGATTTATATGATTTATGCTAACCCGTCGGATTGGAATATGAGCAATAATTGAATTTTAATGATGGTTTTGGTTGTATAGGCTGAATCAAGCAAGGCGACTGCTGGGAAGGCTAAGGGTGGTGCAGGGGTATCATCCATTTCAGAGACAGAACGATTGAGACTGGATATGAAGAACCAGCTCCCAGAAAGTAAAATATCTTCTGTGTGGGCTGATGTATCTGACACTAACGTGGGTGCATGGCGATATGAGGAGTTCAAACAGAGAATGGCCGAGAAGGATCTATCAGCTTTGAGACAAGGAATGACGAACTCTGGATTAGTGCATGTGGCGGGTTTCCCTCTAGCAGTTCAGTGTTATGAGCTGATCTTAGAATGTGCTAGATAGTATGACTTTGATACACAGATGGTGGTCAGCACTGAAGGGAGGGTCTTGCCGAACTTTAGTCTGGCCTCCATTGCACGAGCCTTCAGCATGCCAGATCTTCTTTCTGTCTGTGCATTGAACATTGACACTGCCAGGACTTATTATGAGAATGAGCCAATCAAGGCTCAGCAGATGATCAACTCATGGCTGGAGAAGCCAAAATCTCACCATTTGAAGTTGCCCAAACAACTGCACAGGGTAAAATTCAAGTCAGATGTTTATGATGCCATTACATTGCTGAGTAGGGTGGTAGGATTGAGAAGTGCAGGAGTGTTAGAGAGTTGGATGGTCCATGTGATCACCAAGATGAGTCAAGGCATGAACTATCACTGGGCAGGGCTCATCAGTGCTGAGATTGACAAACAACTGAGAAATGTCCTGGAGGCAAAGAAATTCACTGTCTTCTTACATTATGTATGTGCTGGCCATTTCCTATCCCTACAAAGGTTTGACTCCGAGGGGAAGCATTGGGTAGGACATAATCTATGAGGTTTATCCAGAGTTGCATCTGGGACATAAAGATTACAGGAGGGAAAATGATACATTCACAATGCATATTACCCGGACACTTCAGAATGCAGAGCATATCAGATTATCTGATGGAGCGAAAGGACTAATCAAGAACTACAGAGCATGGTTTATTCAGTTCCCTACATTCACTTACCTCCGGATTGATGGATGCCCAGTTGCCCTTTACAGGTTGCCTCGGTATCCCACTGACCATATTGTGCTGCTGGAAGTTGTATGACAAATCTGTGAGTTTGATGTAGTGGTGAAGAGGGAAAAGCATAAGACTAGCTTTGGAGGAGACTTCCCTCTTGGGATTGGCATAGGAGAGATTTGCCCATCCATCCAATCAGCTCACACCACAGGGGAGGAACTGGCGGCCTATGGATTCTCCTTCCATTCGAAAAGAATGAATTTTGATGTAACTAGAGAGGCCCAGAAGAAGGCTACCCGGGAATATAGGCACAAGGAGGACTTAGAAGACTACTGGGTCAATATCAAGGATGACCTCGATGCAAGGAAGAAAATATATTCTAGGCTGCCTATGGAGGCAATTAGACAATATAATGTTAAGCTAATTCTGGATCAGCTTGATGATGACAGGAAATTGGTTCAAGACCATGTTTATGAGGCTATAAAGGACAGGTCAGTCAGTGATATTGATTGGAATGAGGCCGAGGTGACAGAGTTAGAAGATCTAATGGCTTCTATGATGAAATTCACCCTTTCATGGGTAAAGCATAAAATATGGGAGTTGGAGAATGCAAAGGTAGCTTGCACCTTTGAATTGATGGGAAATCTCAACCCCATGTTGACTTCTGAAGAATCCGGGGAAGAAGACCCCAAAGGGAAATCAGCAAATACATCACCCTTCAAGATTAAAGTCAGAGGTCCTAAGGGAGCTGAACCTGTAACGAAGAGGAAACCAATAGGCAAGCGCAGGTGGAAGACCCTGACAATCAGCAAGTCCTCTGATGAGGAGGAAACGGAGAAGGCTGAAGAGGAGGATGCTCCTCCACCACCTAAGAAGACAAGAACTACAAGGATAGTGAAGAAGAAAGATCAAACTGCTTTAGAAGATGAACCTCCAATTGTGGATGTGGAGAGTTCAAGGGGTGAGAAAACAAAGGTCTATACCAGGAAATCAAGAACTCCTTCTCCCAAGGATGTTGCACAACCGAAAGATTCCTCCCCAACACTACCAGTTGAAGAGCAGGATAAGCCTATTTCTCCTCCGCCAAGTGCACTTGGACTGGAGAATCCGGATGAGCAAGAAGTTGGCGGGGAGGCAAAACTGTTCAAGGAAGGAACACTGTTCAGTGAAGCGGCTGGGCTTGAGTTAGAAGTAGAAGAGAGACACACTTCTCCGCTGGTGCAATACGAGGATTCCCTAGAGAGTGATAGAGGCCGCGGATCACCTGAGCCGGAGGAAAGCATCCCTGCTAGGACTCCATCACCGGTGCTTCCAGAATTAGGACTTGAGGAGGTTGACCAAGCCAAGCAGATTCTAGAGAAAGAAGATGACAAAGTAACAACTGAGGAGGAGGTCAAGGTGACAGCCGCAGAGGAAGAGAAAGTGACAGAAGATCCAGGAGAAACAAGAACAGAGGGAATCCGGACTGACCCTGTAGCTCCGGGCTGGTTGGAGAAGGAGCTTGCCAGGAAGAAACAGGTGATTGTTGAGGACACTCCATTAGACTGGGATGAAATGTTGTCTCAAATTGGCAAAGGAAAGAAGAAGAAAGCCGCTAGGGTGATTTCCCGGGTGGAAAGGGATGAAACGAATAATAGGGTAGTTCACATTGCTACCCCTATCGCAGATAAAACAAGAGATGATGTTACAGGCTAGGACTATAATGTCCAAACTATTAACCTTGGGCCGGCCTCCCTAGAGCAGGATATTGAGGAGTTTGAGGGGTCTAGTGCCATCATTGTTGATAGATTAAAAAAGGAGACTCAGTCCAAACGAGAGTTGAAAAGGGAGAATGAAAGATTGAGGAAGAGTTTGGAAGAGGTGATGAAGCCTCTGCAGTCTCTCCACCCCTCTTCCTCTACTACTCCGGGTTTTCTGCCTAAGGAGACAATCTCCAGGATTAAAAAGATGAAGGCCTCCGCTCGAGCTACTACTGATTGGCTGATGGATGTCCATACAAAAGGGGATAATGCTGTCAAAGGGATCTTGTCTGTGGGGAAGGATACAGTCTGGGGAAAAGAGTTGTTAGAGCACATCTTGTCTCAGGATAAAGATAACATAGACCTTCTGCTGCAGAAATCGAAGACTATTCTGGGACATGGCAAGGATCAATTGGCTAAGGATGGAATCCTTCCTTCCTCTAGGCTGGATGAACCATGGGAGTGGTTTGAGGCATTGCAGGTCAGGCAGGGGGGTCTGAAGAAGATACAAAAATGAAGGAAGTCCATTGATGGCGACCTTACAGCAGTTTATGACGGATGCATTGCCTTCTTTGAGGTGATGGCAGGCAGGAGGAAGATAGCCCCCAAATATTTGAGCCTTGAGCAATTGAAGGAGTGGTGGCATGTGGTTTATGCCCCGGATTCTGATGGAGTTGTCACCGGCCACTTACTTGATGATGCAGCTACATACTTGGTGGTGATAGATAGGTACATGGCCAACAAAGAGGACTAGAACGAAATTGTTGAGCGGTCCAAGGAAGGAATAGATTCTATTAAATTCCAACTCAGGGTCTTACCATTGCCACCTATTGCTGAGTTGGATAGAATATTCTCGAAGGTCCAAGGGACGTCAGTGCAGGAGAAAGACAAAGGGAGTGGCAGTTAATGCTCTTTCGAGATTTGTGCTTCCCTATTATCATAGGGCATGCATTGGACCGAACTTCCTTGGGGACTGTGCCTTGGCCGACTTGGATGATGGCATTAAATGTGTGCCTTAGTTGTTTCCTTGGCTGACCTGTTTTGGCAATTTTTTTTTATTTTGTTTTCTAAAAATGTTTGGCTGGGCGGACATGTTTTTGGGGGGGAAATTTGCTACAAATAGGCATTCCTGCCTCATTGTAAGGGTTAGACATTGGTTAGCTAAGCAGTAATAGGGATAAGCAAGAGCAATAGTTAGAATTTCTTAGTCTTTTCTTGAAGCAAATACTATATCAGAACAGTTGAATTGTTGCAGATTTTGGTGATTAATTCAATTGGAGACATTGTGGTTTTCCTGGTGGAATCCTTTGTGTTATTTCATCTTGCATGGTTCTTGTTGTTCCATCTTTTAAATTGCTTGAAGATTTAGGGTTTAATATTCAGAAATAGATTAGTTTCAGTTGGATAAATGATGTTTATGATTTCATATTTGGAATGTTTGTAGCTATCTCTGGTCTATACTCCCAGTAACTATCTGATTGTAGTAGGCTGGTGAAGTCAACCTGGACCATATATATTTGATGTGCTTAAATTCGATTGTGGATGCAAGTCTATGATTTGAAAATTTAAATACCTCAGAAGATTGCACCGTTCTTGTAAGATTGCATTGTGGGTCGATCAGGAACTGGTTATTTGAGATAGGTCCATTCCAAATATCTATTGTTTGCATTATTCATTCTAGGAGTAGTTTAGATTCGATTATATCCTCGCATCCTTATCTTTTGCTATTTCTTTATCATTTGGTTAAATTTAGGATTAAAGATCATCATATTGTCAAATCTAATAAATTGAAAGATACAGTTTGCTTGTAGTAAGGTCCGATTGTGATTACCAGCATTTCACATTTTATCTGATTTATTTTATGCATTGTTATGACCTAACACCCGAGAGACCTTGGGGTGATTTTTAGTAATTTATTGTTGAAGATTACTTTTCAAGAGAGATAGGATATTGTATTCTGTCTGAGTTGTTGTTGTGCAGAAAACACCATCAACAGATAGAATAGCTTAATTCTCATTCTCTAAGTGTCATTTCAATAGTTTAATTAGCTTCCAAATCTGAGAGCTAAGTAGATTAGAGAAATCTTTAGAGTTAGAGAGCAATAGGATAAATTTCTAAAGAATTCTAGTTTAAATTAGTTTAATTTCTTGAATCTTAGATGCAATGTCCTATTTAGAAGCATAGATGCATGTTTAACTTGTTTTCCCATTCTACCGCTTACAGTTTGATTACTTAGTAAGGGAAACGATAGTCAAAGGGGAAGGTTCCAACACATAGAAGGCTACTAAATGTGGGCTATTTTAAATTTCCATGGGGTGAAGGAAACCCACAAGGTACAGCCTGAAGGGGCAGACTCACCTAGCTTTAAGGACGTTAGTTCTAAAAAGTGAAGGTAATTAGCCAAGGAAGCTCTACATAGGCCTAAATCCTTGAAAATTTGAGGGGGGTGAAACATGGTCAACTCAAGATGACTCCTCTAAAGCTCATTAACCATCCAGGACACAAAACAAGGGGCACACATGACAAGGTGGTGACCAAAGTGACCTAGCTAGGAGAAAAGAAAAGAGGGTCCCTATTCTGAATGGGGCATGCGTGTTGAGGGCACAACACTAGTGTTGTATGAAAAGATGATGATGGGTCATTGGGGTCTTGAAAGATAAGTGAAACATATGGTTGTAGTGGATTGAGTAGGATAGATTGACCCAAGATGGTGTTCACATCAAAATCTTGGTTGTTTACAAGGGGTGCTTTTGTAGTGCTTGAAGCAATGAGCTCCCCTTGTTGACAATTGGTTGAGTTGGAGCAATGCATGTTGTGATTTTGGGGATGGTTTGCGTGATTCTTTGAAATGGAGGTGTGGATTATACTTAGGGCATGGATGATATTGGGGGCATGATCCCAAGAGGCCTCTCCACAATAGTACTTAAATCATAGTCGGAAGGGATTTTATCCCCTTCTTTGGAAAATTCTAGCATGTATTGTGAAGGATTGAGTTTCAACATGGCATTGAAAATTTTGTTTTTCTTAAGATTTTAGACCATTTGAATAATTTCATCTTGAGTCATCCCTAGAACATTGTTAGTGATGTCCTCCACTTGGGCACCTTCCTCTTGATGATTTTGTGGAAGTGGAGGAAAATTGACTGTGGGATTGCTAGACCCAATGGGATTGATTTCCAAAGTGGTTTGACTCAAATCACTCAAAGTGGATCTTTCTTTGTTCATTTACATGTTCTTCTTGTGTTGAGATCTAGTAAAATGAGGATTAATTTTTAGGAATGGGAGGTGAACCTTTAATTCCTTGGATTGATCTAAAATTTTGGTACAAAAAAGAAAGTCTAATATATTAAGGATCAAAGGGATGATGATGATAATAATGAAATATGGATGATTGGTGAATGATTGGAACTTTTAGGAAACCTTGAAGAGGATACTGAACTTTAGGACTTTGGTTTTGATGTTTGATTTGATTTTGGACTTTGATTTTGGTTGATTTGATTTGATTTTGATTTTGATTGTATTTGGTTTGAATAATGAACTCATAAACTCTAAGAGGTTGGATGTTCTCCTAGAGTAAATTTTCCCACAAGATGATAATTTAACTATGTGTGTAAAGAAGGATTCATCTACACACACCTAGTCAACCAAGGTGATTTAGATTTTGATTTCAAAGGATTTTCCCAAAGTTTAGCATAAAGGATTTTTTCAAGATTTCCAAGAGTTGTTTATGAGGAGATTTCTAATTTTTATGTTTCAATATGGATGAGAATGTTTTGATTTCGATCCTAAGAGACTTAGAGAGACTTTGTTTACTAGACCAAGGTGTTGAAGAACATGCTAATACTTCCTATGTGAGATACTCAAACCTTTGAAAGAGACTTGGATTTTTATAATAGTAAAATGAATACAATTTTGGATTGTTCCTTTATGAACATTTGTAAAATTTGAAGGCCAATCTTTCTCTAAATCTATAAGGGTATGTGCAGGATCATCATGGAAAAAACAAGCCCTTAAGTGGCAAAAAAATTAGAAAAATTAGAGTTAGGAAACTTGACATAAAAAATTGAATGAGTTATCTATATTATTTTAAAAAAATGTAAAAAATAGAATATGTAGAAAATTGAATGTAGTTTCTAAACTACTAGGTTTGTTTAAAAAAAAATCTATTTGGTGAAAATTTGAAATTTCAATGCGAGTACTTCAATTTCAGGGAAAAATAAGTGGTGTCTGACCACCCTAACCACAATAAAATGATAATATTTTTTATAAGATTTTAGATATAAGTAGAGGACTCATGTCCCGATGTGATGCATATTTTTGTAATTTTTTCATGTAAATAATTAATTATGAATTTTTTATTACAAATTTTTAAAAAATAAAAAACTTGTATGTCTGACCACCTTAACTTGGTCAAAACTTCATGAAATTCAATTTTTCTTTTTTTAATCCTATAGTATGTGAAGAATAGAATGTGATGCATGTTTTGGATTAAAAAAATTGATACTATTTGAAAGCTATAGATGTTTCTCAATCAACCTATCAATCAAGACTTTAGTGATAATTTGAATAGAAAATGAATAATAATTACTTATTAAGTTCAAAGTAAAGCATAATTTATATTGGTGGAAGCTGAGAATCTCCTTTAAAAACCATTTTCATTTCATCAATTTTGGGTAAAAAAAAATTCGTCAGCCACATACCCATCAAATTGCCATTTTTTGGCCCATCATGATCTTGCACATACCCGTAAAGCATAGACAACCTTTTCTTGTGAATTTTTTGACTAAGACCTTTGGACTTTGGTTTATTGTATTTTGATCTTTTGGGAAATCATTTGAAAGAGAACCTATGTGGGATTCAATTGTTTCTTACCTTTGCTTAATGAGTTCCTTTTACCACAAACAAGTTCTTGATTAGGTTTTCAAACTAAATGTCTAATATTCTAACTTCTTCTCATTCCATAAAGTCCATTATGTGGAAATCAAGGAAATTAAGACAAATGTTCCCTAATGTTGAGTTTAGTGAGAGAAAATTGTGATGTAAATTCAAATGCTTACAAGCCTCTAAGGATAGAATCCCTAGGGAAAGAAATAACACTTGAATCTTCTCAAAGGTATTTACTTCCCCTAAAGGGTTTGGAATGTGATGATCATATTTGAATGTTTGTTTTCCAATGTTTAAGATCCAAGCAAAGTGTTTTTATTCTTAGAAAATGCACAACCCTATGGATAAGAGGAAATATTTATTGAATCTCCACTTGGATAAATCCATTTGCACTTATTCTTGGTGGATGATTAAAATCTTGACCACAATGGCTCCCCTCCATGACACTTACTTCTATGGGTCAGCCAAGCTTTAGTACCCATGAAACTCCCATGGCATAGTTCTCATCTCTACAAAGAACCACAAAAACTTGGGGTAGCTTCAAAGGTCTAACCTTTTCAACCAATAAGTAGATAAGGATTTGGGCCTCTAAACAAAAGGTTCTATTATAGGCATTACATTCATGGGGGATCATACATACAGTAAGATACCATTGCTACCCTTCTTGTTGGAACAATCCTCTTGATACTTGAACTTTCCTCAAGTATCCACACTTATATCCTAGGTGGAAGTCACTTGGCTTTAGCATGTTTCTGGTTGGGTCATTCCCTAGGGTGATTACTTCTTCCCACCAAAAAGTCCCTCTAAGGATAAACAAAACTGAGCAAGCACATCTGTATTTTTATCAATCTTTGTTGAGAAACAAAGAGAGAACACATGTGAAGTACTCCACTCACACTTGCAAGTTTTTGTTCAATTTTAAGAATCCAAATTCAAGTGTCGAGGTAGTCACTTAGACAACTTAATATCAAAAAAAATCTTTTGATTCTCAAGATCACCATGAGGCATGATGAGGGCGCAACCCAAGACACATAAAATAACCCACAAACAAGAGAATAATTTTATTATTCAGAGAATGGAGCTTCTTACATGCAGAGGATCTCAAATCCCCAAGTTCTACAACACATGCAAGCTACAAAAAGCTACAGAATAACCCTTTCACAATATGTGAGCTTATCCCAAAAAAGTTACCTAAAAATTAGAAAACCCGCCCATAAATAGAGCTCATCATTAGTTTGGAGCCAAAAAAATATTCAAATTGAGTTTAGGTGGTTTGGCACTAAAAATTTACAACATGAAGTTCAAATTTCAAAAGATCATTTGCAATGGTATCTTCTAGAAAGTGTGCCAACTTCCCGAGGCCATAACTTTTGATCTGGGACTCCGATTCGTGAACCGTTTGAACCGTTGGAAAGGTCTCGAAGTCAAGAATGCGCTTAAAGTTTTCCATGCCAATTTTGGCAAGTTTCGGGGCCGATCCGGGAGCTCTAAGTGCCTCAAATCCCACTCAGAAGATTTTCAGGTGCAAATCTAGGGAACTAAAACTGCAATATCTTTCAACCTAGGAATAGAAAATAAAAACCATAAATTGGGAATTTCATTATGATGAAAAGGGTATCCAAAAATGTAAAAACATCTAAAAATTGAGAAACTTGAAATTTAACTATTTTTGGGTGATGCAAGATTGCCCTTACACCACGGGATGCTCCTGCATCAAAGCATTAGAGAATTGGATACATATTTTAGATGATATTACTTTGGATAAGGGATTACAAAACATAAAAGGCACATGTTCATTTTAATCATTTAAAGAAAGAATTGGATTCTTTATAAGCACCAAAAGGAAATGTGAGAGTTGCTTGGTCAATTTTTAATTCTAAAACAAAATATAGTAAGTTTCCTAAGGTTCTTTTTATTCCCTTTATTTTGCTCTTTTTAGAGCCCAAATGAAATTTATTGAGTCTTAAAAAGCATGAAGATGACAAAGTCTTTAGAAAAGGGATTATAATTTCTCCCCAAAGTGTTTAAAAACACTTGATACAATGAAATGATGATTCCATAGAGAAGTCTTCATCTTCATTTCCTCCCTTCACTTTTGATCAAGCCAACCTACAAAAACTAGTTAAAACTATAGAAATAGAAGCCAAAAAACCAGTTAGTAGTAAAAGGCAACCAAAAATGAAAAGACACATGTTGAAATTAATTTGAAAACTATCTTTTACCTAACTCTAATGGTGTAGTTTGTGATGGTGGTGAATTTTAGAGGAGTCATCGGTGTTGTATGACATTGTTGGGATTGATAGTTGTGGACTGTTGAAAAACTACTGAGCGTGATTACAAAAATGTTTTGACCAACGACGAAGTTTGGAGTTTGGATAGTTGCTCGACAAGAGGATGACTCAAGCATTACAGTTTGGAATTCAAATATCTCAGCGAAAAGAATCCAACATCATGGTTTGGAGTTTAGTAGTGGCTCTAAATGGTGCCACTGGACTAATAGCAGCATAATTTTTCTATTAGTGGTGTTGTTTCCCTGTAGAAACAAAAACTTCTAAAAATAATGAAATTTCTCAAAAAATATGTTAGATTCTTCAAGTTCACCCTCCTTCTTATTGGATGTTGTGGTTTTGTTGCTAATATGTGGTTTTATTGATGTCAACACTATTAGCATTGATGTATTGTAGGTTGTATATGTCAAGGATATTGAGGAAATTGTTAAAGAAAGAGTTATAGGTTGACAGTGGAATAGTGAAGGCCATGAAGGTGTCTTTCTTAGTACGCTGATGATCAGTCATTGTGGATTAAAGGGTTTATTATTGAGTATATGTAGTTTATCCAATTAAATTTTAAGGCCATGAAGGTGTATTTCTTAGCACATTAATGACCAGTCATTATGGATTAAAGGGTTTATTATTGAGTATATCTAGTTTATCCAATTAAATATTTAGAGGTCTGCATGAAGATTTAATTGTGCTATGATTAGTTGTGTTTTGACAGTCTTTATGTGGCTTCATTTAGTGTTCCTAATTGAAGTTGATGTGATTCTAGTAATTTCAATTGCTATGGATTCTTCTCTAATGATTTGTGATGCTTGTGGATGTTTCTAGATCATGCTTTATCCCTGTTGCATGTCCACATTGATTGGTGTGCTCATGGTCAGTGATTTTTCTCTTGTGTGTTTGGGTCTTTATGTTCTTGGATGACATGGTGGTTGTAACATGTTGTGGATCCTTGGAGGTTAAAATTTGAATGTTTTTTGCACTTGAGGATATTCTTTTAAGTCTTTGTTATGTTGTGGCCATTGATGTTTGATTCACATTAAAAAATTACTTGTAAATTTGGGTCGACATTGTGTATATGTTTTATATTTTATTTTGGCAGATGAAGTGGTTGATGTAATTCCATGTTGTAGATATATAAGAGCACTTATTTGTTTGAATTGAAGTATGTCAAATGTTTGTGTGTGTGAATAATGTTCTAATCATTCGAAGGTAGAGTAGAGTGTCAATAAAAGTGAAGAGTGAAGAAGAGTGAAGAGTTGTTCATGCACTTAATTAGAACTATGATCAAGCATTATCAGATGCTATTTTATTAGTTCAAATCCCTATGGATGGCTATAATTCAAATCTATTTGTAAGACTGTGTGTCTTCCTTTGTAATTGAGTAGTGAGCTCTAGGTAGTGCACCTAAATGAAAGTGAATTCTATATATTTCATTCTCTTATACTTTTAACATGGTATAATATTGTGGACTAACCTCCACTATGGTTGTTCCCCTTAAAGGGTTTTCACATAGAAAATATTGGTGTTGTGTGTTTCTGATGTGTTGTTGATTCATTCTTTCATGGTTAATTATCAAATCTGATATTAAGGTTAATAAGTTGAATAAGTTTAAATATTTTGTGACAACTGATTCACCTCCCCTCTTAGTTGTCTTTCCTCATTTTTCCAACAATTGGTTTTAGAGAAAGTTCCTCTGAAGAATTTTAAAAAATTGAGGTGATCTGAGATGGCATAATATAAGAAGGACAGTCCTAGATTCAATGGAATAAACTACTGTCTATGGAAAGACAGAATGGATTGTCATTTGAGGTGGATTGGTGAACCCTTTTGGAAGATTACAAATAATAGATATGTTATTCCTCATAATGGTCCTTCCACTCCTAATGAGATTAAAGAGGTTGAGATTAACATTAGGGCTATTAAAGCTTTGCTAAGTGGTCTAATAGATTCAAAAATGACAAATGTGATGGATTTGAAGATATCTCGTGATATCTGGAAGAAGCTGGAGAATTTTTATGAAGGAGATGCACTTATGAAGGTTGCTAAGCTATAGAGTTTGAAAGGAAAGTATTAAACTTTGAAGATGGGTGAAGATGAAAATATTCCTTCTTTTATGCAAAGAGAAAATGAACTTGTGATGGGTATTAGATGTGTTGGTGGTACCCTGGATTAATAAGAAATTGTAGATAAAGTGCTTAGATCATTGCCTCCATCTTAAAAATCAAAGGATCATGCTATTGAAGAGCTCAGAATAGTAACAAATGTGATAAGAGATATGCTTATTGCTAAACTTGCTACCTTTGAGTTGAGTGAATTTGGTGATTCTTCCCCCAAGACTAAATCTGCATTTAAGGCCTCTGTATCTAGAAGAAACAAGAAAAGATATAATCTAGGAGAGAGTTGTAGAAAGGCATTTAAGTATGAGGAAGAGATGAAATAGATTGAATATGAAGAAAGATAGGTAGAAGAGCTGGAAGCACTGATTGTGAGGAAAGAAGGTAGTGGACAAGGTAAGTATAAAGGAAAGTTGTCTATTAAATGTTTCTCTTGTAGTAAAATAGGTCATTTTGCTTCAAGGTGTTCTGAAAGAGTTCCTAGGTCTAAGCATAACAAACCTAGATTTCAAAAGAAATTCTATTATGTTGAAGGTGTGACTAATGAAGAATTTGATAAAGAGAATGGAAATGAAGGTGAATGGATTTTCATTGCTATCAAGGAAAATGGTTTGGTGGCTACTAAATCTACTAAAGTTGAGAAATCTCTTGCAATCCAAATTGAAGAAAAGGATGAGTGGGCTATTGATAGTAGATGCTCACATCATATGACTGGTGACAAAAGAAAATTTGTAAGTCTAGAGAAATATGATAGTGGGGTTGTAAGATTCAGAGGTAACAATGCTAGTGTGATTCATGGTAGAGGATCTATTTGTCTTGGTGGTAAACATAACACTAATGATGTCCTTTATGTTGAAGGCTTGAAGCATAACCTATTAAGTATTGGAAAAGGGTTACAATCTTCAGCTCAATGATGGAAGATGCAGGATACTTGGAAGATATGTAAATGTAATTTCTTAAAGTACAAAGATAAGAGGCAATATTTTTCACTTGAATTTTTCTAATGAAAGTTGTTTAATTGCTCAAGTAGATGAAAGTTGGTTATGGCATAGGACATTGTGTCATGTAAATTTTGATAACATTGTCAAGGTAAGCTCCACTGAAGCATTAAGAGATCTACCTAAGCTAGTGAAGCTTACTAACACAATATGCAAGGAATGTCAAATGGGAAAACAAGCTAGAGTTTCTTTTTAGAGCAAACAACATCATTCTAATGGAGTACTGAAGCTAGTGCATACTGATTTGTGTGGTCCCTCTAGAATCAAAAGTCTACAAGGAGAAAGGTACTTTATGTTGCTTATTGATGATCACTCTAGGATTATATGGGTTGCTTTCTTAAGAGATAAATGTGAAGCATTAGAGAAGTTCAAAAGTTTCAAATCTATGGTAGACAATGATAAAAGTTTGAAGATCAAATGCTTAAGGTCTGATAGAGGTGGTGAGTTCACCTCCTGGAAGTTCAATTCTTTTTGTGAAGAGCATGGAATCAAAAGAAATTTATCTGCTCCCCAAACCCCTCAACAAAATGGATTTGTAGAGAGAAAGGATAGAAAAATTTGAGATGCTGTTGGGTATGTGTAGGATCGTCATGGAAAAAACAAGCCCTTAAGTGGCAAAAATTTTAGAAAAATCAGTGTTAGGAAACTTGACATAAAAATTTGAATAAGTTATCTATATTATTTCAAAAATATGTAAGACTAGAATTTGTAGAAAATTGAATGAAGTTTCTAAACTACTAGGTTTATTTAAAAATAAATAAAATCTATTTGGTGAAAATTTGAAATTTGAATGCAGAGTACTTAAATTTTAGGGAAAAATAAGAAGTAACCATAATAAAATGATGATATTTTTATATAAGATTTTATATATAAGTAGAGGACTCATGTCCGGATGTGATGCATATTTTTTGTAATTTTTTCCAGTAAATAATTAATTATGAATTTTTATTACAAATTTTAAAAATATAAAAAATTGTATGTCTAACCACCTTAACTTGGTCAAAACTTCATGAAATTTAATTTTTCTTTTTTAATCCTATAGTATGTGAAGCATGGAATGTGATGCATGTTTCAGATTCAAAAAATGTGATACCGTTTGAAAGTTATAGATGTTTTTCAATCAACCTATCAATCAAAACTTTAGTCATAATTCTAATAGAAAATGAATAATAATTATTTATTAAGTTCAAATTAAAGCATAATTTATATTGGTGGAAATATGAGAATCTCCTCTAAAAACCCTTTTCATTTCATCAATTTTGGGTTAAAAAAAAGTCGTTAGCCACATACCCTACAAATACCCATAATATTACCACTTTTTGGCCCATCATGATCCTACACATACCCTACTAGAAAAATGATGTTGGAAGGAAATGTGCCTCAAATCTATTGGAGAGAGGTTGTAAGCATTGTTGTGTACACTCTAAATCGAGTAAATGTCAATGGTATTTCTACTAAGACTCCTTTTGAGCTATGGTTTGGTTATAAGCCTACTGTTAAATATTTCAAGATCTTTTGAAGAAAGTGTTATATTAAGAGAGATGTGGACATAGGAAATTTTGATGCAAGGTGTGATGAAGAAATCATTCTAGGTTACGCTACTAAAAGTAAGGCTTACTGGTGGTATAATAGAAGATTAAGAAAAATGGTTGAAAGTGCAAATTTTATAGTTGATAAGGACTCTGCTAGATCATCCAGATACTATGCATATGATTTAGATGACTAGAAAGATAGTACAAACAAAGGGAAGAATGCTCAGACACATAATCAAGTTCAAATTGTTTTGATAAATCAAGAAATGTAGCAAGGAGAGACAAGTGGAAGTGTATAAGAAAGAATAGAAGAACCATAAGTGTGAGAGAATCCTAAAATTTTGAGGTATGTAAAGCTAAATCATTCTAAAGAACAAATTATAGGGGATAAGAATAAAGGTGTGCAGACTAGAAGAAGGATTGTAGAAGAGTATTGTCTAATTTCAAATACTAAGCTTAACAATGCTAATGAAACTTGTAATGATGAACATTGGATGGAATCTATGAAGGAAGAACTAATGTAGATTGAAAATAATGATACATGGATTCTTATTCCTAGATGTAAAAATAAAAATGTGATTGGGACTAAATGGGTCTTTCGGAATAAGTTGAATGAACAAGGTGAAGTGGTTTGGAATAAAGCAAGACTGGTATGTAAAGGGTATTCACAAATGGAAGGTATTGATTTTGAAGAAACCTTTGCCCTTATTGCTAGAATTGAAGCTATAAGATTATTTCTTTCTTATGTTGTATATAAGAACTACAAATTCTATAAAATGGATGTGAAGTCAACCTTTCTGAATGATGAGTTAGAAGAAGAGGTATATGTTGAATAGTCAAATGGATTTCAACTGACTGATAAAGAAGATGTGATTTTCTAATTGAAGAAAGCTCTGAATGGACTCAAGCAAGCCCCCAGAGCCTAGTATGCTAGATTGGATAAATACTTACTAAAGCTTGGATTCAATAAAGGTATTGCTAAAAATAACTTGTATTTTAAGTTGGATCATGACAAAGAACTGATTATTGAAGTCTTTGTTGATGACATTATTTTTGGAGGTGATGATGATCTATGTATGAAGTTTTCTAATGAAATGAAAAGTGAATTTGAAATTAGTATGATTGGAGAGATGAAGTTATTTATGGGATTGCAAGTCACTTAGTTAGACAATGAGATTTTGATATCTTAGTCCAAATATGTGAGATAGTTGTTGAAGAAGTTTGGAATGGAAGAATCAAAGCCTATTGGTACACCCATGGTAACTAGATGAAAGTTAACATAGAATGATGATTCTCCAAAGGAAAATAAAACAAGATACAGGTCAATGATTGGTGGATTGCTCTAATTAACTTAGACCAGACCAAATATCATGAATGTTGTGTGTATAATTGCTAGATATCAAGTTGATCCAAAAGAATCTCATATGACTATTGTAAAGAGAATTTTTAGATACCTAAAAGGAACAATTGATTTTGAGCTTTGGTATCCTAAGGATGACGACCTTACCTTGAGTGCCTATACTGATATAGATTGGGCAAGAGATGTAGATGACAAGAAAAGAACTAGTGGTGGCACCTTCTTCCTAGGGAAGAAGTTGGTGTCTTGGTTGAGTAAAAATAAAAACTCCATGTATCCCTATCTACTGCTGAAGCATAGTATATTGTTGCTACAAATAATTGTACTCAAGTACTATGGATGAAATAGATGCTGAAAGATATCAGAATAGTATATGATGAGCCTATTTCCATATACTATGGAAAATCAAGTGCAATAAACATATCAAAGAATATGGTGCTACACTCTAAGAACAAGAATATATCAATTAAATTTCACTTCTTGAGGGAGAAAGTGAGTGAGAAAGAAGTCAGACTGGAGTATGTTCCTACCAAAGAACAAATTGTAGACATTTTCACCAAGTCATTGCCAAAGGATACTTTTGAGTATCTGAAAGGGATGCTAGGGGTGATTACCCCTCTTGATAATAACTAGAGATGCATTTACTTGCATCAGTATGTGTGCTTTATAGCTATATTCTAATCCAAATTGATTTTTTTGTGGCTACTACTTAAGGGGAATAGTCAAATATGCAGATATGTGGCTTAGAGTCTGTACGTGGAAAGATAATGCTTATATTTGTCATTGATGTCAAAGGGGGAGAATAGCAATGTAAAATGCACTAGGAGGAGAAGAGTCATGTGAAAAATTGTGAATTAACTGGGAGAAGAGCCTTGTGGGGAAAAGATCATGTGGAAGAAGTTGAGAATAAAACAAGTCAGAGTCTAAGGGAGAGTAAGTGTCAAAATTTAGTTGCAATGATGGGGTTTTTAACATCATGTGTTGCCCTCAATGCTAAAGGGGGAGATTGTTGGATATTGTGGCTATTTTTTTGATATGTGGTTGTCATTGATGTCAACACTATTAGTACTAATGTATTGTAGGTTGTATATGTCGAGGATATTGAGAAAATTGTTAAAGAAAGAGTTGTAGGTTGACAGTGGAAAAGTGAAGGTCATGAAGGTGTCTTGCTCAATACCTTGATGATCAATCATTGTGGACTAAAGGTTTTATTTTTGCGTATATCTAGTTTATCCACTAAAAGTTTTAGAGGTCCGCATAAATATTTAATCATGTTATGAACAATTGTGTTATGACAATTTTTTTTGGCTTCATTTAGTGTTCTTGATTGAAGTTGATGTGATTCTATTAATTTTAATTGTTTCAAATGCTTCTCTAATGATCCATCATGTTTGTGGATGTTTCTACATCATGCTCGATCCATGTTGCACATTTGTGTTGATCGATGTGCTTGTGGTCAGTGATTTTTCTCTTGTGTGTTTGGGTCTTTATGTTCTTGGCCAACATGGTGGTTGTAACATGTTGTGAATCCTTGGAGGTTAAAATTTGAATGTTTGGTGCACTTGAGGATATTTTTTTAAGTTTTCATTATGTTGTGGTTTTTTTTTATTCGAATTAAAATTTTACCTGTAAATTTGGGGCGACATTGTGTATATGTTTAATATTTTATTTTCATTGATGAAGTGGCTGATGTAATTCCATGTTGTGGATATATAAGAGCAGTTTTTAGTTTGAATTGAAGTATGTTGAATGTGTGTGTGTGTGAATAATGTCCTAATCATTCGAAGGAAGAGCAAAGTGTGAAGAAAAGTGAATAAGATTGAAGAAGAGTGAAGAGTTGTTCATGCGCTTAACCAGAACTATGATCAAGCATTAGTAGATGCTATTTTATTAGTTCAAATCCTTATGGATGGCTATAATCCAAATTTATTTGTAAGATAGTGTGTCTTCCTTTGTAATTGAGTAGTGAGCTCTAGGTAGTGCACCTAAATGCAAGTGTGTTCTCCATATTTCATTCTCTTATAATTTTAACAGGGTATAATCTTGTGAACTAACCTCCAACATGGTTTTTCCCCTAACAAGGTTTCCACATAAAAAATATTGGTGTTATGTGTGTTTTTGATGTTTTGTTGGTTCATGCTTTCATGGTTAATTATTAGATATGAGATTAAGGTTAATAAGTTGAATAAGTTTAAATATTCTATGACAACTAATTCACCCCCCTCTCAATTGTTTGTCCTTGTTTTTCCAACATTTCTAGCATGAAAATGTGAATGCATAATCCTAGACCTTCACAAAAATGAAGGAAAAACACACAATTAGTCCCAAATGCAAGTTACAAACATCATTCCCTATGAAATTCATTTGAAACATAGAAACAAGAAATAATATGAAGAACACAATGAAAAAAACTATTAAATCCTATTTAAATGGTAAAACTCTCAATCCCATGGGGAAATTGGTGTCATTTTGATGTGGAAAATGGCCCTTTCCCAATTCTCTACAAGCTTGAATGATGATTAATGAATATTCAATGCTCCTTGGTGGAATTCCTACATAACCTAGCTATGAAACTTGAAGAAAACTATGAAAATGGATGAACAATGAATGAGAAAATTCAAAATATCAAGATAATGACTTTTCATCAAGTTGTGTATCCAAAATCCAAATGAGAGCCTCTTATTTATAGATGAGAGAGATGGAAGATGAGGCAAAATGAATGAATGTGGGATAAAAGACCAACCAATAGCATGAAGCCACTCGTCAACATGTGAGTGGACAAAGGTGGAGAAAATTTGGATGAATGTGCACATTAATACAATTAGGTAGAATTTCAAAATGGATGAAATGACAATTTGGAGGGAGGAGAAAATGAAGTTAAAGCCACTTTTCTAAAGACAAAGGACATGCAAGAAACTTAAATGCCTTGTTGGATGTACAAACCCTTTTGGGGGATTTTTCAAACTTGGAGAATATTCCCTTTTTCAAAGTAAATTGAAGATTTATTAATTAATTAAATTAATTTTCATGAGAAAGTTGCAAAAGGTAGAGGATTGGAAGGATTAAGATTAGGATTAATCAACATTTGATTAATTAAGAGGGAGATTAGCTGATTTGACAATTTTGACTTAGACTTTTTGATTTAATTTAAATCAAAATGAGAAGAAAATGAATTTAGACTTAATTAAATAAGATTTTGATTTATTTAATTAATGAAGATGGTGCGAGATTAAATCAAATAAAAATTAATTTTTTTAATTTAATAGAATGAATTTAGAGATTAATTAAACAAATTAAGGGATGAAATATGATGAATTTAATCGAATAAATATTACTTAATTAAATTGATTAGCAAAAGCGATGATTCAGGATGAACTAGTGTTAGCAAAATTAGGATCAGGTGTATAGGATCAATTGGTATATTTTTCGTGTCTATAGTAAAAAATTGGGCCTAACCTTTATTCAAAATCATAAGAAATTTATAGAGTTGGATAAATCTAAGGTGAATGTTGTAGGGGAATTGAAAAATATGCATGTGCAAATTGGATCAGATCTAAGGATTCAAAGTTATATGGATATCTAGATTGTTGAGATTCTTGAAATGTATGGTATGTTGTTAAGTAGGGATTTGATGAAGACTATAGGAGGCTACCTATCACTAGACTTCTCACACATGTGGCTACCATGGAGGGGTATACCAACTTAGATTAGAATTAGTAACAAACCTTTCTTGAAGCATATGATCATATAATATGACCATCCTAACAAAGTAGCCTATTTTGAAACTGAAATAGGTGTTTATAGGAGAGACGAAATTATGACCTTTTCAATGCATAATCTTGATTGCTCATAGCTTTTAGAGGAAAACAACCCTATGACTACTATTAACCATCAAATGTTAATTCATAAATTGCAACAAGACAAGATGGTCTTGGGAGAGGAGGTAGACATGTGGAGCCTATTACTCCCGAATTGGTGCAAGGTTCATTATCAAAATTATTCTGAGCTAGTGTGTTAGCCCTACTTATATATCCTTAACCATGTTTTTCAATTAGGAGAGGCTTGCAATAGTGATCTTATAACATCCCGAGTCAGTTTCCATTTGAATTCAATGCAATGATTGTTTTGACAAGAACAAACAACAAAAAAATGGGGTTTCATTACTAATTGATCAAATTTAGACCCTATTTTCTCATTCATAAATAGAGACTAGAGAACTCTAGAAACTATTAGATACTCCCACCCCTACTAATCTTCTAATTACCAAGGAATTACTCAAAGGAAAGGATAATGGTAAAGTTTATGATCATGATGACCTACAAGAAATATTCTCTACACAAATTTTTAACCTAAATGAACTACCTTATAGTCATCAATTACAACAATCCCCTAACCTTGTCATCTCAAACCAGTCAGATCCGTTGCCTACTTCTCTTAAGCCATCACCTACTACTAGCCTAAAGAAAGAAGCCCTAGCCCAAGATCAATTGTGGACCCTCAAATTTGATGGTTCTAAATCCAAAATGGGGAGTGGAGCTAGAGTAGAATTAACCAACCCAAAAGGAAAAACTTACTTTACTTCTTACAAGTTATAGTTTGGTTGTACTAACAATGTCATAGAGTATGAGGCACTTGCTAAGGGACTGATGTTTATGCATCAGAAGAAAGTAACAAATTTGAGAGTAATGGGAGATTTTGAAGTGATCATGAAACAAGTTCATAGAAAATACACATGCCACAACAAAAGATTGACTTCCTACATAAACAAGGTATGGAACTTGATCAAGGATTTTAACTCTTATTATTAAGTTGATTCCTAGAGAAAACCAGATTGCTAATGCATTGGCTATCACAACTAGTACCCTAGAAGCTATGTAAGATTCCAAGCTAAAATGGTTTTTTGTGGAGTTAGTGACGATTTTGACCATTCCTGACAATGTTCAAAAGTTTCAAGTTTTTGATGATGATCAGCATATCATTTCCTTTCTGGAAAGTTCAAATGTCTTTCAAGGTAAAATCATTGATGATTCTAATAGGGATTAGGGAGACTTGGATCAAAAGGATTGTGATGCAGAGGGTATACTTAATATTAAAACCAACAACATTCCCAAGGGAATGGTAGCACTATAAAGGATCTTTGATTCTAATCCTTGGACCCATGAGAAACTGCTTATTGATGCTGATGGAAGAAAGTATGAAATATACAACCTAGCAGATTTGGGGCTAGACAAAAACATATTCATTAGAAAGACTTGTCTGAAGGATATTCGAGATAAAATCTTAAAGGTATTGAAAGAATATATCACAACAATTGCTTGGGGGTATGAATATTTGAAAACCTTTGATACTTCGGTGATAACCCACACCATCCCTCTAAAACCCCACGCAAATCCATTCCATCAAAAGCAACATCTAGTTAATGCCTTAATTAAAACTTTGATTCTCAAAGAGGTGCATAAAATACTATCAGTTAGAATTATTTTTCTAGTGAGGCATTCAACTTGAGTTGAAAATTTGGTGCTTGTTCATAAAAAGAATGAGGAGATCAAATTATGTCAACTTTAGAAACCTCAAAAAAGCTTTGGAGAAATATAACTACCCACTTCCTTCTCTTGAAAAAGTCTTGCAGATAGTTAACAACTCACAAATGATGTCATTCTTGGATGGTTATTCAGGATACAACCAAGTATTGGTTAATTATGAGGATAGAATGAAGACTACTTTCAATACCAAGTGGGGAAATTTTCCTACCAAAGGATGCTATTTGGCCTCATTATCACTAGAGCCACCTTTTAGAATGTGATAGACATTGCATTTAAGGGTCTGGTAGGTAAATGTATTATCATTTACATGGATGATCTGACCATATTTTCCATGAATAGGGAGGACCATGCTATTGATTTGTCAAATGTTCTTTAAAAATGTATAAAGTATGGTGTCTCCCTCAACCTAAAGAAATGTGTGTTCAGGGTCATAGAAGGAAAATTGTTGGGTCACATAATATCAAAAAGATGCATTTTTATTGACCTTAAAAAAGTGGAATCTATCATAAGGCTTCCTATGTTGAGCAATAAAAAGAAATGAGATCTTTCTTCAAAAATATAAAACTTCATAAGGAAGTTTATAATTGGGTTTATAGATATTGTCAAATGCCTCAATGAAATAATGAAGAAGCATGTGAATATTGAATGGAGTAATGAGGCCAAGGTGGCCTTCTCACAACTCAACTAGTTTATCTCAGAGCAACTTGTCTTAATCAGTTATGATTATTTAATGTCTTTCTATATTTACTCTTTTGCATCTAACCATTCATGTGGTGCTATTTTGACACAATGAAAAGGTGATGGGGACAAATGACCGATAACTTTTATGAGCCACCCCTTCAAAAATGATAATATCAAATAACCACCATTAGAAAAGTAGGCCTTCACACTGGTAAGGGTTGTTAACAATTTTCATCATTACATCCTACCTTATCAGATCACTACCATCATTCTCGACCCAACAGTGAAGTCCCTTCTTATGTAGAGTGAGATAGGAGAAATAAGGGGAAAATGGATGGAAATTCTACAAGATTTTGACTTTAAAATTAATCCTATGAAGTTGGTCCTAGGAAAAGGCCTTCCAATGTGATGGTTGAAATTGATTCTAAAATTAGTTGTCAGTAGTATATAGTACAATCATTCACAAGTGATCCTTAGTATGTTGATTTGATTTTTTTTGCTACTAAATAACAAGGTTCCCAATGGGATGAATACCACGTAGAGAAGAGCACTGAGACTAGAGAGTTCTCACTATATCATCAAATGAGGAAACTTGTATAGAACAAACTTTGAAGGTGTCTATTTGTAATGTTTGGATCAACAATAGGTGAAGCATGCCATTGTTGAGTTTCATGTCAGACATGGTATTGGGCATGGTTTAGCTGACACAATGGGACATTAAATCTTAAGGTGAAGATACTATTGGCTCATATGTTCTAAGATTCTCATCAACATGTTAGTACTTTTCACACATGTAAAACTTCAACATCTAGGGAACATAATCCATCAATGCCCCTACAACCTATATATAAGGTGAGACCATTTTCGTAATGAGCATTATATTTTGTTAGGGTAATTAATCCAAATTATTTTGTAGGTCATAAGTTTATCTTTACTATGATAGAATATTGCACATGGTGGACTAAGGTTGAACGTAATAGGAATTGTACCACTGATGTCATTAGCAAATTCCTCAACAAACATATCATTACTAGGTTTGGGGTACCATTTTCTCTAGTATGTGATAATGGCCCAACCTTTTGTTTTACACAATTCATTCAATGGGAATTTGAATATACAATTGTTTTGAAGTATTCATCAAATTACTATCCATAGGTGAATGGGGTGGAAAATTCTACTAATAAGAATTTGTTGGAGGTAATCAGGAGGTTACTAGGAAGTAATTCTAGGGATTGGCACACATAGCTAAAGTTCACCTTATGGGAACTTACCTAACTAGAATCAAAGATGCCCTAGGAAAATCACCATTTAATTTAGTTTATGGCCAATATCTAGTCTTCCCTATCAATCTACAAATACTTTTTCTATGGTTTATGCAATAATTCTATTCAAACATGTTAGAACTGTAAAATTCTAAAAATTTTACATGTTGTTCACATCCATGAGTTTCCAAATGAGTCCTTACCATAAGCACAAAATCTTCTCTTCACAACATTTTGCTCATATTTTTCCATATGGTTCCTATAAAATCCATCAAGTCTTGAATATCTCACTGAATAGTCCATATCAGCAAGAGATGGTCAGGGTCTCCCCAACCCACAATGCATTTTTTGCTAATATACATTTGTTGTAGACTATTGGCAAGACCTCAGGGCTATCACACTGATCGAGATCCATCTCTAGGCACATTTCTGTAGGACATAATCCATTGTCTCGGTGATAGAAGTTCATATCGGTGAGAAAATTTTCATCAGAATGAAGCCATAGTGAAATCATATTGTCTTACCAATTAGTGCACAGAACGATCAAGTACTTCAACCAAACCAAATGTCTTTGGTATGTGGTCTTGCCAATCACATTTTGTCTCACCGACCAGAGCACGTGGATATACATCGGTAGGAGTTAGAACATCAGAGTAAGTTCTTAGCGAATACACCCAATCTCACTGACAAAGTGAAGGGGACTCTATCAAAGGATCATCGAAGTAAGGTTATATAGTCCTGCCGACTCTTTTGTCACGCTGATATGTTGTTTCATTAGCGAGAAAACCCATATGTCTCAATGACCAGAAAATACACTAAAGGATACATCTCGGCAAGACAAAGTATAATCTTTGGGACATCTCCCCAACTCTGATTGTCATAGCGACACACATGATGAAGGGATGACTATCAATGAGACATTGGACTTTGGTATGACTGCAGGATGTTTCGGCAAGTGTCCAGTGAGTATTAACAAGAGCCCGAATGCAAAGTTTTTGCCGACATCTGAATGTGAAGCGATGTGTCTTTTTAGATACAAATGTATAAATTTTCATTTTTGATTGTAAATGAAGACATTAGATTACATTAGATGAGATTAGATATTAGATATACAGTAGATAGGTCATAAATGGATAGAGTAGAATAAAATTTTCAGAATAGAGACTATGATGCATGATTTCAAAATGGAGATATTAATGAAAATCAGTTGATGTGGTGGTTCATTTCTGGTGTCAATTGTTTGTTGTGCTTATTGAAAGTATTACTAATTTTTCTCCAAGATTGATGTTTTTTGGTTGTTTAAATTGATATAACAAGTTTATATTCAGTTTATCAATGCACATTTGTTGTATCTGTGTGGTTGATTGATCAGTTATTTCAATAAAAGATTAAATCCTTTTGATTGATCATAGTAATCAAGAAAATTCGTCTGGATCATTAAGAAGAACTTGGTAATCACAGTCTTGCATGTTTATACAAGTTATAAACAAAATATATGCTAAACAATTTGAGTGTTTTCAAGAAATAAGTCTCCCATTTCTATTTCATTTGACTTCACATACCCAATAAGGCACTAGTCTCTACATTTCTCACCATTTAGATTCATTCATTTTCTTTACATCTATTAACTAAACATATTAGGATTTAGTTTTGAATATTTCTATACAATTTATACCAAATTTAGTTTTATTTGTCCACTCCCACTTGCCAATGTGGGAAAAATGTTTCAAGAGAGATAAGCACATTAAGGCTACTTCATTCATATAGGTACACCCACCTAGGTCTAGCAGTACCTGAAGAGTAGAAGGTCTAAATATTTTGATCTTGTCTGTTACTCTGAAATATAGCAAGAGATTGGCAACCTCTTGAGGCTTTTCGCTTGTGTTTTTGAGCACTAACAAATTGGAAACTTTGCTGGGGAAACTAAATTTAGAATCAGGGCCTTAATCATAGAGTCAGAAATCCTATATAGACTCCACTAGGAATAATAAGTAACAAACCTTTCTCACTTTTAAGAATTTGAGTGGTGACTCTGACATAAACATTGCATTTGTTCAAACATGAATGGAAGAAGATCTCAATATAGGGGAGGTCATACTAGAGGTCTTGTTGGCAACAGTAAGTGGACACACAAGGATGACAAGGTTGATAAGGGAAAAACAATAAATGAGGACATGTGCATGACAAACAAAGATAAAGCATTAAGACCACATTGTGAGACATATGATCACTATGACACATGGAGAGATAATTCAAGCGCATAAATTTGTACCCCTGAAGAGAAAATAAATCCTTTTTGTGATTTTCAAAACCAACCAGAGTTTGATGCTAAACTCAAAGTAGAGGGACTTAGATATCAATTGGAATGTGAACAAAGAATGGAGGGTAACCAAAATGAGTTTATTGATCATGTAACTTCTCCGGATGATTATGATTCTTTAACTACTAAAGAAATAAAAGTTTGGTATGAGTTACAGAAAAAGGAGATAGAAGAACTAAAGGCTCAACAGGATACAACCTAGATGATACAAGCAATGAGAGACTTCAAATTACAGAAAGCTCAAATTACTGCTCAGAAAATTGGTTTCCCAAAGTATGTACCACCTCCTAAGCAGGGTAATAATGGTACAGGGCCTTCTGATCCATCAAAAGCTCCTCACAATCAAATAGGGAATCAATATAGACAGCCAAACCATCCACCACATATTCCCTCACAATATACAAATATACAGCCACCTCATGGTCAGCATTATGTGCCACATCATCATACACCATATAATAATCTGATGTCCCAGTATCAGTATGCACCTAACCCTCCTCCTCACCAATACACAATAATGATCATATGATTCGACCTGGTAGGATTTCAATTATACCCTTACCCTATGGATGGAAATTGGAGAGGTCTGGTTCCAAAGTTTACAGGGAGTAGTGCAATGACTATGGAAGATCATTTAAGATGTTTCAATGCTTTCATCTAGGATTTGGATGTGCCATATGAGGATTTACACATGAGGTTGTTTATGATGTCACTCAATGAAGAAGCTGGAGATTGGTTCAATAGCCTAGCAGCACCCTCTATTGGTTCTCTCCAATAATTTCATGACCGATTCCTTGAGCAATATGGGAATCTAAGTGCACCAAATGTTGCTCTTCATGAATTGATGTGAATTCAAAAAAATCAGAATGACTCAATTTATGATTTCAACTGGAGATTCAATAAATTGCAGAATAAAATACCTCTTGGATCAAAGTTTCCAGATTTTATAGCATTGAGTGTTTATTTGAATGCATTTGATCCAAAAATAGGGTATGAATTAAGAAATAGGTTCCCAAGAGATTTGGTTGAATCTCAGAAGATATCATTAACAATTGAAAACAATAGGAGGGCTATTTGGATAATTAGCAAGAGAGACAATCTGAGGGTTCCTCAACAAATCAATAATTATCAGTATAAATAGGAGAACACATACAAAAATGAGAGGCCTAGGCTACATGACATAACAACTATATGCTAAATAACAACTATTTATGTGAAGTTTGTGATAAGCCACATTCCCTAGATTATTGTGTTGTAGCCCAAAGAATGCAAGAAGAAGGAATGTTGATGGGAAAGAATGGAGAAGATCACATAGTGTATTTGAATTCAAATACTTTTCACCATGTTGAGGAGAGGTACTCATCTTCACAAGATGAAAGTTATGAGTACGACATTTCAAATTAGAGATACAATATCCATATGGCTGAACAACAGATTCTTTCCGACTCTGGAGAATAATATACAGAACCCCATTTAGTTGAGTTTCCTACTCCATGCAGTATGAGAAAACTTACCGAAGAAGAGATAGAGAGATTAACCATTGCTGCAGTTGAGGAAGCAAAGAGTAAGTACCGGTTGAGAAATAGGATAGTAAATGAGAAGGAAGGTGTCCCCAGGGGAATCTTTATGAAGGAGAAAAATGTGACACAAGGAATTGTGAAGAAAGCAGAAAACAAACAACATGATAAAAGTGAACAAAAATTTTCCCAAAGGAAGGAAGTTAAAGAGTTATGCAAGGAAGTGCAAAAGAATGATCAAAAGGAAGGAGAAACATTGGAGTAGAAGAAAATGACTAAGGCAAAAGGCTCCTCTTTTTATTTCACTTAGGATTTGTTCTAGGTAAAAATGTCTATTCCATTCCTTGAGATGATGAAAATTAAGGAATATAGAGACAATGTTGTTCAATTGATAACAAATGGAAATGAAAAACATATGAATTTTGAAAATAAAGTGGCTACTAAAAAAATTAGTAGGCAAGAGAAAGTAAGCATCCCAGAAGTGTACCTCCATAATGCATTTTTAAATCCCCAACAAGTTGATCCTTTTTTCACTACATTACTCATAAATAACAAACTGTTGTGGAATTGCATGATAGACTCTAGCATTGCCATAAATATTATGCCAGTAGGAGTTATGAAATCGCTTGGCATGTGGGTGGATACTAATGGAGGGAAGTGTTGTGTAATGGATAATAGACCTGTTCCTATGGTAGGTATAATGAAAGATGTTGAGGTCAAACTAGCTGTGTATCCACAGGTGGCTTATAATATAGATATAACAGTAATTGATACCCCTCCTTAGTTTGGGATGCTTTTATCAAGGAAGTGGATGATAGTAGTTGGGGGAAATGTTCAATTTGATCTATCTTATGCAACTATTCTAGTGAATGGTTAGGAAGTTAAGTTGTATAGGGAGCCAAGGATGAACCAAGTTGTTGACTGTGTACCTCAAGATCAAATCAATTGTTTCTGTGATATGGATCTTGGGAATTTCATGATAGAACCAGCCTAGCCAGAATTAATCAATACTAATCCAATTGAAAAGCATGCTACACAAAACTATAATGGTGTATGGAAAATGTACTTTGAAGGAGCATGGGAGCCTAAATCAGTTTATTTTCCAGAATCATCAAAATAGTGTACCTTTGATATAGTTAATAAATTTATTGATACCATGTAGAGGAAAAGGTATGAAGACAATGGTGATATCATAGATGAGTATCAGGAGATCAATCAGACACTACAGCCAATAAAATATGAGACATGTGTAGATGAAAACAATTCCTATGGTAGCCTACACCAAGAAGATGAAGATACAAGAGATTTGTCTTGCATAATAGATTGTGATAGGGAAAGTAGTGCATATTATGAGGGATCCAATGAATATAAAAATTGTGAAGAGGAACCTATGGATTCTGATCTACAATCAAGTGATTCTTGTAGTTCTTGTGGTGATCAAGAGGAAAAAGCAATGGACAATGCAAGTCCACTTGATGGTAAACAAATAATACCTCCAATTGCAGTTGAAAGCCTTGAAGACACATTTGATGAAGAAGAGGTTTGTACATCTAAAAATGGTTTTAAATTTTTTTCAAATCCATTGTATGATGAAAAGATAGAAGAGGATCAAATGAAACTTTTCCAAAGTGTGCTAGAGTGGAAATTTTATATGTTTTCAAATCCTCTTTATGTTGAAGATGAAGTTTTTCTTGATAATCAAAGTGATGCACCAAGTTGTGAGAAAAATGAATATGAGATCAACATATCTAAGCCACCATTTTTTGATGATGAGAGGAATAAAGAACACAATAGTAGTATGGTGGATGACGAAGCATATTCACTCAGCAGTGAGCAAATCTCAGATATACTAACTCTTGAATACCCAAGATATGCACATGAAGGTGATTCTGAAGTCCTGTGTCTAGCTTACATTTGTTTTGATAGTGAAAGTTCTTTGTGCAATGATTCATATGACTCCCAGTGCATTTCTCAAAATGATGAAGAAACCTTTGAACTTGATCAAAAATATGTTTCCATTCAAGAAGAGGTATGTGATTTTGAAATTTCTAACTCATGTGGAGAAGACAGTTATTTGCATACCAAGGATGATAGAAGTCCAACATTGATTGGTTCATATATGCATGGTATTGAATATATGAGTCATAATCCAGTGTTGTCTCCAAATGGTGATACCAAAGAGGTGCAAAAGGTTTCAGATTTGTTTGTGTCAAACAATGTTGATATGACAAAAAAAAAATTCTCAAGAGAAGCACGTTGATGGTGAATTTTCAATACAGCTGGGAGTGTTTTATAATACATAACAGTGAAAAGGATAATGACAAATGTTGTATTGAATATGCATATACTTTGTATATTGAAGATAATAGAGATTTTTCCCATGATGGAGAATTTGAACTGTAGAATGGTGAAGGGAATTTGGGCCAAGCTGAGCACAATGATTCTCTAAAAAACTTCAATAACACTGACAGGGAAGATTGCAAGAATTTCTTCAAGAAGAATCTGATGAACTCAAGGAAAAACTAGGTGTTTGAAAGAGGAAAGTATGGGCTTTTCTTTTGGATGGCCTTGAACCATCATTTATGGTTTGAATTTTAGATAGTAATAGTTCAAAACTGATGAAGTTGAAACACAGAGGGTTAAGGGTTTCTAGTGCATGGACAACTCTTGCTAGTCCTCTCAAAATTGTCTTTTCCATGCACTATAGTTTAGGGTTTTGTTCATCTCCATTTCACATTCATTTCCATTTCCATTTTTCTCACTGTTCATCACCTTGAGTCTAGTCTGCTCACCCAGAAATCTAGATCCTTACAATGATCTTGCAATCATTCATCCCTAGAAAGAGCCACTGTTGGAACTACAAAATTCTAAAAATTTTACATGTTCACATCCATGAATTTCCAAATGATTCCTTACCATAAGCACAACATCCTTTCTTCATAACATTTTGCTCATATTTTTCCATATGGTTCCTGTAAAATCCATCAAGTCTTGAATATCTCACTGAATAGTCCATATCGACAAGAGATGGTCAAGGCCTCACTGAACCATAATGCATTTTTTACTAATATGCATCTGTTGTAGACTATCAGAAATACCTCAAGGATGTCACACCATTCAAGATCCATTTGCAGGTACATTTTGGTAAGACATAATCCATTGTCTTAGTGACAAAAGTTCATATCTGTGAGAAATCTTTTGTTGGAATGAAGTCATAGCGAAATAATATTGTCTTACCGATCGACACATAGAATGAGCAAGCACTTCAGCCAAACCAAATGTCTTTGGTATGTGGTCTTTCCGATTGCATTTTGTCTCACTGACTAGTGCACGTGGATATACATTGGCAAGAGTTAGACCATTGGAGTAAGGTCTTAGTGAATACACCCAGTCTTGCCGACAAAGTGAAGGGGAATTTATCAAAGGATCATCGAAGTAAGGTTATATAGTCCTCCCGACTCTTTTGTCATGTCAATATGTTGTTTCATCGACGAGAAAACCCATATGTCTTTGCAATTGGAAAATACACTAAAGGATACATCTCAGTAAGATGAAGTATAATCTTTGGGACATCTCCCTGACTTCGATTTTCATAGTGACACACATGATGAAGAAATGACTATCGGTGAGACATTGGACTTTGGTATGACTATAGGATGTCTCAGTGAGTGTCTAGCAAGTGTTAACAAGAGCCCGAATGCAAACTGTTCGCCAACATTTGAATGCAAAGTGATGTGTCTTTTCAGATACAAATATATAAATTTTCATTTTTGATTGTAAATGAAGACATTAGGTTACATTAGATGAGATTAGATATTAGATATACAGTAGATAGGTCAGAAATGGATATAGTAGAATAATTTTTTTAGAACAGAGACTATGATGCATGATTTCAAAATGGAGATATTAATGAAAAATAGTTGATGTGGTGGTTCATTTCTGGTGTCAATTGTTTGTTGTGCTTATTGAAAGTATTACTAAGTTGTCTCCAAGATTGATTCTTTCTAGTTGTTTAAATTGATATAACAAGTTTATATTCAGTTTATTAGTGCACATTTGTTGTATTTGTGTGGTTGATTGATCGTTTCTTTCAAGAAAAGATTAAATCCTTTTGATTGATCATTGTAATCAAGCAAATTTGTCTGGATCATTAAGAAGAACTTGGTAATCATAGTATTGCATGTTTATACAAGTTATAAATAAAATATATGCCAAAAAATTTAAGTGTTTTCTAGAAAGAAGTTGCCCATTTGTATTTCATTTGACTCCGCATACCCAATAAGGCACTAGTCTCTACATTTTTCACCATTTAGATTCATTCATTTTCTTTACATCTGTTAATTGAACATATTAGGATTTAGTTTTGAATATTGCTATACAATTTATACCAAATTTAGTTTTATTTATCCACTCCCACCTGCCATTGTGGGAAAAACATTTCAAGAGAGATAAGCACATTAAGTTTGCTTCATTCACATAGGTACACTACCTAGGTCTAGTAGAACCTGAAGAGTAGGTCTAAATCTTTTGACCTTTTCTGTTACCCTAAAACATACCAAGAGATTTCCTAACACAACGATGATAGGATAGAGGTTTGAATAACTAATTTTCTCAATCTAAAAGAATAGAGGGATATTTCCTTGCAACAAATTTCCAAGCATCAAGCTATAGTCAAATGCTTAATTGACAAGAGATCCAAAATCAAGGCCTTTAGAATATTAGACATTGCACTTTTATGGGATAAGGCTAGAGAGAGACAGGGTGATCACCAAAATTTTGATAGACTTTGGTTGGGTCCATATCAAATTGTGGAGATCCTTGGGGAGAATTCTTTCTAGTTTAGCACCTTCATAAGAGAACCTATTCCATTACCAGTCAATGGATAGTTTCTCAAAAATTACTTTGGCCCATGAAGGATTGATCATTTGTCCATTGTATATATGTAGTTTTGTGTTTTTTCTTGTTTTTATTTGATTTCCTTATTTTCTATTTTGTTGTCTATTGATTTGTTATGTTTCATTGTTTTCTTTCTATTTTCGAAGAGTTTCATCTTCTTCGTTTCATAATAATGGGTAGTTGTCCAATGCATGCTAAGGGTATTGTGACAGAGAAATTGGTTTAGGTATTTTCATGTATATCTATTGATATTCTTCATTTCAAAAATTAAGTTTTATGTTCATCTTAGTTATATTTTTAAAGGTTAGAAAAAATAGGTATATTTTAAGTGATCTCATAAACTAGGGCTAAATTTGTCATATATTAGATAAAATTAGTTGTCTCCTTAAGGGCTTATCTATCTTAGGGTGACTATATTCATGATTCAAATGAAAAATATGAGTCCCAAAGCTATCATGAGGTCCACCATAATTCTCAACCTAATTTTTAGATTAATACATCTAAGTATTGAGGGAAAAGATAAGAAAATAACAAAAAGAAAAGAAAATTATAAAGTTAGAAGTAAACTCAATATTATAAGGGTGATTCAAGTATCTCTACCGAGGCTTATGGACACCTAGTTGGCAGTGGAGAAATTCTTTGAGGGAACTAGATGCATATTTATTGGGGATATAAATGCCTTGTTGGTGGAAAAGCAATGCTTGGGATATCATTGCATGATAGCTTAAAGGACCCACTTCATGTAGCTTGAATCTCAATAAAATTGTTTCAAGGATAGGTAGAGTATTTAAGGGAAAGATACACCATGAATGTACACACTCTAATTCAAAGTTGTTATTTTGATTCACATTTTGAGATTACAACTCAACCTTTTTTACTATCACTGATCACGCCCAAGTTAAAATGTTCATAAACTAGAGGTTATGGGTGATTGAATTCTTCAATATCTTAAAAATGGGTAAAACATTTTCCCAATCTAGTCACCAATTGTTATGCCCTGTGTGAACCAATATTCTATACCTGCAAGAACACAATAAAAAATCAATATATTAGATCAAATGCAAGGTTATAACCATGATTCATCAAGAAATCCATTTGAATGCAAGAGAAAAGAAATGAGATGAAGAACACAACAAACTTAAAACAAAGATATCAAATCCTATTCTAATACAAAGCAAACTCTTAATCTTTTGAGGGAATCGCTGCCAATTTGATGTGAAAATTGGCACTTTCCCAACTCCAATGCTAGCTTTGATGATTTGATGAAGATTGTGATCCACTTTGTTGAAGATTGATGAGTGCTCCAAGATGAAAATCTACATAACCTAGCTATAAAACTCAATGAGATGGATGAATATTGCTATGAATTTGAGTATATTAAGTTTACTCAAGTTGTGGATGTTCAAATGAGGAATAAGACCTCTTATTTATAGAATGTCAAGTTGAAGAGATGTCCAAAATGGAGCAATGTGGACTAAGAATCAACAAATGGCAAGATGCCACTTGTCAAAATGTGAATGGATGGAGGATGTGCAAGTTTTGAAGAATGTGTCAATAAATGCTTATATTTGAAATTTGAAATTGTTGAAATGACATGTAAGAGGGAAATACAATGCATTGAATGCCATTTGGCTCAAGGGAAAAGGAATTTTAAGGTGGAGTAAATGCCTTGTTGGAAGAACAAAGTCCACTTGGATTTTGAATTCAAATTTGAGGAATATTCCTTTATTATGGCTTTTGAGAGAAAATAGAGATTTAATAAAATGAATTAAATCTATTTTCATGTGCAAGTTGCAAAAGCTAGAGGATGGGACATGAGAAGAGATTAAATTAATCAAGGTTAATTAATTTAATGAGAGATGAAAATAATGTGACATATTGATTTAGATTTATGGATTGATTTAAATCAAATATGAGAAGAATATCTTTTCAAGATTAATTAATTTTATTTATTTTTATTCAACCAAGGAGATGAAGTTAGATTTAAACTCAATAAGTTTTTAATTTATTTAATTTAATGGATGGACTTTAGAGATTTAATAAAATAAAATTGATTATTTAATTAAATGGGGATAATTAGATCAGATTGATTGATTTAATTAGCAAGAAGGGATGACTTAATTAGATAAATGATTTATTTAATTAAGAGTAGAACATTGATGAATTTAATCAAATAAAGGTATTCAATTAAATGGTGAGACCGAGGGATGATTTAGGATGATGCAGTGTTAGTAGTCAGGATCAAATGTGTAATGTCAATTAGTACATTTTATGTGTCTACATTTTACCCCTCTTTGAAGCAATGCAATTGTTGCATTGGTTCAAAGAATAAACAGTCTCGATCAAAAGCCAAAAAAAAATGATTTTAAAAAAATTGCCTCATTACTACCTTGGAGAAGGAAATTATGGTAATATACTACCCCCTCGAGAGATCAAACAAAAATTCTAATTTTTTAGGTGATCTCACAAAGAAAAGGATAAGGTGGCTGACAATTCCAATGCTAGAAAATGAGGTAAAATGCCAAAAAATGATGTGAAATGACCTTTAGATGGATGAAAATGGGTTTGGGGGACCTAGACCTCTTCTAGATGGTTTAAACAAGGTCAAAAATAGGCCTAAATAGGCCTTAAGAGGCCACTTCGAATTCATTTTCAAATACAACCTATAGAGATTTCATGATTTGAGCTTTGGTACCCTAAGGAGATGGCACAATGACAGCTCCCATTGCATATCTTTGATTGAGTACAAACATACCAACAACCTCTCGACATTGGGGCACCGGTAAGTTATCCTTACTTAAGCTTCGTTTGTCATTTTATGTGTTCATTTATTGCATTTAGAATTAGGTCATTTGCAACAGTGCTAAATAGTGTTGCTCAAATTTCAAACTAGACCACTTATTCTTTTAAACTGTACCACCATCACAAGATGGACCGCCATAGTGGAGTTTGGAAACAAACTCCAAACTCTGATGCATTAGTGAAATGGAGTGATAGATTTTCAAAATTTGATGCCACAGAAAAATTTAGAATTAGGTTTTGAGACACTTAAGCAAAGTACACCACCATGGTGTAGTTTGGGATTTTAAGGTGCCAATGTCACTATTTGAAAATTTCAAACTACGATGCCTTCACAGTTTGCGACGCTGGGATAGTTTTCTTGAATGCTTGGGATAAATTTTCTTGATTTTTTTAACACAACAAAATTTCCTGATGTAGGAGGTGGTGAGGGAGCTCTATTCTCATGAGCATAGATCATGGGAGATACTCAACTACTTGTGGGATCTAATTGACAGGGAGCAGGACCAACTTCATGAGATAGGGTTATGGTACATTGCCTACACAACACCTGTGTAGACCCATCTTGGCATGATGTCTACACTTGTCGAGAGATGGCACAGTGAGACATCATCTTTTCATCTTCCTACTGGCAAGGCCACTATTACCTTAGAGAACATGTGGCACATCCTTAGATTGTTGATACATGGTCGGCAAGTTATTCATGATATGTATGCCAAACGAGATGCTTTCCATGTAGTCCTAGCTAGAGAGGATGTTATATATTGTGAGGGCTAGATATAGATAGGGCACCACAAGACACTCATGATTCCCTTTCTATTAGTGATTGATACCATCATTTCAAGTCTCGTTGCTTAGGATTGACGAGGCTATTACTTCAATCATGGTTGGGGGCTTTGTTGGGAGCAGATGGTTTGTGACAGACCAGTCTGTTTTCCAAGGGATCCCATTCTTCTTCCCTCCTTTTATAGGGATTTACATGAGTATGCATATTTGGATGGTAGGGAACTTAGCATAGGTGTCATGCTCCTTCATGTGTGGGTGTGGAAGCATATCTCCATTCTTCAGTCATAAGTTGTTCGAGTGCCAGTCAGGCTTGATGATATAGTGGTTTGGCACTACAAGGGTGGTGTGTCCATCACACACACAAGTGAGCACAAGATCCCTCATTGGAGGAGGGTCATTCATGAGATGATGGTGTTCACATGGCACCCATACCTTGGTTGGCTTGGATGAGTTGATGATGTACAACAACTATTCTTTACCCACTCATATGGGTTCATCCAGGGGCTAGAGCACACTATGATCGAGAGGTATCTATTGGGATGAGTTCAATGTTAGTTTGGTGAGGTATAGGATAGGCTAGACGATGAATACATGGCTATTTTCACTCACATAGTATCGCAGGGTGCCTAGGGGTGATATATTCTTGCTTTTGAGGCAGTGGATTGTTTTAGGTAGCTGGTGGCCTGGCCATGAGCATATGATTAGGGGGTCACAGATCTAGGAGTGACTCAAGCATACAGAGATTGGTTCCAACAGCCTCTACATTTGACACTTCCAGGTGCACCCTTCATTCGACGGCTAGCCAAGGGGAGGGGGATAGGTCGAGGATGAGGAGGTGGTGGTCCCCCAGTAGGACAAACAACACAAGACAAGCCAACACAAGTCTAGCCAACACAGGTTTAGACAGATCAGCCTCATGTTGATGTACACATGTAGGACCGAGATTAGGGGATGGAGGGTGGACATGACGGGCACTAGGATCAGGTTGCCACACCAGCATGAGCTGGGGGTGAGGACCAACCTCATGTGTGACCTTTTCTAGTATAGCCAATGGGTGATCCAGATCTGAGAGATGGCCTAATATTATAGTTGTAGACCCACTTCCAAGCCTTGATAGCAGAGAGTGACTAGGCCCATGTGGAGAGAGATCAGGTGATTTTACATAGGCAAGCCATAGATTTATAGGCAGCCCCAGAGATGGGTCACAAACAGTAGCTAGAGAGTATGGTGGCTTCCTCCTCTCACAACATAGTGCCTTTTCACTCATACAAGGAGGCCATCTAGGAGGCAAATTACTATTGGTTACTTTATCATTAGGCTATACCTTGAGCAGCCCAGGCCCCAGATTATTCACAGTGGACTAGCCATAGACCGATAGAGGGTCATGGTGACAAAGGTGAGGGTAGCAGCCAAGAGGGTTAGACCTCCTTTTTTATCGAGATATTATTCTTTCATGCCATATGGGCTCATTTTTGATATCCCATTAGGCCTTTGTACTTATTGACATACACATGTATAGTGATCTGATTATTATTTTGTACTATAAAATTTACTTGATGATATGTATGAGATAATGATGTTGATGTGATGTACCATGTACCATTTATTGATTATGCATTTATGGATGGTTCTATTTCTATATGCGATACAATAATGTTATGGTATTATGTGATGGATATATTATGTATGGATGCATTTCTTTCTAATGGTGTATGTGTTATGTGATGGTTATGCAACTAATAGATCTATATTATGCCTCTAATGAATGATGACATATGATATGAATTTGTGATGATTATGGATATAATGGGTTTATATGATATGTGATATGGATGGATTTCATGATGATACATTTCTCTTGTAGTACCTTTTTATGTATGATTTTATGATGGTGCAATCTATATAATTATTTACGTATATTGATGCAAATGTGATGATGTATGAAATGATTTCTTTTTCAATATATTTTTCTATTATGATGGTGGTGATGGTGTGAATGTAGTGATTATGATATATGGATATGCAATGATGAATGCATGTGATTTTCCATGTATGATATGCACTTATGACAATGTTATATAATGATGTGATGTGATGTTATATATATAAAGTGATATATAATGCAAAATGGTATGGAGATGATGATTTATGGTGTATATGCAAAATGATATGTAAGTAATGACCCTATGATGTATATGTGATGGCATAATGAATGATTTTATGAGATATTTTATATGATTATGGATGGATGTATGCACTTAATGTAATGGGTTGTTTATAATGCTTATGTACCTATTATGCTTCGTTTAATTATGCATTTGATGCTTATAATGATATGGGATGATTTATGAAATGTTTATGCAAAATGATTGCAATGTGGTGATTTATGAGATGTTCTATATGATATGGATGGATGATGGATGATATGAATGTTTATGATGATGTATGCTTTATGAAAATGGATGCAAATTCCTAACCTATTTGTGTGATACGATGGTGGTTATATGATTATTCCATGGATGATGTGATGGGTTATTTATGTTTTTTGTAATTATGTAAGAGATGGTTATATTCAAATGTGTATGTAATGTTATGATTATGAGATGCTTAGAATAACAAATATATATTATATGTGTATGAGATGATCAATTTTTCTATATAATATGCATTGTTCCAATGATTTGTGGATGCAGGATGAATGCATTCTTAGTGATAAATGATTAACTGTCATAGTACCTTGTCAGTGTGAAAAGAAAGAATAAATGGAAGAAAGATGAGGTTCCAAAAAGACACAAGATGATCATGATATTGAATATCTACCATGGAGTTGGTAATTTTAAAGGGCCAATTATCTTATTTTTGATAACACACCTAAATATGATGCATCAAGGTATTAAGAACAAGGATGACATTGTATCTAGTGTGATGGACTTTGGATCAACAATCAGATAGGAGTATCCTTGTTCACACCTAACATATGGAAACCTTAATAGGATGAACTTTAGGTATTTCACACATATTGGACCAAAACATAGGAAGGTAAGCCTTCCTATGTGGTCAACAAGATGTCTAAAACACCCTCTATACATACCTAAATAAAGCAAGTATGCACCAAGTTATATTACAAGAAAGTCCAAAAGCGCAATAGATAAAAATGATTGTTTCCCCATTCCTATCTCTCTAAATCCCTTCGTTGGGGACATCATTGAGAGGTCCTTGGAATGAGCATAATAAGATAAATCAAAAGACAAAGATTCAGTAAACAAACAAGCTAATGTTCTTCAATACCTCTAGCCAAGACTAAGCTAGGGTGATGTCTTGATGTTGATGTCCATTGTAGGAAGGATGCATCCTAGGACATGATGATATTCGATAATTTGATATGGGACCAATTGTATGATGGGCTATCAACACAAAGAGTTGACGAAATTGCTTACATACTATCCTAGACTTGAGACTTGACATTTTGAGTTTTTACTTTTTAACCTGCTACACTTGTTTTTGACTGTTTCACCAAAGGTTGGGGAAGAGGATTGATTTAATGTGAATGATGTTATTGTGGGGGAAAGCAAGATGGGATGAATGGATTTTTTCAAATATTTGGACTTTTTTTGGAGTTTTGAAATGTTTTGATGTTGTTTTTAGTATTTTTTAAGATTTTTCAAATGTTTTTATTTTTGATTTTTCAAATGTTTTGGGATTTTTTGAGATTTTGACCAAAAGACTAACCTAAGGACCTATCCTAGGGGCCTTAGGGGCTGATCAATAGATTAGCCTTGCCTACGTTATACATGCAGAGACCACATAGTTCGATTGATGACTTGACCAATTTACAGATGAAGATATACATGATGAAATGTCAGTATATTATGATGAAATCCTAAAGGACTGACCTAAGTGTCTTAGGGGATGATCAAAGATCAACATTGCCTACATTCAAGGCTCAAAGACCCATAGTTTGACAAAACGGCTCTTTTTGACTTTTTGACTAACTTTTTGACTTGTTTTTGAATTTTGATATGTTTTGAATGTTTTTGAATTTTTTGGATTTTCTGATGTTTTTGGATTTTTTAGATTTTTTGATGTTTTTGGAATTTTTAGATTTTCTAATGTTTTTGAATTTTTTGGATTTTCTAAATTTCTAATGTTTTTGGATTTTTTGATTTTAGGACTTCAAGAATATACATGAATCTAATCCGATGAGAACATGCCCCTAGTGTGATGCAATGCACTACTCTGATAAAGGAAGGACAAACTGAATTTAGAATGGGTTGAGTAGTACTAAGAGGGATCATGATACGAATGTAGGACCAAGCTATGGTGCAGATGCAGGTGGATGATGGATGGAGATATGGATGCAATGAATGGGTGATGAAAAATGAGCTATGAAGATCCTGGTGGATGGAAAGTTCTTATTTACACAAGGCACCTATTTGCTAGGTTTTCACCATGGTACTTGCCAAAAGTGCCACCAAAGTGGTTTTCACTAGAGGACGATTTTTCTCTTTATATTTTTTTATCATTTTTCTGATTTTTTTTTTTCTTTTTGATTTTTTTGTTGTCACCAAGATGCCTATTTTCTAGGTTTTCATCAAGGTGACCATTTTTTCAAGAAATTTTTAATTTTTTTGGATTTTTTGGTTCTATACCTTGAAATATTTAGGCATAAAACTTTTTGAGATGGGAGCTATTCATGGGCTCTTATAGAGGTTCCCCTTTGGGTGTTGATAACTGATATGCCCCTAACTTATAGATTGTTGTGATAACAAATGGTCTTAACTAGTTGGGTTCAAATTTTCCTTTGCTATTTGGATTTGGGATGTTCTTCTAATTTTCTTTTAGCACTAGTTCTCTGACTTGGAAAGTCCTACTTTGATTTTCTTGTTATAGCTCATCTTGAGTCTATTCTAATAGACTTGAAAATGATTTAAAGCATCTATACACTACTCATCTAGTAGCTTCAGCTCATTCAATCTTGATACTTGATATTCCTCATCTATTATGAGGTTTTACAATGATATTCTTAATGAAGGGATCTCAATCTCAATGGGTAATACTGCCTTTGATCCATAGATCATGGAGAAGGGGGTGGCACTAATGGGTGTGCGGATGCTGGTTTGGTAGGCCTAGAGGGTGGGATTTAGCTGTAGATGCTAGTCATGACCTACATCATTGATTGTTTTCTTAAGGATTTTTAAAAATGGTTTTATTGGTGGCTTATGGTTGGCCATTACCTTGGGGGTAGTATGGGGTGGAGAAGTCATGTTGGATTTTGAATTTTTTACAAAGATCATGGATATCCTAATTTTTGAATGGTGTCTCATTATCAGAGATAATAGCTTGGAAAACGCCATATCAACATATGAGATAGTTCAGGATAAATTTTGATATCTGCTTCCTCGTTATGTAGGTCATTGGTATGGCTTCAACCCACTTGTAAAAGTACTCACTGGTGGTTATGATGAACTTATGGCCATTATATGAAGTGGGAGTGATTTTTCCAATGAGATTGAAACCCCACTATGAAAAGGGCCATGGTGTGATGATGTGATGAAGTTATTGAGCTAGAGCATGGATGAGGTCCCCATTTTGCTGACATTGTAGGCACCTTCCAACATAGTCGTGTGCCTCTTTTTCCATAGTATACCAATAATACCCCATCCTTAGTAGTTTCTTAGCCAAGATCATTCCACTCGAGTACAAACCACAAATCCCATTATGCACCTCAATTAAAGTAGTCAAGGCTTTTTCAGCATTTAAATACCGTAGTGAGGTTCCCTCTATTCTTCTATGGTATAAGGTATTTCCTAGGATGACAAACCTAGAGGATTTTTTAATAAAAGTTCTTTTTAAGCTTGAAGATAAGTCAGTAGGTAAGACACATATTTTTAGATAGGTATAAATGTCATGGTACCAGGGATCTCTAGGACCAACAATTTCACACACAAATTATGACTTTGGTATCTCAAATGTAGGCATGAGAAGTTTCTCTACCAAGAATTCATGTTTTACTATGTTGTGAGGGATTTCCAATAAGGATCCAATTATTTCCATGGTGTCTACAACTCTTTTTTTGGCTCTAGGTATCTTCTCAAATGTGATCTCAATAAAGGATTCCTTGAGAGTCTCCACTAGTTTCTTGTATGGAGTGAGTTTATCATCCTTAGTCTGGTATTCACCATTCACTTGATTTATTATCAACTGGGAGTCTCTGTATACTCTGAGGGCCATGATGTGCCATTGCACTACTATTCTAAGGCCTATGGTTAAAGCCTCATATTCTATAATATTTTTAGTGCAAGGGAATGCTAATTTATAGGATCTAGGTATGCAATCTCCATATGGGGTGATGAAGAAAAAACCAGCACTTGCTCCATGTTGCGTGTATGATCCATCAAAATAAAGCTTCTAGTGGTCAACTCTACTGAGGTTAAAGATGGATTCATCTCGAAACTTTGATATAAGTGGATTCTCTGAATGGTTTGGTGCTTCTACAAGTTGATCTACTATTACTTGACCTTTGATTGCTTTCCACTCCACATATTCAAGGTCATATTCTAATAATATCATGACCCATTTGGTCATTCTTCCAGTGAGTATTTCCTTTGAAAATAAGTACTTGAGGGATCAATATTGGTGCCAGCATGTAATGTCTAAATTTTTGTGAAGAAAACACTACTGCTAGACATGATTTTTCAATGAATGAGTAGTTTAACTCATTCCCAACCATTATTTTTCTGATATAATAGATGACCCTTTCTATCCCATTTTCATCGTGTTGAGCTAGAAGAGCACTGAGGGCTGTTACTATTACTAATACATAGAGAATTAATGGATTTCTTGGGATTAGTGGCATGAGGACTAGTGGTGTAAGCAGATATTCTTTGATCTTATTGAAGGATTCTTCATAATTGTTATCCCACTTGTACACTATTCCCTTGTGAAGTAGGTGAGAGTATGGATTTTGTTTATCTACTAGTTGTGTTATGAACCTTCAGATGGACTGAAGCTTTCCTTGGAGACCTCACAATTGTTTCAATGTTTTGGGTGCCTCCATCTCAAGGATTACTTTTACCTTGGCATGGTCTACCTCAATACCTCTCATTGACACTATGTATCCTAGTAACTTTCCTAATTGTATGCTAAAGACATACTTCTTTGGATTTAATCAGACCTTGTATTCCTCCAACTTGTCAAAAATAGTACTCAAGGTTGCTATGTGATCCTTCCTCTTTCTAGATTTGGCTAGTATGTCATTGACATAATCTTCAATAGTTTTATGATTCATGTCATGGAAGATTAATGTCCTGGTTCTTTGGTATGTTTCTCCTGCATTCTTCAAGCTGAATGGCATCATATTCCAGCAGTAAGTCCCCCATGGAAAAGTGAAGGTCATTTTGTGTTGGTATTCTTTAAAAATTATTATTTGGTTGTATCTCGAGAAACCATCCATCAAGGAAATCATTTCATGTCCTGCTATCATGTCTATAATCATGTCAATGTTGGGCAACATGAAATCATATTTTGGACATGCTTTGTTTAAGTACCTAAAATATCTGCAGATTCTATGCCCCCATTGGATTTTGAGATAAGAACTAGGTTTGACACCCATTCTAGATAATCAATTGGTCAAATAAATGACCTTTAATTCCATTTTGACTAGCAGGGTGATCTGAGGGTGCATTTTCTTGAGTTTTTGTTGGATAGGCTTTGCTTCATGGTATATGACTAGATGATGAACTACAATCTTTGGATCAAGCCCAGGCATATCTGCATAGCTTCATGTGAAGTTAACTTGTCTTTTTCTTAAGAAGACTGCTAGGAGCTCTTATTCCTGTGATAGTAATGAATCTACATAGAATGTGATGTGTGGGGTCTCCTCTGTTCCTAGATTAATTGGATTGCATTTCTCTGCTAGGAATGGTCATTATTCCTGATGAAGAGCTCTAAAAGGAAGATTGAATCCCCCATCCTCAAGTGCCCCAGAGAGGTTTTCACCATTGGATGCATCCTTTATTTTTACTTTTTTCTAGGTCAAAGAGTGCAACAATGTGGTTTTCACTCAAGCACCTTGATGTTATTCTTAATTTCTCACTTTTGCAATTGAGGGATTCAATCATTTCCACATAATAGGCCTGTGTATTTAGCTCAATGATGAATCCTACTTTGTGATCCCCACATGAAATATTATCTCACAGTCCCATGAATTATGAGAGCACCTCATCATTTTTTAATGTTGCAAGAATTAGTGGTCCTCGTTGGTCATAATCGATGAGTTGTGGGTAGACTAGACGGATTGCATGGTTCTGGTTTTTGGATTCATAAGATAGGGTTCTAATCATAAGAAGGATGGTATCCTTAAAGAGCATGGGTACATTGGTTATGGGATCCTCATCATCACTTCTACTACAGATGTCAGTTATGTCAAAAGTGAAATTATCTATGACATGACTAGTGGATACAGGTAAGCAAAGTTTAGCTGGGGTTGGTTCATAGGGAGTCTTGACTACTTTAACTGGGGGACCTCATCCACATATAGTTATAATTAGAGGGGTAAATTTGAGGCCAATATTTCTCATTCATGTCTCAGGAATGAGGGGTATTATAAGCCCATTGTCATTTTTCCCCAATTTTTGGTTTCTATCATAGCCCATTGTGAGCATCATTTCTAAACCTTTACTTCTATCATCCATTGGTAGATTAGCTACTAGTCTATTATCTTCATATAGGAGATGAGATGGATCCTCCTCTATGACTTCTCAGCCAAGATTCCCCCAACTTCTGAAGTTGGGATATTCAGGGGATGTTTGGGAAGTGGACACTTGATTTGATTGTGGATGTACTTGTGATCTAGGAGAATGTGGTAATTCTCCTACAACAAAGGAATTTTTGGGAATCATATAGTTTCTACAACCATTGTCCTAGATGATGAGTTTGATATCAAAGATGGTGGGGATGGTGGGAATGGTGGATGTATCTATCACAAAAGTGGAGGCAAGAGTGGTTGGATCAATGTACGGTGTTGATGGGCCTTCATCATTTTTAGGCACTTGAGGGATTTTGTAGTATTTTTCCTCAAGGTTCTTACAGTAGGAGAATGGTTCAGGATCTCCATGGATGGTGACCTCTTTTCATTCATATATGAATTTGACACATTGATGGAAGGTTGATTCTATTGCTTGCATTGCATGGATCCATGGATGTCCTAGGATAATTTTTTAAGGCAAGTCGAGGTCCAAGACCTAATAGGTGGTTTCCATGATAGCTGGCCCTACTTGAATAAGGATTTGGATTGTGCTTTGGGGCAATATTTCTTGATCATCATATACTTTTATTGTAATACCTTTTCCTTTGTCGATGGAATCCTTTGAGATTTTTAGGTTCTTAATGAGCTTGAGGGAACAAATATTCAAGCCTGCACCTCCATCCACCAAGACTCGCTTGACTTTATTTTTCTACACTAGGACCTCTAAATGGAGTGCATGGTTATGAGATGGTTGAACAAGAAAATATTGGTTGGAGAATGTAAGGAGATTTAGGGTAATGTTGTTTCCAACCATAGCTTGGAATTGTTCCCCATCAAGATCTATAGGAACAGTGGATGAAGCCAATGCTTCCTCAAGGATTTTCTTGTGGGAACATGAAATTTTTAATAACTCCATGATGGAGATTTGTGTTGGGGTTATTTTTAGCTGATCAAGGACATTGTAACCATTGGGAGCAAATATGGGGTTGGGTGCGGGTACTCTGTTTGGCTGAGATGACCCTGTGATGGTAACTTTGCCACCTCTTGTAGTGACTTCACAATTAGTATGGGCTCCTTTGATGGTGATGGTAATGCAATAGTCATCCAAGGATGCGACGGCATGGTTGTACACATGATTCACATTCTTGAAGGTGCCTTTCCCCTTATCAATGTTATTGTTCCCTTTATTGTTATAGTTAGGCATCAAATTTGTGTATATTTTGAGATTTTGATTCCTTGTTGGTTGTTCCACTTTTATGATTCTTTGATCAATGAGGTCTTGGACTAGGTTTTTTAACCTCATGCAGTTGTTAGTGGTGTTCACTTTGATTTTGTGGAAGTTGTAAAGCTAACTTTTGTTGTACCAAGGAGGTTTCACATCTAATTCTTGGTAGTTCTCATAGGTGGGAGCCTTGATGAGGTTTTCATTTATCAGTTTATTCATAATGACTTTGAGTGGTTCCCCAAGGGCTTTGTATTTCCACTTGGTGAAGTTCTTGTTTCATTGGGGTAGTCCCCTTTGATCGTTGATGTCATTGATCACTTGATTGTTTGGTTGTTGTGTTGTTGTGTTTGTTGGATGGTTGTTTTGATGATAGTTTTGGATTTGTTGTTGTGGTGTGGGTGTGTTTTGTTGAGGGGCATTGATGACAACCTTAGCATCGATGATATCATCATTGGTAACATTTTATTTTCTTTCCCATGTGCAAGGTTTTTCATTATAGCTTGTAGATGGGCGGTTGTTCTATTTTTCAAGATATGAAGTTAATCCTCTAGGTTGTGTCATAAGGGCTTGTTCGATGCTAAGCACCTTGGAAATCAACTAGTTATATGTGGTGATACCTTGGACTTTGAGATGGAATTCCAAGATTCCATCGAGGTTGGATATGATAGTGCACACTTTTTGTTCCTTAGGCATGACCCATTTGCTCCAATCGGCCTTGGATTGCCATCGTTGTAGAAATGAAGCAAATGATTCATTTTTCCCTTGATTCAGAGCTGAGAGTTCCTCTAGACTGACATCCATGGTGATATTGCATGCGTAGTTTTTGATGAATGCATCTATGATTTCTTGGAATATATTGACTCTTGTAGGTAGGTGAGATAACCATTCCATAGTGTGGCCAACCAAACTCATAGGAAATAGCCACATCAGATAGGTATCAGCATATACCACTTCCATGCAATGAACCTAGAATTCCCTGATGTGATCTTCAAGGTTTCCCATCCCATGGTACTTGTCAAACTTGGGTATATCAAATCCCTTTGGGAATGGTTTCATCACAAGGCTCTTGTTGAATGGATAATGACACAAGTTGCTAGATGTTTTTGTGGTTCTCACTGATTGAAGGTCAAGAACTTGTTGTGAGAGTAATATGATTTGTGTTGTGACATCATTTTACATATTAGGGGGTGGGATGAAAGTGTTATGAGGTGGTTCACTTGTTGATGGGATGGGTGGATTGGTCGATGTGTTTATTGGTGGTATTTGCACATTTTGCTGAGCCATGTATGCTTGTACTTGTTGTATCAACAACGCTTGTTGTTGGTCTTATTGTTGCTATGCCAAGATTTCATGTTGTTGAGCCCACTATTGTTGTTGTGACAAAAACGCCTATTTTTGAGCTGCTAATTGGGCTGCTTCCTGCTATTCTTGATATTTTTTCAATGCTTTCTGATGTTCCTAATGTTTTGTTACTTCTTGTTGTGCAAGATACTATGTTTGTGCTTGATAGTTTGCTTGAGCTTGAGCTTGTTCTTGAGCCTGAGCTTGTGCTTGAGCCTAAGCTTGCGCAACTTATTGTTGTTGTTGTTGCAATAATATTTGGGCTTTGATAGCCTATTAAGCTTGTAATGCAGCTTGGGTAGCTTGTTGGGCAACTAGTTGTGCAGCTTGTTGAGTAGCTAGTTGTGTGGCTTGTTGTTTCTATACTTATACGAGTACAATTTGATAAGTAGTTTGTTGAGTGGCTTGCAACACAATATTGCATTTGCTTGATATATTGGAGATTGGTAGTGGTGGTGATGGTGGTGGATTCAAAATGGTGCTTGTTGTGGTGATGAGTGGCACCATCATGTTGATGATTGGGTTTTGATTGGTAGATGGTGTGATCAGTGTGGTTGGTCCTTGAGAGACCATGTTTTGATATGTTAGGGGGGTGTTTGATGATGTGATAGTAGTGGTTTGTGTTTCAGGGTAGTTGCTATCTATTGTTGCGATGTTGATGACAAGTTTCAGGATTTTGGCATGATGCTTTGATTGATGTTCATGATGTTGGTTTGATTTTGATTGATACTTGGTAAAGGAGGAAGCCCTAAGCCAAGAAGTGGTAAAAAAGTCAGTGATGTGATCTCTTGAGGAAATGGTGTAGTGTCAAAAATTCCCCCTAGTCTGAACATGTCACCTTCTCCTTGAGAGGTTTTGGGGAGAGAGGTTTGGGGTGTTGCATTGAAGGATGATGATGATGGATCATTGGGACCATGAAAAGTGAGAGGGACATATGTAAGTAATGGATTTTGGGGTAAGATTTTGATAGGGACAGGGTTGGATGGAACTCTCATTATTCCATGCTCTGAGTCCTTGCCTTGAGAACTCCTAAGGGATATTTTTCACCCTGACCTATAAGTCTTATTCCTGGTAATAGAACTCCTGGTCTTACTAGCCAACCCTTCTATCATCTACAATGCTTTAACCAAGCAATTCTTGGTACTTTTCCTCACATTCACCATCTAACCCTTAATACACTTAAAGACTAGCTAACCTCCAATGCTCCTTAACCTTGTTGTAGGTGTGTGTGTTTACTTACATGGCTTCAAAATCATTTGTCAAAGGTCCTTGGTTGACCTACAAACCTCAATTCTCCATCGCTAGCAAATAACCCTATTCTATAGTTTGGGAAGGGTACTAGCCTTGAGCCCCTATTAGCCCTCTCAACTCAAAGAAAAAATTCAAAAATCCTCTCTTTCAAAAGTTTGTGCCAAACTTCCTTCTGACACCTTGGCTCAATTTCCAAGCTCTTAAATATTTTTGGGGTTTGGGACCTTTTCTGTGTGTACATAAGTACAACCCGGATTTTGCAAGAACTAGGGTTCCTAGACCATTTTCTTAGTCTGTTTGGTTCTTCCAGCCACAAATGCTTTGATAAAGACTCTTTCCTAGTTCCCAAACCTTCTCAAAGCTTCTTTCAAACACCACACACCTTAGTTTCAAAGGTATTAGCACCCCTGCAACATTAGGGTCTAATTTCAACTATCTTTTCCAAATCGGGCATCACAAGCTCACCTAGGAAAAGTCTTTTAGCATGCTGTCTACACATCTACTAACTCCTACCCCTAAATTATGTACACTAATGGAGTTTATCCACCTTCCCAATATATCCATACTTCTTGGTACAGTGGGAGTGTGGGCTAAAACTCCATTTTTATCACAATTACCAGTCAAAACAACAATAAGGAAACAACACAGAATTTACAAGACAACTGAAAGCAAAGGAATTACTAACTACTGGACCAGATAAATGCTCAAAAAAAATTGACTACATACTATTCAATCCAACAAAATTTTTTTCTCAAACCATCTATCTGCTGTTCCAAGAACTAGAATAGGAAAAAACCAGAAAAATCACATCAAGATCATTGTTTTTCTTCTTATTCTCATGAAACTTCCACAATACCAATTCTTCCAACCCGAAAATAGGTCGAGGGCTCCCTTTTTAAACATGTTACAAGTGGTTATTCTTTCCATGGTCAGACATAACCACCTCCTTAGGCAAAAATTGCTCCAATGCAACATTTTTGGACTTTATTGCAACTTCTAGTGACTCCTAGCTGAGAGACTCACCCATTGAATAAAGAACCACTAACAACCATTATTATAACATGCTATAACTTCACTAACTCAAAATTAAATGGCCAACATGACCAAGAAGCATTAAAACAAAAAACCCTTCCTAAATCTTCAAATTTTGCTAGGTGTTTCATCATGCTTCCAAGGTGCTCCTGCACCATTCTCCCCCTCTTAGCTCAAACACTGAGGAATGGAAGGAGAGATAAATGATAAGTCAATGCCAAGCTTTTAAAATTGATCTTCTTGTACCCATGTAGCCTCTGCGTCAAGTTTGTTCTTCCACTTGATAAGGTGCTCCATGTATACTTTGTTCCTTGTAGATTTTTCCACTCTTGATTCCAAGATCTACTCTACCTGAGGCTATTATTGATTAGGTATGGGTACATTACTAATGTCCTTGAATATTTCATGACTGTTCTAAACCTCATCATTGACTGTCCCCTTATACTTGATAAAATTAGCAACATTGAAAACTGGAAAAATGCCCAAGTCTGATGGTAATTCCACCTTATATGCATTCTTGCCATATTTGGCCAACACCTTGCATGGACCCACTCTCTTCATTTGTAACTTAGTTGAAATTCCCTTCCACAGCCTTGACTTGTTAAGGTGGACCATAACATAGTCCCCTACTTGAAACTATACATCTTTTCTTGACAGATCAACTTTCTCCTTCAACTTGTGGGTTGCTACTGTGACTATCCTCTTGACCTGCTCCTAGATCTCCTTCATGGTATGACTAAACTCTTTTGCATGTCCACTCCTATTCTCCTAATATCCAAGGTCTTTAAGCTCACAAATGCCTCTTGGGTGCATCCCATACACAACCTCAAAAAGACTTTTCCCTATAGTTCTATTGACACTGTCATTATAAGCATACTCAGCTTGGGAGATAACCATATCCCATGTCTATCCATACTCCTTGGTTAGACACCTTAGAAGATTACCCAACACTCTATTAACCACCTATGTTTGGTCATTAGTCTAAGGATGGTAAGCTGATCCAAATGATAGATTTGTTCCCAATCTACTCCATAGAGTCTTCCAAAAGTGGCTCATGAACTTCACATATCTGTCAGAAACTATGCTTAAAGGTAATCCATGGATCCTCACAATCTCCCTAAAGAAAAGGTGTGCTATGTAGCTTGCATCATGAGTAGTTTTGTAGGGAATAAAGTGACTAATCTTACTAAATTTGTCTACCACAACATAAACACTGTCAAAACTAGTTTTGTTCTTAGGAAGACCTACCACAAAATCCATGCTAACACACTCCCATGGTCTGCTAGGAATGGGCAGGGGTTGATACAAACCAGCATTGCTAGCTCCTCCCTGAGCTCTCATCCAAACTACAAACTTCTCCACATATCTTTGAACATCCCTTGGTAGCTTGGGCAAATAGTTAAACCTTTGCACTAATTCCAATGTTTTGTTGATACCAAAATGCCCACTAAGACTACCATTATATTTTTCTTGAATCAGATTTTCCCTCATTGACCCTCTTAGAACACATAACTAATTCCCTTAAATAACAGGCCATTTTGCAATGTATACTTAGCATATTGGCTATGAAAATGATTGTCAAAATTAGAACATACCTTGTAAGCTTCTGAGAAATCTTCATCTTCACCATAGAGGTCTTTAAAACTCTCTAATCCAATGCTCTTTAGTTGTATCTCTTGGACTGTCAACAACCGTCTGCTCAATGCATCTACAACCTTGTTCATTTTCCCTTTCTTGTGCTTGATGGTAAAAGTAAAAGCTTGGATGTATTCCATCCATTTCAAATGCCTATTACTAAACTTTTCTTGGGTGTTGATATAACTAAGTTCCTGGTTATCTGTGAAGACCACAAACTCTTTGGGCAACAAATAATGCCTCCACTTCCTAAGGGATTGCACTAAAGCATATAACTCTAGATCATAGGTAGAGTACTTTTGCTTGGCTTCATTGATATTTTCACTAAAGAAGGCTATAGGCCTACCTTCTTGACTAAGTACTCCTCATACTGCTACTCCACTAGCATCACACTCAACTATGAACAACTTGTAAAAAATAGGCAATAACAGAATAGGTTGAGTTGCCACTTGTTTTAGTTTTTCAAACCCTTTATCAGCCTCTAGAGTCCACTTAAACTTCATTTTCATACCACCCTTGATTGTATCTAGTATTGGTGCACATATACCACTAAAATTCCTTATGAATTTTCTATAAAACTGAGCCAAACCATGAAAACTTCTTACCTTTGTTGCTGTGGTTGGTGTGGGCTAGTTTAGGATGGCTTCCACCTTGCTTGGATCCATCTTCAACATTCCTTGGGATACTACAAACCCAAAATACACAAGTTCTTGCTTGAAGAACTCACATTTCTCAAGGTTGATTGCCAACTTCTCCTCTTGCAACCTTTTAAGAACCATCTCCACATGCTTCAAGTGTTCTTTTGTTGTCTTATTGAAAATCAATATGTCATCAAGATAGACTACCACAAAAATCCCTATGAAATCCTTAAGCACTTCATTCATTAGTCTCATGAACATGCTAGGGGAATTTGAGAGGCTAAATGGCATCACTTTCCACTCATATAACCCATCATTTTTCTTAAAAGTTGTCTTCCATTCATCACCATCCTTAATTCTTATTTGATGGTAGCCACTCTTGAGGTCCAACTTTGTGTAATACTATGCTCCTCCAAGGAAATCCATCAGGTCTTCTATTCTAGGAATTAGGAATCTATACCTAATGGTGATCCTATTGATTGCTCTAGAATTAGTACAAAGTCTCCACTTACCTCCTTTCTTTGTTGCTAAAACCACTAGGACTGCACATGGGCTGATGCTCTTTTGAATCAGACCTTGATTCAACAATTCTTCCACTTGCCTAGCCACCTCTAGGTTCTGATCTGGTGTGAGTTTGTATGATGCTTTGTTAGGCAATGAGGCTCCAGGTATGAAGTCAATTTGATGACTTATTGCTCTCTTTGGTGGTAAAGTTGCTGGTGTACCATCACTCACTATGCTCTTGTACTTATCAAGCAACTTTTTGACTGCTTCTGGTAAGACTGTCCTTTCAGCCTTTTCTTCTTCTTTAGACTACATAATAATCACATATCCTTCATTCCCTTAGTGTATGTCCTTGAGGAACGCTTTACCACTACTCAACATGATGTTTGGTACCTTTGACTGCCCCTCATCTTCTTCTAATAGTGACTGCAACTTGAAGGTTCTTCCATCCTTCTTGAATGAGATGGTGTTCTCTTTCCCATCATAAATGGCACTTCTATCATATTTCCATGGTTTTCCTAGTAGTAGATGACATGCATCCATGGGTAATACATCACAAACCAGCTTATCTGTATATACTCCAATTGAAAATTCCACTATTACTTGCTCATTAATCAAAACACTCTGCCCTTTATTTAGCCATGTGACCTTGTAGGGGTTAGTATGAGGTACCTTCTACAATTTCAGCTTAGTTACTACCTCCTCTGAGATTATATTTTTTGTAGAACTAGAATCTACAATGACCTTGCATACTTTACCAAGTATTTTGCACCTTACTCTAAAAAGAGCTCTTCTTTTCTTAGGTTCCTCCTTGACTAGTTTTCTGATCAGCACTCTGTTAAACATCAGACTCTCTCCAATTTCAGATTCTATATGACTAATCTCAATTGCCTTAGGACTCATGGTGTCCTCTTGTGCATAGGCCACTCTCTTTTCATTGCTTGAAGAAGAAGCTTTCTCCAGGAACCTATAAGCTGGATGTCCCATTTGATTGAAATGATAACACTTCATGGAGGGAAAGTAAGAGTTACTTCTACCTACTCCTCTTCCTTTGTTAAATCCTCCTCTTGAAGATGTTTTGTTGGTGTAATTAATTAATTAATTAATTATTACACTAGCATAAGTTAACTTAGGTCTTGCATTTAATTAATTAAGTCCTAGGTTGCATTATTAGATAAATCATTTAATAAATGGGATAATATTCCCTTCCTTATTTGTAGGAGATAAGATTCCTTCTAGAAGATGAGTTGTCCCTCTATAACTTATCTCAATATTTAATAATCATCTAGATAGGGTTCACATGTCACATGTTGTTAGATCATGACACATGGCAACATCTCTTGAATCTTAGGTTTTCCTTCTTCCTATATATTCAGGCATCTTGTACATTTGTAATCATGTCATGTTATAATCAATTTGGCATCCTTGCATCTTAATGATAGCATGATATTTCTGCCATTTCTCTCTTGTGGAAGTTTTTGTCTTGCAGGTGATTCTAGGGAGTTTGAGGAGTTCACCTAAACTCCTACATGGTATCAGAGCTTCAGTGCTACAGAATTCTTCTCAAATATAAGAGATCATTTTTGGCATGAAAATCTTGCTGGATGCAAGTAGCTTTTTTCAAGCCATTTTTCATTTTTGCTTTAGAAATCTAGCTTCCACTTAGTTCCAGGAAAAATGATTTATGGGTTTTGTAGACAGGGTCGAAATCTAAACTATCTTTTAGATTTTTGATATCTTGTATGGATTTGGAGAAAATCACTAAACAAAAATTGGCACACATCATTTTTCTCTGGCTGAAGGTTTTAAAAAATATATTTTTTCATTTTCTGCTTGCTGGATCAAAAAAATATTTTGGGTTTTGTTCTTAGCTTCAAAATATTTTTGGGTTTCTATTTTTGTCCGCATATTGTGAACATATTTTGCAAAAATCAAATCAAAATAATTTGTTTTGGCTAGAAAATCCATTTCCTGTAGGCTTAATTCAGTTTTTTTTGAAAAAATCATAACTTTTGGCCATGGTATTGAAAATTGACAATCAACATACCATTGGAAAGATAATTTTGTCTACTTTCCAGTGGTGGCATCTATTCTGTGAAATTTTGCTCACAGAAAATTCTACATCCAACTAAAGGAAAACCCCTAATTTGAACATAAAGGCTCGTATCTTCACAACCGCTCACCAGATTTCAGTGATTCCAGTGGCATCAAGAAGCATTTTCAGAGCTTTTTTCATCAGTCTAGATCCCTTGATCAGTTTCAGCTCTAGAGAAATTTCATTATGGGGCTTGCATATTTCTCTCCTTCTTTGGTTATGTTGCACAGGGGTAACTATCAGCAATGGTGAGATGGGATCTTCCAGCATCTTCATTCACTTGATTTGTTGCCACATCTATTTGGTATAGTACCTCATCCGAGTGAAGGTATTCATGAACTTGCTTGGAGTTGTTGTAGATACACTATTTTGGAGATCATTGCTATGCAAGTTGATTCCAATGTTTTGAATGCTATTGATCATTGTGATTGTCCTCATATACTTTGGATTAAGCTTTGGGAGATATATGGAGATTCAGACACTCCACTCTTCCCCGATGGTCATGATTTAGAACATCATTCTTTAGATCAAGTTCCCCATGATGCTATTGTTGTGCAGGAGGTTGATTGCCTTGATCTTTCCGAAGAGGTTGACAAGGTCCCTTTATGTGCTTCTTCTTCATCAGAGATAGTTCTTATCCCTTCACATTTAGTGATTCCTTGTCCAAAATCATTTATTAAGGATTCCACCACCATCTCTATCCATCAGGACACATTCAGTTTTTTAGACTTGGCTTCATAGGATGGCTTTGTTTCAGGCATCATTGACTTAGCTACTTCTATAGGTTTGGAGAACATTCTCAAGGGGGTATCACTCCTCTATTCAGATATTTTATATCTGAGACTTCTTCCTTGTTATTTGATTCAGGATTTGAAGTTTCTTTAGCATCTACCATTGAACTTGCTTCAGACTTCTTGTAGTGATTTTGAGGACACTTCATTCAGGGGGGCTATCAAGTCTCCATCATATCCATCCTATCTTCGTCTTTGAATATTGTTCAACATTAGTTTCTACATCATCTTGGTTTGTCACCCTCTTCATTGATTGTGGAATCTTCATCAGGAAAGGAGACATTTGAGCAGAGTTCTGAGACATCATCGACATCCACCTTTATCCTTCCTTCCTTCAATTCCTATCCGGAATGGGAAGCATCTCTCCACTTGCAATTGGTTTTGTTTCTTCTGAAAGGGAGACAATTTGTTTGTCAACATTGGATCTTGTTCTGTCTTCAAACACTTACCTTTTTTTGCAGGTGATATCATCTTTTGGGGGGGCTATATAGTCTCTCTCTTTCCCTCCTATGGGGGGCATTGATTGTATTGTATCCATGTGACGGATGGTATACTTGGGGGGTATTTGGGAGTCCTCCATCCTTCCCATCCTATATCACATTTTCTGCATTTTCATCTCTTTTTTGGAGAGGGGTTTTCTTCCCATTGGGTTTTCCCCTTTTCTCCGATTGTGGGAGATTTTATGCATCTTCATGTACATGGGTACCTAACATGGCCTCGTAGCCGGGACCCATCATCATCTTGCATAATCATTGAATTTTCCTCCCTAAGTTGCACTTATGGGGGGTTGTTGGTGTAATTAATTAATTAATTATTACACTAGCATAAGTTAACTTAGGTCTTGCATTTAATTAATTAAGTCCTAGGTTGCATTATTAGATAAATCATTTAATAAATGGGATAATATTCCCTTCCTTATTTATAGGAGATAAGATTCCTTCTAGAAGATGAGTTTTCCCTATAGAACTTATCTCAATATTTAATAATCATCTAGATAGGGTTCACATGTCACATGTTGTTAGATCATGACGCATGGTAACATCTCTTGAATCTTAGGTTTTCCTTCTTGCCTATATATTCAGGAATATTGTATATTTGTAATCATGTCATGTTATAATAAATTTGGCATCCTTGCATCTTAATGTTAGCATGATATTTCTACCATTTCTCTCTTGTGGAAGTTTTTGTCTTGCAGGTGATTCTAGGGGGTTTGAGGAGTTCACCTAAACTCCTACACATTTCACCTCCATGCTCAGTGAGTTTTAATTCTCCTTGGTTTTTTTGGTCACTACCTCTTCCTTGGTAGCCACCACACTGTCCTCTTTGATCTCTTTGATCTCTACCCCTAGAAACATGATCTTGCTTCCTCTTGTTCCTTTCTTCAATCTTGATAGCCAATTGATAACATTGGTGTACTATCTTGGGACTTAGTAAGGCCATTTCCTCTTGGATATTCCACTTCAAACCATTGAGATACCTAGCTACTTTGACGTTCTCATCCTCTATCACATTAGACCTCATACAAAGCTTTTGAAACTCTTTAGTATAAGTGTTTACATCTTGGTCTTTCTTCCTTCGGCGTTGCCTCTTCTTGTGCAATTGAATCTCATAGTCATCTAGCATGTAGGCTTCTTTCACTTTAGCAACCATTCCTTTCCAAGTTGCTATGGGTTGTTTGCCTTCTTTCTCCCTTTCAGTCTGAACGAACTTCCACCATGTCAAGGTTGATCGTCTCAATCTTGACTTAGCAACCTTCACCTTCTGAGCTTTAGTGACTCCATCACACTCAAAGTGATTCTCCATGCCTTCTATCTAGTCCATGACTAGGTTAGGTTCCATCTTTCCATTAAATAGTGGTATTCCTTCAAGTGATTTTCCACTCAAGGCTTTCAATGCCTTCAAGAAAGGCTCCTCCTTCAAAACAAGGTCAAGTACAGGGGTCTTATCCTCCTCTGCTATCTCTTCTTATTTTGGAATTCTTCCCTCAAATTGTGCACTCCTCACTACTGCCTCAAGTTGGGCTATTCTTTCCCTCAATTTCTTATTGTCTTCTTCTTGCTCTTCAACCATCTTAGCTAGTTCTGCATTGGTCACCATGGTGGAAGAATCACTTGACTCAATGTTTGACATGCAAGATTTCTTTCCCAAATCTTTCACTTGCTCTGATACCAATCTGATAGGGATAGGGTTGGATGGAACTCTCACCGTTCCGTGCTCTGAGTCCTTTCCTTGAGAACTCCTAAGGGATCTTTTTCACCCTGACCTATAAGTCCTATTCGTGGTAATAGAACTCCTGGTCTTACTAGCCAACCCTTCTATCATCTACAATGCTTTAACTAAGAATTCTTGGTGCTTTTCCTCACATTCACCATCTAGCCCTTAATACACTTAAAGACTAGCTAACCTCCAATGCTTCTTAACCTTGTTGCAAGGGTGTATTTTTACTTACATGGCTTCAAAATCATCTGTCAAAGGTCCTTGGTTGACCTACAAACCTCAATTCTCCATCGCTAGCAAATAACCCTATTCTACAGTTTGGGAAGGCTACTAGCCTTGAGCCCCTATTAGCCCTCTCAACTCAAAGAAACAATTCAAAACTCCTCTCTTTCAAAAGTTTGTGCCAAACTTCCTTCTGACATCTTGGCTCAATTTCCAAGCTCTAAAAGGATTTTGGGGTTTGGGACCTTTTCTGTCCGTACACAAGTACAACCCAGATTTTGCAAGAACTAGTGTTCCTAGACCATTTTCTTGGTCTATTTGGTTCTTCCAGCCACAAATGCTTTGATAAAGACTCTTTCCTCCTTCCCAAACCTTCTCAAAGCTTCCTGCAAACACCACACTCCTCAGTTTCAAAGATATTAGCATCCCTGCAACATTAGGGTCTGATTTCAACTATCTTTTCCAAACTGGGCATCACAAGCTCGCCTAGGAAAAGTCTTTTAGCATGCTGTCTGCACCTCTACTGACTCCTACCCCTAAATTATGTACACTAATGGAGTTTATCCACCTTCCCAATATCTCCATACTTCTTGGTACAGTGGGAGTGCGGGCTAAAACTCCATTTTTATCAGAATTACCAATCAAAACAGCAATAAGGAAACAACACAGAATTTACAAGACAACTGAAAGTGAAGGAATTACTAACTACTGGACTAGATAAGTGCTCAAAAAAACTTCACTACATACTATTCAATCCAACAAAAAGCTTTTTTCAAACCATCTATTTGCTATTCCAAGAACTAGAATAGGAAAAAACCAGAAAAATCACATCAAGATCACTATTTTTCTTCTTATTCTCATGAAACTTCCACAATACCAATTCTTCCAACCTAAAAATAGGTCGAGGGCTCCCTTTTAAAAAAAATTACAAGTAGTTATTCTTTCCATGGTCGGACATAACCACCTCCTTAGGCAAAAATTTCTCTAATGCAACATTTTTGGACTTTATTGCAACTTCTAGTGACTCCTAGCTGAGAGACTCACCCATTGAATAAAGAACCACTAACAACCCTTATTATAACATGCTATAACTTCACTAACTCAAATTTAAATGGTCAACATGACTAAGAAGCATTAAAACACAAAACTCTTCCTAAATCTTCAAATTTTTCTAGGTGTTTCATCATGCTTCCAAGGTGCTCCTGCACCAGGTTTGTCCCAAGATGGTGTTTTCCTCCAAGTATTCATTATTGACAAGGGAGTGTGTTTGTAGGGAATTGATAAATGCACTTCCCTTGTTAACACTAGGTTGAGTTGGAGCAATGGATGATGTGATTTGAAGGATGTTTTGAGTGATACTATGGGGGGGGTGTAGATGAGATGGGGAGTGTAGATGAAATTGGAGGCATGACCTCTAAGGATGGTTCCACTATAGAGCTCACATCAAAATTAGAAGGTAGTTTAGCCCCTTTCTTTGCTAATTTGATCATTTATAGTGAAGGGTTGAGTCTCATCATGATATTGATAATCTTATGGTTCTTCGGATTTTGAATCATTTTGATGATTTCCTAGTGTGACATTCCACATTGATTATTGGTAAGATCCTCTACTTCCTATTGAGGGTTTTGTAATGATGAAGGAAATTTGATTAGAGGATTACTTGACTCAACAGGATTTATTTCATAATTTTTTTGACTTAGGTCACTTCTAGTGATGTTTCTTTGTCGGCTTCCATGTTCCTCTTGTGTTGAGATCTAGTTTGCACCATAAAATAGGGATCAATTTTCAATAATATGGGAGATGAATCTCTAATTATTTGGATTGATATAATCTTAGGCACAAGAAGAGAAAATTTAGGACGTTTTCAAGGATCAAAGGTGAGAGAATGAGGATGATGTAAAAGATGGATGATGTGGATGTTTGAACTTTTGAGAAATTTTGAGGGGATGCTAGACTTTTTAGTAATTTTTGGATTTGTTTCTTGGATTTGTTTTGGATTTTTAAATGACCTTGATTTCATCTTTGTTTTTGGATTTATGAAAAAATAGACCCTAATATGTTGGATGATTATCCAAGGGGTAGATTTTCTCAAATGATGATAATTTGAATATGTGTAGGGAGAAGGATGCATCTACCCACACCTATTCAAACAAGATGATAATTTAACTAAGCATATGAAGAAGGATGCATCTACATATACCTAGCTAATTAATATGGTTTGATAATTTTACTAATCATATGAAAAAGGATGCATCTACACATACCTAGCAAAAGATGATTTTATGATTTTGATTTTTGCCAAAAAGCCTAGCATGGAGGATAATTTCAAGATTTTTCAAAAGATGATGTTAAGGTGATTTTGGTTTGATGTTTATGGATGGATGAAAAGGCTTTATTTTGATCCTAGGATGTACCTAAAAAGACACTTGTTTACTAGACCTTGATATTGAAGAACATGTAATAATTCTAAGGACCTCTTAACCAAGAAGTGGTTCAAACTGAGCATACATTTCTGAATTATTCAAAGGAATGATTATATAGAACCTTGTGATTTTTTTTCTTATTTTGATATGTTGCTTTTGATTTGACCTCCTAATGTATTTCTTGATGACCTTTTGAGTGTGATTCCTAAATTTTGAACTTTTTATCAAGGACTCTTGCTTTGGGCTTCTGACTTTCTTGGAAATCATGAGGAACTAACACGTGTGAGAGTCAAATTTGTTGTCTTTTCTTAGTGATTTTGTTTTACCACACACACACTCTTTAGTTTTCAAACTAGATGTCTAATGTCTTAACTTATTCTTATTCCACAAAGTGTGTTATGTAGAGATTTTATGAAATTTAGGCAAGGGTTACCTATTGTTAACTTTAGTAAGCAAATTGAGATGTAATCCAAGTCTTTAGAAACTTCTAAGGATAAAATCCCAAGGGCAAGCAATAACACATGAATTTAGTGAATTATATTTGCTTCCTAAAGGGTTTGAAGTTTTGATGACAATGTTAAATGTTTGTTTCCAAATGTTTTCAAGCAATCAAACTATTTTGTAACAAAAAACAAGCACAATCCTATGGATATGAGAGACTATATTTGTTGAGTCCCCACTTGGACAAGTCCAGCTATGCTTATTTTTAGCAAATGGTTAGATGCATGACCCCACTGGCTCCCCTCCATGACACTCACTTCTCGGGGCAGCCAAGAATCAATACCTATGAAAGTCTCATGGCATACTTTCCATTTCTACTAAAAACCATAAAAGTGTGGGGTAGCTTTAGAATGACTGTTCTTGCACCAACAAATAGATAAGGATTTTGGCCTCTCTACAAGGGTTTTAGTTCAAAATTTTCATTTGTAGGAGTTGAACCAACATGGTGAGAGACCATTTCTACCCTTCTCACCAAAGCCAACCACACGATATTGGTGTTTATTCCAATACCCACATTTATATCCTGGCTAGAAATACTCTTAGGTTTAGATTGTTACCAGTTGAGTCATTCCCTTGGGTGAGTAGTTTTTCCCCAAGGTAGGCCCTCTAAGATAAAAAAAAATTAGCAAACATATTCATAGTTCGACCAAACTTTATTTAGAAACAAAGGGAGAACATACACAATATGTTCCACTCACACTCACAAAGATTTGTTCAATTTTAGTTCCCAAAATGAAGTGTGGAGGTAACTACTTTATCCCAACCTAAGACCAACAAAAAGCCTTTTGATTCTCAAGATCACTATGAGGTGGGAGAGAAGTGCATACATATTTTCAATGGTGTTAGTTTGAGTAAGCAATTACAAAACAAAGTAGCACATGTTCTTTTTAATCCAACAAAGCAAATAATGTCTCCTTTTTATAGCACCAAAATAAGTGTGATAATTTTCCTTGTTCAATTATTAGCCCCAAACAAAATCTAGTGAGTTTGTGTCCTAAAGTTCATTTTAAGCCCCTTTTGTAACAAGAATTAAAAAAAATATTTTTAGAGCCCAAAATAAAACTAGTAAGTCCTAAGCATGAAAGATAGCAAATATTTCCTTAAGAGGAATAGTGAATCCTCTAAGAGTGTTGAACAAATACTACAGAGTTTAAAAAAACTTGGTATCATGAAATGAGGTCATCATGCTTCTTTTTCCTCTTCACCTTGGATCAATCCAACCTACAAGAAAATCAATTAGATTCTACAAAAACAAAGGTCAAGAAAGTAGAAAACAGACCAAATAACTAAAATTTGATAAAAATCACATGTTCTAAACAAAATTTCACTTTCTACTTCTCTCCAATAGTGCAATCCACGAAGGTGTCATAGTTTGAAATCAACAATGGTGTTGTATAGTGCCGCTTACTAGTTAGTGTCACTCTATAGCCAAACCAGTGAGCATGAAGGCATCGCTATTTTGGTCAGTAGTGAAATTTGAATTTTGAAAAGATTCTAGCGAGTCAGAAAGATTTAGTGGTGTTGTTTGTAAATTTGAATTCTGGGTGAGAAGTATGGAGCATTGTAGTTTGAAATTTTCTGTGGTGCAATATGGCAACATTGAGTTCTCAATAGTGGTAAATAGTGACATGATTTGATCTTCTGGTTTAGCCCTCCTTCTAGTTCCAAAATGTGAACCAATATTCTATACCTGCAAGAATATAATAAACAATCTATATATTAGATCAAATGCAAGGTTAGAACCATGATTCCTCAAGAAATCCATTTGAATGCAAGAGAAAAGGAATCAGATGAAGAACACAACAAACTTAAAACAAAGATATCAAATCCTATTCTAATACAAAGGAAACTCTTAATCTCTTGAGGGAATTTCTACAATTTTATGTGAAAATTTTCCCTTTCCCAAGTCCAATGCTAGCTTTTATGATTTGATGAAGATTGTGATCCACTTTGTTGAAGATTGATGAGTGCTCCAAGATGAAAATATGCATAACCTAGCTATAAAACTCAATGAAATGGATGAAGCTTGCTATGAATTTGAGTATAGTAAGTTTACTCAAGTTGTGGATGTTCAAATGAGGAATAAGACCTCTTATTTATAGAATGTCAAGTTGAAGAGATGTCCAAAATGGAGCAATGTGGGACTAAGAATCAACAAATGGCAAGATGTCTCTTGTCAACATGTGAATGGATGGAGGATGTGCAAGTTTTGAATAATGTGTCTATAATTCCCTATATTTGAAATTTGAAATTGTTGAAATGACATGTAAGAGGGAAAGACCATGCATTAAATGCCACTTGGCTCAAGGAAAAAGGGCTTTTTAGGTGGATTAAATGCCTTGTTGGAACGACAAAGTCCACTTGGATTTTGAGTTCAAATTTGAGGAATATTCCTTTATTATGGCTTTTGAGAGAAAATAGAGATTTAATAAAATGAATTAAATCTATTTTCATGTGCAAGTTGCAAAAGCTAGAGGATGGGATATGGGAAGAGATTAAATTAATCAAGGTTAATTAATTTAATGAGAGATGAAAATGATGTGACATATTGATTTAGATTTATGGATTGATTTAAATCAAATATGATAAGAATATGGTTTCAAGATTAATTAAATAAAGATTTTTTTTTATTTAACCAAGGAGATGAAGTTAGATTTAAACTAAATAAGGTTTTAATTTATTTAATTGAATGGATGTAATTTAGATATTTAGTCAAATAAAATTGATAATTTATTTGAATGGGGATAATTAGATCTGATTGATTGATTTAACTAGCAAGAAAGGATGACTTAATTAGATAAATGATTTATTTAATTAAGAGTGGAACTTTGATGAATTTAATCAAATAAAGGTATTCAATTAAATAGTTAGACCGAGGGATGATTTAGGATCAAGCAGTGTTAGTGGTTAGGATTAGATGTGCAATTTCAATTAGTACATTTTATGTGTCTACACCTTGCATAACCATCCCATTTTGACCAAAAACAAAATGTTTTCTGCTTTGTTGTTTCTATCTTTGGTATTCTTCTTCAAACTTTTGAGAGTTGTCTTTTTCTGTTAGGTCTTTGTTTTTCTTTGTTTTTTAGGTTCAAGTATCGAACTATTACTTGAACTTGATACTTTTTCAAAGTTTAGGTTCATGTTTTCATCTCATTCCCGATCCCTATGTTTTTCCTTGTCTACTTATGTTCTATCAAGTTCAAGTATTGGATCAGAACTGTCGCCTTGCATCCTTAAAAGTGTGAGTTTTTTTTCATTCTGATCTTGACTTATGTTTTGTTTTTCTTTTTGTTAGGATCAGACTTCAGAACGAAACTGAAACTAAGAAATTTTCCAAAGTTTTGGTTCGTGTTGTTGTCTTGATTCCTATTTTTGATGCCTTTTTTTTTCCTTGTGTGTTTTGGAATTGGATGTCAAATTAGAACTAGAACTAAGAAATTTTACAAGTTCTTGTTTTGGGTTCCATTCTGATCCTAATTATCACATTTTTCCTTGTTTGTTGGGGTTCAAATTTCAAAACTTTGTCCAAACTTTGCACTCATTAGAGATTTTGGTGTCATGTTTCTTCCCAATCCTAACTCCCTCCTACCTTCTATTCTCGCAAAGGATCATTTATGATCTATAACCTAATCTTGAGGTCATACCTACTCACATTAATGAACACCTATTCACATGTGTGAATGAATTTTTATCCCTATTGCTCCTCGATTATTGCTCATTTTTGTGTATACACTTTGACAAAGAAAACTAGAGTGAAGCCAAGGGTTGGAGTTTAAGGTCAAGTTTTTTTGTTGTGCTACTAGATTTCCTATCACATTTTATGAGGTAGGAATATTTTTCATGCGTTTTCCTTTTTTTTTGGTTTGCATGTGTTTGTTTTGCTTGTCTATTTCTTTCACTATTTCACATTTCTTGTTTCTTGTTTTCTCATTTCTTGTTCTTTCTAGTTTTCTTTTCATTTTATTGGCACCCTTTGGTGTGTTTTTCTTTTTTTCTTGAACCCTCTGGTTCATTTACCTTTTTGTTTTGGGTTTCCTTCATTTTCATTCATCTCATGTTTTTTTTTTATGTTTCTTGTGTGGGTTTATATTCCCACTGTGGCCTAGTTTACTTAGGGTTTCTATACTACCTGGTCAATTTTATTTCAAAATTGATAAACTTTAAAATTTTGACCTTTACAATTCATGAGTCAAAACTCAACAACATTTCTACATCCAATTTCTGAGTGTTGTAGAGGGTATGTGTAGGATCATGATGGGCCAACAAGTGGTGATATGATGGGCATGTGGCTGAATTTTTTTTTTTACCCAAAATTGATGAAATGAAAAGGTTTTCTAAAGGATATTTTTATATTTCCACCTATATAAATTATGCTTTACTTTTAATTTAATAAATAATTATTATTCATTTTCTATTTGAATTGCGACTAAAGTCTTGATTGATAGGATGATTGAAAAACATCTATATCTTTCAAATTGTATAACATTTTTTGAATCCAAAATATGTGTCACATTCTATGCTTCATACACTATAGGATTAAAAAAAGAAAAATTAAATTTCATGAAGTTTTAACCAAGTTAAGGTGGTCAGACATACAAGTTTTAATATTTTTTAAAAGTTGTAATAAAAAAATCATAATTAATTATTTACTTGGAAAAAATTACAAAAAAATATTCATCACATCCAAACATGAGTCCTCTACTTATATCTAAAACATTATAAAAAAATATTATCATTTTATTGTGGTTAGGGTGGTTAGACAAACACCTACTTATTTTTTCCCTAAATTTTGAGTACTACTGGATTGAAAATTCAAATTTTCACCAAATAGACTTTTTTTTTAATAAACCTAGTAGTTTAGAAACTACATTCAATTTTCTACAAATTCTATTCTTACAAATTTTTGAAATAATATAGATAACTTATTCAATTTTTTATGTTAGGTTACCTAACTCTGATTATTCTAATATTTTTGCCACTTAAGGGCCTATTTTTCCATGATGGTCCTACACATACCTAGGAAACTAATATAAATAAATTTTCATAGGTGGTTGTTGAGAGAATTCTGAAATGACTTAAACTTCATCTCAAATATTTATGAAAAATTATCCTTGGTTTCAAAGCAATCTTGCATCAACAAAAAATATATGCATTCATGTTTTCCTGCATTTCAATAGTTAGTTGTCAAGACCTAGTCTCAATATTTCAAATCGCATTGTAACATTAGATTTTGCAGAGAAAGATATATGATATTCATGGCTACATCTACATCATATCTATAATTCAAGTGTTTTGGAGATTCCAATACAAAGTTATCACTAATAGAGTATCAATTGTATTTGGATAGAAAGCATTCACTAACTAGTCTTGGCTTTTCAAGTGTGCAGACCTATCCTATGACATACGAAGTTTAGAAAAACATATCATAAGGATGCAAATTCATTGAGGAACATTTTTTCTAATCCACTTCGTGTTTTTCCAAGATCAAAGGAAAATCATATGTTTTGGCTAACCTCTCACATGTTTCATCTACTTTGGGGTTTGAGACCTCTTGAGGCTAATGCAGACATTTCCTGGAGCTGGGAATTGATATATATATATAGGAATCATGTAGTTGCATTAGGAAATCAGTGAATTGAATGAAGATGGAGATAGTGAGATAGGGCTTAATGGATTTGACTCACATTGTAATTTTGGGCTTAGCACTATATCATTTTATAATTTTGTAATTTGGAAGGTAGGGCATGTTGCTAGTAAATAATTGATCATTATCTAAATTTCCATTTGTGATTTTCATTATAATTCATTGATTTTCCATTGTGTTTACTCTTGTTGCAAGGTTCGACAGTCCTATTTCTAGACCCTCCATCCTTGATTGCACCAAGTGGTATCAGAGAAAATTTATGAACCTTTGGGAGATCAGGGCAAGTTTGTGAATTTTGGGAGAGTGAAGGTGGATAGATCGTTAACTTGAGCTAGTTGCACAAGAGCGAGTTTGTGAAGTTGAGTAAGGCATTTTGTAAGACCTTTTTGTGGACATATTTATAACTTGAGGAAACCTACTTGTGTTTGTCAATAGATCACTAACTGTGAGGTAGTTACGACCCTATAGCTAGATCACAAAATTAAGGAAGTTGCATCAAATCCTAGGGAGAGATATCACCAAGGAGAATTCATACTACTAGTAATGTTGCTATAAAGATGGATGAGATGATGGAAATGATGTGAAAAATGAAAGTGATATTGGAAGTTGTTGAGGAAGATAGAAGAAAAGGATTAAACCCTAGACCTAATGATGAAAGTGATGATGATGAAGTTCTAGTTGTAGATTGGGATGAAGAAACCTCAGAGGAAGAATCAAATAATATGTAGATGTTGAAGGCTATTCAAAAATTGGAAAGTGACCTAGAATGGATATTTCAAATTATATAGGTAACCTAAACCTTGAGGAGTTGATAGATTGGATAAATGAAATTGAGGAATACTTTGAATATGAAGAAATTGATGATCTAGAAAGAGTGAGATTTGCAAAGTTTAAGTTAAAAGGGCATGCTACAATATGATGGAAAGAATTTAAATTAGAGAGAAATAGAAAAGAAAAAGAGAAGATTGTGAAATGGGATAAAATGGTGAAAAAACTGAAGAACCAATTTATACTTGCAAACTCTAAGTTGGAGTTGCTAAAGAGATTGCAAAATTTGAGACAGAAGGAAAAGACTGTGAAGGAATACACTAAATAATTTCATAAGATCATTATCAAGACAAGACATAGTGAATCAAGCAACGAGAAAGTGGCAAGATATATCAATGGGTTGACGATGAACATTTAGGAAGAGTTGAGTCTAGTGAGGATGAATTTGGTCGAGGAAGCATGTCACTTTGCATTGAAGGTGGAGGAAAAGATAAACAAAAGACATGAATAGAGGTAGAGAGGAAGAGGAGGTAGATTCTAGAGAGGAAGGGCACATTCTAGAGGAGAAAAACCATATACAAAGAAAAACAAGGACAAAGATTCATACCGCAAGGAAGAAATGGATTCCAATTCATACCTAAGGGGAAATATGATAGAGATTCTTACCACCACAAAAAAGGAGGCTAAAATTCATACCACAATCATGGATACTAGAGAGATGAGAAAGGATATGCCAAGAGAACTTTCAAAGAAACCTAATTTAAGTGCAAAGGTGAGGGATATACAACATTCGAGTGTCACTAAGAAAGTAAGAAGAATTAAAATAATTCAAGAATCAAATACATAGAGGAAGAGCCAGTGAAATCACCAAGTTTCAAAGGGAGTCTTGAGAAGGGAGAATCATTATTCATGAGGAGAGCACTGATCTAGGAGAATGAAGTACCTAAGGAAGCACATAGAGGAAAATTTTATTTCAAACTAGATGTAAGGTAGGAGGTAAGTGTTGCAAAGTTATCATTAATAGTATTAGTACATATAATCTAGTTTTTGAGGAAATGGTGAAAAAGTTGAATTTGGAAAGGAGGAAACATCTAAAACCTTATAGGATAGCCTAGATTCAAGATGGGCACAAGATACTAGTAAGTGAGCAATGTCTAGTGAAATTCAAAATAGGATCATATAATGATGAAGTGTTGTGTGATAATATGCTAAACGATGTATGTCATATGTTGTTGGGTGTACCTTGGTAGTATAATAATAAATCCATGCATGATGGGAGAAAGAATTCCTATACCATAACATCCAATGGAAAGAGAATCACCTTGACACCTTTAGAAGATGAACTTGAAAGTGAAGTATGTGGTATAGCTAGAATCAATTTGGTAGATGGAAGGAAATTTTTGGATGGATTGAGAAATGGAACATGTGTTTTGCTTTGATTCCAAGGAAGTGCAAAGACCTAGAAGCAGGGAGGATCACAAGAGAAGAAGAATCACCATAGAAGTAATTCACTAAACTAATAATGGAGTACCAAGATATTGTATCAAAAAACATGCTAGATGGATTACCACCAATCTAGAGTATCATTCATCATATAGATCTTATTCCAGGAGCTATTTTTTTAGCAAAGCTACACACCAAATGACACCAGTAGAGAATGCAGAGCTAAATAGATAGATATAAGAACTATTGTAGAAGTGATTGATTAGAGAGAGTATGAGCCCTTTTGTGGTACCAATTATACTTGTACCTAAGAAATATGGAGAATGGAGTATGTGTATATATTCAAGAGCTATCAATAAGATTACAGTGAAGTATAGATTCCCATTGCCTAGGATAGATGCCATCATGGGTAGTCTGAGTGGAGCAAATTAATTCACCAAGATAGATCTAAAGAGTGGATACCATCAGATCAAGATCAAAAAGGTAGATGAATGGAATACTACTTTCAAGAAAAATTAAGGATTATATGAGTGGTTGGTCATGCCATTTGGACTAACTATGCACCTAATACATTTATGAGGCTGATGAATGAAGTTTTGAAGAAATTATTGGGCAGGATTTTCATTGTTTATCTAGATGATATTTTGATTTTTAGTAAGACTAAGGAAGAACATTTGGAGCACATCAAATAAATATTTCAGAGGCTGAGAGAAGAGAAGTTGTTGATAAACATCAAGAAGTGTAGTTTCATGAAGGAAGAACAAGTGTATTTGGGATTTATGATATATGTGGAAGGATTGAAGATGGACCCTAAGAAGGTTAAATTAATAGTTGAATGGCCTAAACCTATGAATTTTGTAGAGGTAAGATCATTTCATTGATTGGAAACCTTTTACTAGAAGTTCATTAGAAATTTTAGTGGTATTTTTATGCCTATGATAGAAATGATGAGGGGTGACCAGAAGGAATTCAAGTGGACCTCTGGAGCACAAAAGAGTTTTATGTTGTTGAAACAAAAGGTGATGGAATAACCTATGTTGGCATTCCCAGACTTTGATATGGTATTCCAAGTAGACTGTGATGCTAGTGGAAGTGCAATAGGAGTTGTGTTAAGTTGGGAAGGGAAACTAGTAGCCTATTTTAGTGAGAAATTGAATGATGCTAGGAGAAGATATTCAATTTATGATTAGGAATTCTATGCAATAATACAAGCCTTAAAGAAGTGGAGACATTACTTGTTTCCTATTGGATTTGTGTTGTATACGGATCATCAAGCTTTGCAATATTTGAATGGTCATGGGAAGTTGAACCAAAAGAACATGAGATGGGTAGATTTCTTGTAGAGTAACAAATTTGTGTTGAAGCACTAGATTGAGAAGTCAAACAAGGTTGTAGATGCATTGAGAAGGAGAAGGAGTTTGTTGACCAAGATGAGAGTTGAAGTATTAGGATTTGAGGAATTGAAGCATATGTATTAGGATGACATTGATTTTGTGAAGGTATGGAAGTCTTGGAAGGAACCTATAGATACAGATAGAAGAAAATGGTTGTATTATTTCATTTAGGAAGGTATGTTGCTCAAAAATAATTAGCTATGTATTCCTAGGAGTTCAACAAGGAATAATTTGATAAAGGAGAAGCATTGTGGAGGACTTGTAGGACATTTTGGGATTGATAAGACCATAGCATTGGTGAGTGAGAACTATTTTTGGCCATAGTTGCATAAGGATGTTAGGAAATATGTTTAAAGTTGTAGGACTTGTCAAGTTGTAAAGGGAAATAGTTAGAACACTAGGAATTTCACACCATTAACAATACTATAGAGACCATGTGAGGACATAAGCATGGAATTTGTGTTGGGATTACCTAAGATGCCAAGAGGATTTAATTCTATATTTGTGGTTGTGGAAATTTTTTCTAAGATGGTGCATTTCATAGCTTGTAGGAAGACTAGTGGTGTTGTGCATGTTGCAAACCTATTTTTCAAGGATATTGTGAGATTACATGGAATAGCAAAGAGCATAGTATTAGATAGGGACACTTAATTCATTGGATATTTCTAGAAGATGTTATGGAAGAAGATGAAGATAGACTTGAAGTACAGTTCAAAATTTCACCCATAGAAAAATGGGAAAATAGAAGTGGAAAATAGGAGTTTGGAAAACTTGTTGAGGTGTTTGACTGAAGGTAATGTAGGAAATTGGGACTTGATACTACCACAAGTAGAATTTGCATACAACAATTCAGTAAACTGGAGCATAGGGAAGACACCATTTGAAATTGTGATAAGACAACAACCCAAAGTAGTATAATTAATAGATATCAACATGGAGAATACAAGGAGTGTAGAGGAAAAATAATTTGTATTATTCATGGATACAATGCATACTCAAGTCAAAGAACATCTAGAGAAAATGAACAATACCTACAAGGAGAAAGCAAATAAGAAGAGAAGACATATGGAGTTTGTAGTAGGAGATAAAGTAATGGTATATCTGAGGAAAGAGAGATTTATAGTTGGTACATATAATAAGTTGAAGATGAAGAAGTTTGGACCTTGTAAGATCATTAGGAATTTTGATTCTATAAATGCATATGAAGTGGAACTACCAGAGGAATTCAACATATCATCTATATTTAGCATTGTAAACCTATGCCATCATCATGAAGGGGAGTCACCAAAGGATATAAAATTTTGTTTGTTGGACTAGATAGTACATCATCCAAAGGAAATTGAGGAAATTCTAGACAACAGAGTTGGACATAGTACTAGAGGTAGGCAATATAAGGAATATCTAGTCAAGTGGAAAGGAAGACTAGAGGAAGATTCATCATGGATTTATCAGGCTAAGGTAGACCACATTAGTTTTCCTCTAGCCCCCAAAAAAGTGAGAGGCTCACTTTTATTCAACCTCAAGTGTCTGATGTAGGAGCATCCTTGGTTACAACACAATCTTGCATCAACCAAAAATATATGCATTCATGTTTTCTTGCATTTTAGTAGTTAATTGTCATGACCCAGTCTCAATATTTCATATTGTATTGTACCTCATTGTAACATTAGAGCTCACAGAGTAAGATATATTATCTTCATAGCTACATCTACATCATATCTAAAGTTCAAGTGTTTTGGAGATTCCAATATGAAGTTATTGCTAATAGATTATCAAATGTATTTGGATAGAGAGCATTCATTGACCAGTTTTGGCTTTTCAAGTGTGTGGACCTATCCCATGACTTGCACAACTTAGGAAACCATTTCATAAGGATGAAAATTAATTGAGGAACCTTCATTTTTATCTGCATCATTTTTTTCCAAGATCAAAGGAAAATAATATGTTTTGGCCAACCTCTCACATGTTTCATCTACTTCAGGGTTTGAGAACTCTTAAGGCCAACACAAACCTTTCCTGGAGCTAGAAATTGATATATAGGCATCATGTAGTTGCATTAGGTAATTAGTGAATTCAGTGAAGATAGAGATAGTGAGATAGGATTTAAGGGCTTTGACCCACATTGTAATTCTAGGCTTAGTGCCATATCATTCTACCATTTTATAAGCCAAAAGGCAGGGCATGTTTCCAGTGAAAAATTGATCATCCTGGGTGATCCCACAAAGCTGGTTTACAATTTTTGGGAGATTCTAATTTTTGTTGAAGTCACATATTTTTAGAAAATATAATGATTTAAGCCTTAAAATTTTCTATTTAAATCATTCTAATTGAAGATGGTTTGATCAAACTACCTTAGATCAAACCCCCTTGAAAAGAACCTCGCTAGTTTTAAACCATATGTATAATGAAGTCTCCTTTACACCTATTGAAATGTTGATAAAAAAACAACTTTTGATTTAATTTTTGTGGATTAAATAAATTCATTTAAAATTTATTTTTTGTAAGTATGCAATCCTTATTATAAGCTTCCCAAAAAGTATAATTTTAAATAAATTTAATTTTACTATTATATTTATTTTTTATTTCTTGTGAATGTAGGTTTTTCACCAAAAATCAAGCTCTTTGTTCTATACATGTGGAGAAATAGAAGATTATCATTTTTTTTTTTTCAAAAATATGAGTGCACTAGATATTGAAGGCCTTGATCCAACAAAAAAAATAAAATTGAATTTCGATACATACAAAAAAATTTGTGTTATATAGGCTGCCTATTTCTAAATTGTAATTGGTTTGACTTTGAAACTTGATTAAGGAAAAAATATTCAATAAAACACTATGAAACTAGTTGGAAGCACTAGATATCATAGTTGCAAATATAAATTAAAAAAAAAAAAAAAATTATCCTTCATGGAAAAAAAGTTGTGTTATACAGTGTGTGTCACTCCTTAAAAATGGTTTTTACTAAAAAAACTAATTTTTGAAGGAGTTGGAAAAAGAAGTGAAATATGATTCCAAATGTTTTGAAAAAAAAATATCTAGAATCTATAGAAAAAATGTCACAAATCACTAGTTTGCATCATCTTCAAATTCCTCATGATTTAGCTGCTATAGGTGCCCGAAAGTGAAGATTTTGTTAGAAAAAATCAATTAAGTGTCCAATTTGGCTAAAAATTGTAAACCAGTATTGTGGGATCACCCTTCTCTAAATTTTCATGTGTGATTTTCATATTGATTCATTGAGTTTCCATTGTGTTTAATCTTGCTACAAGTTTGGGCAGTCCTATTTCCAGACCCTCCATTCTTGACTTCACCAAATAGCCAAGAGTTAAGGCTTCAAGAAAGAAAGATTCCAATAGTGAACCCATGTCTTCAACAAAAACAAGGTATTACAAGAGGTTGAAGATAACTACTACATAAATAGAAGAACCTACCCTAGTAGAGGAAGAAATTTTAATGAAGAACATTACTGAAGCCTTAGGAAAAGCTAAAGTTACTTATGATGCTACTGTTGTTAGGGTTGTTGTGGGTCTTGGTGTTCAGCCTTTGGCTACAATACACCTTAGGGTAGGAGCTACCAAGGAGGGTCCCTCTATTGTTCCTATGAAAATTGGTTATACCCCTCCCACTACACCATTCACTACAGAAACAAAAATTGTTCAAGAAGAAAGGCCTTCTATAATGTATGTGATAGAGTCACCTATGCCCTTGGACTCTAAAGAAACTCCACTTTGTGAAGAAAGAGAAGAATATGAAGAATATCTTGAGAGAGAAGAAATTAGAGAAGAGGACATTGGTTTCCAAGAAGGAATTCTTTGGGATGAGGCCCAAATGAGAGATTTTTGACTAAGAGCAAAAGGAAATATTAGAGAGTGCTCAGAAACAAGCTGTTGAAGAGCTATCTCAAGAAAAATAGGTTGTAGAAGCACAAAAGAGAGCTGAGGAAAATTCCCTTGCATAAGAGCTTGAACAAAAAGAGAAAGCTAAAAAAGACAAGTAGATGAGGAAGCTCTGCCAGTGGAATTGGAGCAATAAATACTAAGGGATGAAGAAGAAGTTGCATAGAAAGAGGAAGAGATGAAAAAGATAGTATAAATAAAAGCTCAAAATGAGATGGAACAAGAGAGAGTGTTGAAGGAAAAAGAAGAGCAAAAGAGGACTTCTTATAAGCAAATAGTGGAGACAATTTCCTCTACACCTTTTTCATCAACACCTCCTAGTATGCAATAGGTAACAACTTAGCCAACTACCCCTACATGGCTTAAATTAAATTTGGAAAAAGGAAAAGTTCAAGCCCAACCAATGACATGGGTTGATATGATAAAAGAGCTAGACAAAGTGAATCCTAATAAGAAACCCCAAGCCATTCATTCCACGAGGCTTACTGATGATGGGGACTTGGTGGTAGATATTGCAACTCTAATAGTTGATAAGGATGATAGGGAGCTGCAAGCTTTAGATTATCAAGTAAGCAATAGATAAATGACATTGACATCATGGCTACCACTACCAAGTCAAGATTGATCAAGGATAAGCAAGACAAGGATGAGCTCAATGCTTAGGTAGGGAAAATCAATTTTTTTTTAATGATTTGATTACATCCAATTCCAAATAGCCAATACCCTCAGAAGTTCCTACCTTAATGAGTCACAAAGAGGTTGATGAGCTAACTAAAATGAAGAGAAAATCCCAAATGATGTATAAGTGGGTTGAACTTCTTAAGAAGGAGATAAAGGAGCTTTTCACTACTAGTTCAAAGAGTTATGCAGAGGTAAGTGAGTTGGTCAAGTCCCTAGGAGAATATATTAAGTTGCTAGGAGAGGAAGAAGACAAATATGCAAGGTATATGTAGAAGTTGGGAATTCTGAAGAAGGTGCCCAAAGCTAATGTAATTAAATATGCTAATTTGGAGGATCAAGATGTTAGTTATTTTGATAAATGTATGAATATATTGATCTTGAAAATATAATTTATCATGAAACATAGAAAGATATTGCAACATGCTTAGCAAGACTTGTCTAATAAAAGAAAGGTCATTAAGGGGATTATTACTAAAGTAATTGGCAAGGAGGATTCACTAGATGTTGGTTTAATTTCCTTAGAAGAAATGGAAGATCAATGCAATGATAGATTGGAGAAGATGATAAAGGAAGGACATTATGATGAAGGGCCTCTTCTAAACAAGCTGATGGAAATCATTTTTTTTGTATGAGAGGCTACCCAAAATGTTTTCAAGCTACATGATATTTATACAGCTAGCACCAAGGAGTTTGAAAGAGAAATGTTTAGGGTGGAATGGCTAGATGCGCTTGAAGATTAGACCTTACAGTAGATTTTAAACAATGTTGATGAATATTTTAAGCAAGCTAAAGTAGCTAAAGAGGGTAAGATGAACAAGTACAGGAGAAGATTCTATTTTTGAAAGGAAATCTGGTCAACAAAGGTTAAATCACCATATCAATTTTTGACAAACAATTAGCTCTAGATCAGTTTTGGTGGGCCAGAAATTAGGCATATAAATCAATAACAACTCCCAGTTAGTAGGAATGAGGCGTACTTCCTAGCTTCAACAATTTCAGCTAAAGGGGAGACTTAGACTCAATCAGAGATTCCCCCTATAATTGTGGATGTGGGACTTGAATTGTTGGATCATGATTTTAGAAAGGAGAAATCAATGCTAATTCTTTCTACAAGATTAAAATTTCTCCTCATTGTAAAGGTCAGAAAATTAAAGTTAGATTTATTGCCTAAGATTAAAAAAAATTATTTTTACAACTTTATGCAATTGTTGAACATTTTTATAGTTTTTTTAATGCAAATAGTTAATTTCCAAAATTTTGTTAGTTTAGTGATGATGACAATAGACTATGGTTTTTTGTATGCCAGTGAATCTTGTCATGCACAAATTTTTCATAAAATTGGTGAAAATCAATGTGAAGAGGCCAAATGCAAAACTATATGTTATTTCATCTATGGATGATTTTCTTGGTGTTTATTGATCTATGAATCTTGGTGAGGATCTTGTGGTGTTTATTACTAAAAATTAATTCTAAAGAAAAAGTGATGATAAATGATGTTATGAATATTAAATTTGCAATGTGGATGAATGTGATTGCATGAATTTTCATGAGTTACTTTGTTTTATAGTTTTTAGCTAATGAGGAAATGCTCAATGCAGGAATTACATGTCTAAATTTGAAGGAATATGTGTTCACATCTTTCTATTTTATGTCCATAATCTATATTTTTCTATTTATTTAAAACCCCAATGTTAGATTACTTTGTATGGCTCAATTTGTACCTCTTTTACCAACAAAGATCCCTTTAATATTATTGTTGGATGAACCATTGAATTATGACATCACAGTTGAGAACCAACTACTAAGACCTTAGAAGATAGATGGTTTAAGATTAACTACCTTTTTTAGGAGAAATAGACTAGAAATACTTTTTTAAACATTGTGTTATTTTGACCATCAATAACCCCAACTACAAAGAATTTTTTTTCTTGCTATCATCCAAAGTTTCTTAAATAGGGAGAGCATATATAATAACATCATCAATAAAATAACTGAAAAAATTTCCACCAATGAAAGGAAACCTATATCAACTCTAGAAACCAAATTATTGGATTAAGAAAAAAATATATTATCTGTTGATGGTGTTTTCTACACAGCAACAACTCAGAAAGAATACAATATCCTATCTCTCTTGAAAGGTAATCTTCAACAATAAATTACTAAAAATCACCCCAAGGTCTCTCGGGTGTCAGGTCATGACAATGCATAAATAACTTAGATAATATGTGAAAATGCTGGTAATCACAATCAGACCTTACTACAAGCAAACTGTATCTTTCCAATTTATCGAATCTTGCAATACGATGATCTTAAATCCTAAGTCTAACCAAATGATAAAGAAACAACAAAAGATAAGGGTGCAAAGAATATAATGAGATCTAAACTATTTCTAGGATGAACAATGCAAATGACAGATATCTGGAATAGACCAATCTCAAATAACCAATTCTTGCTCAACCCACAATGCAATATCACAAGAACGGTGCAATCTTCTGAGGTATATAGATTTTCAAATCATAGATATTCATCCACAATCGAACTAAGCACAAATAGATGTATGGTCTAGGTTGACTTCACCAGCCTACTACAATCAAATAGTTACTGGGAGTATAGACCAGAGATTGCTACAAACATTCCAAGTATGAAATCATGAACATTATTCACCAAACTAATCTAATTCTAAACCCTACACTAAATCTTAGATCTTTAAGCAATTTCAAAGATAGAACAACAGGAACCATGCAAGATAAACTAACACAGAAGAATTCACCAGGAAAACCACAATGCCTTCAATTGTATTAGATCACCAAAATGTAGCAACAATTCCATTGTTCGGTTACAATATTTGCTTCAAGAACTAACTATTATCTCTACTACAAAATGCTCTAGCTCCTTCTTGCTTGTCTCTATTATCTTTTTCTAACTAACTCCTTACAATGAGGCAGGAATGCCTTTATAGAAAATCCTCAAAAACATGTCAGCCCAACCAAACATTTACAAAATAAAATAGCCAAAACAAGTCGGCCTCAAGAATTTCAAAATAAGGCACACATTAAATGTCGATACATCATCAAGGTCAGCCTAAACACATTCCTCAATGCAGCCCGGATCAACACATGCCCTATAATAATGGGGAAGCACAAATCTCAAAATTGGCGTTAACTACTGCCTCCCTTGTCTTTGTTCTGATCCAACGATTCTTGAACCTTAAAAAATATCCTATCCAACTCGACGACATGTGGCAAAGGTAGGATCTTGAGCCAACATTCAATGGAGCCAATTTCTTCCTTTGACTGCTTAACAATTTTATCCCAATCACCTTTATGCACTTGGTACTTGTCCATCACAGCTAAGTAAGTTGCCACATCATCTAGTTGGTGCCCTGTTACAACATTTTCAGAATTGGGAGCATAGACATCATGCCACCATTCCTTTAATTGTTCTAAGCTCAGATACTTAGGAGCAATCTTCCTTCTGCCAGTCATTATTTCAAAGAATGCAATACATCCATCATAAACATCAGTCAGATCACCATCCATCTACTTCTTTCACTTATGGACCTTCTTGATGGCCTTCTTCTGAATTTGCAAGGCCTCAAACCATTCCCAAGGCTCATTAAGTCTAGATGAAGGAAGAATTCCATCTACAACCAACTGGTCCTTACCATACTCCATGATCACTTTATTTTTTTGCAATAAAAGGTCAATATCCTCTTTATCTTGAGATAAAACATGCTCTAACAAGTCCTTGGCTCTTACTGCATCCTTCCCAATTGAAAGGATTTCCTTTATGGCATCATCTCCTTTCACTTGTACATATTTTAACCAATCCACTGTAGTGTGAGTAAAGGCCTTCATCCTTTCAATTTTAGAAATAGTCTCCTTAGGCAAGAAACCAGTAGCAGTAGAAGAGGATGGGTGAAGAGATTGCAAAGGCTTCATTAAGTCTTCTAGACACTTCTTAAGCCTTTCACTCTCCCTTTTAAGCTCATGCTTGGACTGTGTTTCCTTCCTTAATCTTCCAATTATTACTGCACTGGACCCTTCATACTCTTCAATATCTTGCTCCATAGAAGCGGGTCCAAGATTGATAGTCTGCACATTGTAATCTTTTCCAGTGGCCTCATCTTTACTCTTATCAGCAGCAGGGGTGGCAATATGAATAACCCTATTATTCGCTTCATCTCTTTCTATCTTTGAAACTACCTTGGCCATCCTCTTTTTCTTACCTTTGCCAATCTTGGCTAACATTTCATCCCAATCGAGGGGGGTGTCCTCAACAATAACCTATTTCTTTATTATAATCTCCTTATCCAACGAATCCGGGATAGTAGGATCCACCCGGATTTCATTTGTCTTGACCTCCTCATGTTGTTTCTCCATTTCATCCTTTTCCTTCTTAGGAGACTGATCACCTTGATTACCTAGTTTGGGCTCTTCTTCTTGCAGAGGTGATGGGGTCTTAACAGGGACATCCTCCTTCTCAGGGGATCTATTGTCTTTGCTGCTTGCCGGAGAATCCTCATACTGTACTAGTGGAGAAAGGTGCATTTCCACATCTTCAACCTCAAGCTCAACTACTGCACCAAAGATTTCTCCTTCCTTGAATGGTTCTGCCTCTCCACTAGTCTCATGCTCTTCAGGGGTCACCTGCTCAGGTACACTTGGTGAAGGGGAAGTAGCCTTCGGTTGCTCCACAGTGGACGCCATTGGAAGAGGGTTTGCTTTTTGTAGGGGCTCCATGGGAGATGGAGTCCTTGATTTCCTTGAATAAACCCTAGTTTTCTCTCCCAAGCTCTCCACATCAACAACTAGAGGGTTTGCCTCATCCTTGGAAGTCTCTTGATCTTTCTTATTTGAAGCCCTAGTTGTCCTTGTCCTTTTCAGCTCTTGAGGAATATCCTCTTTCTCTGCTTTCTCAAGTTCCTCCTCCTCTATAGACTTGCTTATTCTCAAAGTTTGGCTTCTCTTCTTCCCCTTTGGTTTCCTTTTTGGCTCTGGCTCACTTTCCTTTGGGCCTCTGATTTTGATCTTGAAAGGTGAGCTTACTTTGGTTTTCCCTTTGGGATCATCCTCACCGAAATCCTCTAAGGTGGAAAGAGGATTCAGATTTCCCATTAAATTGAAGGTACAAGGTACCTTCTCACTTTCCAGTTCCCAAACTTTTTGCTTCAACCATGACTTAGTAAACTTCATGACGAGGGCCATTAGGTCTTCCAACTCAGTTACCTCATTTTCAGCCTAGTTTACCTCTCCAATAGACCTGTCCATGACCGACTCATATGCATGATCTTGAACCAGATTCCCGTCATACTCTAACTGGTCCGGGATCAACTTGACATTGTACAGTCTGATCACATCAACTGGAAGCCTAGAGTATCTTTTCTTCCTTGTCTCAAAGTCATCTTTGATATTTTCTTAGTAATCCTCTAGGTCATCCTTGTGGTGGTATTCTTTGGTAGCCTTCTTCTGCACTTCTCCAGTGATGTCAAAATTTATCCTTTTAGAGTGGAAAGAGAAACCATAAGTACTCAATTCATCCCCTGATGCATGAGATGATTGAATTGAAGGACAAACCTCACTTATACCAATTTTTAGAGGGAACTCTCCACCAAACCCTATCTTATGCTTTTCCTTTTTAACAATAGCATCAAACTCCCATATCTTCCTTGTAACCTCCAATAGCACAATGTGGTCAGTAGGATATCTAGGCAACCTGTATGGAGAAATTTGACATCTGTCAATTCTGATATAGGAGAAGGTGGGAAACTGTATAAACCAGGCTCCATATTTTTTGATTAGCTCCTTGGCTCCATCAGATATTCTCACATGCTCTGCATTCTAGAGCAACCTAGTAATATGCATTATGAATGCATCATTTGCTCTTCTATAATTATGATGTCCTAGATGCAATTTTAGGTATATCTCATAGACTATATCCTATCCAAACGTTCCCCTTGGATTCAAACCCCTGTATGGGTAGAATCTGGCCAACATGTATATCACATAAGAGGACATGGTAAACTTCTTTGTTTATAACACATCTCTCAGCTACCTATCAATCATTGCACTAATGAGTCCCACCCAATGGTAATTAATACCTTGTTCAATCTTGTTAATAACATGCACCATCCAATTCTCCAATACCCCTACACTCTTTAAGCCGGCCACCCTACTCAATAGTGTGATTGCATCATATATGTCTTGTCTGAATTTGATCCTGTGTAACTACTTGGGTAGTTTGGAGAAATGAGACTTTGGCTTTTCCAACCAGGAATTAATCATCAACTAGGCTTTGGTATGCTCATCCTCATAGTAAGTTCTAGCCAAGTCCATGTCCAAAGCACACACACATGGCAAGTCTGACATATCAAATGCTTAGGAAATAGAAACTAGATTGAAGTTCACCAAGACTCTTCCTTCGGTGCTAACGACCCTATGCATGTCAAAGTCATATTTCCAGGCACACTCTAATATCAATTCATAACACTGAACCATAGGAGGGAATCCTGCTACATGGACCAATCCGAATTTCACCATTCCCTTGGTCAGGGCTGATAGATCTGTCTGGGTTGTCCTCTCTTTGAATTCCTCATATCTCCATGCTCCTACATTAGTGTTAGAGACCTCAGACCATACTGAAGCTATTTTTCTATCAGGCAACTGAATCTTCGTATCCAGCCTCAATCTTTCTGCCTCTGTGACCAAGGACCCTTCTGTATCACCTTTGGATTTTCCTACCGCAGCTTTGCTTGATTCAGCCTGCATTCACAAAAAAGCCTCATGAGCATCCAACTATCATCCATATTCCAATCAAAGGTTAGCCTGGAAACCACATAAAACAATTAATATCCATCACCAATCATCAATCTTGAAAATCCAGAAAAATGAAGCAATCTAGGAAAATGAAGTAAACCAGGAAAATCCAGTCAGGGCAGAATTCGGAGAAATCTGACCCAGACGGACTCCTGCTGCCAAGACATTATTCATCAAATAAATAATTAATTCGAAAAAAGAGTTGTGTGATTATCATGAAATTCATTCATTAGCAACAAGAAATCATTATTTAGCATTTACCTCATTACCCCCCAACATCGAAAATCAAAATGGAATGGAACCAGGCAAAAAACTGAAAAAATCCAGATAGATCAGATTCCCGCGGATAGCTCGAAATTCTAGAATTAATCATACTCCGCGGATATGGCAGAAACCAAGAAAATCCGGGTGCACAAAAATTTCACGGACACCTCAGAAACCCGACAATTGTTAATGCGCAAACCATCGACCGAATGATCACACAAACTTCCCTATTTGGATTCCAATGGTCATAAAATTGATCCCAATAAGTGAAACTTTGAGTACACATGAATTTGAATTTCCAAAACTCTCAAATGACCGACCCTCATGGAGAAACAATGATGCCCTAAATTCAATAACCAGACCTCCACCATGAAAGCTAGGGTAAGCTCAAAGTTTCAAATACTATTCCTCGAAATGATCAAGCTAAACCACACCGGGATCTCTCAGGATATGAGCAGGTTTGGGCTAGACACAAGACAAGAAAATCATGATAAATCCACCAAACCTAGCAAATCCGGGCAAATACATTGAAACCCTAACCTCACAATATATAGCAAACTATGCACCAACAAGGCAAGACCCTAAATGAAACACCTAGCCACAGAGATATACCTGACATTCAATTGATTAAAAGAAGGGATACTCAGTGTGGGTGATAAAACCCATGAAAAGGAGGGTCAAACCCTACTTTTCCAAACAAATAATTATGAAACAAGCAAGGGCTGACCTAAAATGACTACAAATTAACTCGAAAGATTCAATCAAAGTGCAAACAAAAAAGGAGAAGTTGGCAATGACTTACCATGGATCAATTCTAAATGAAGCTCAACTCGAGGAGGTCACTGTGAAACAGTATGCCTTAGCAATGAAAAACTCAACCAAGGCTCAAGCAATTCACATGCAAGTAGCTCAAATCCAACAATCAAAGCTCAAGAAGAATGAACTCAGATGCCAAAGAAAATTGTAGATGAATAATGAAATCAAAAGAATGCCAAAAGGCCTTAAATCCTCCTACACTCACACCAAAGAAGACATACTTTGAACATTAATGAGTGACAAGACATATTGAGGAAATCCAGAAACCCGAGCCCAAAATGGAATTTCAGAAAAAACCAAGCCAATAGGATAATCTGGGTGAGCACGAATTCCGCAGATAATGCACCCTTCAGGATTTTAACGAAGTTCGGGAAAATCCTGGATTCAAGCAGAAACCTAGACTTCGAAAATTTCAGCCATAATCAGACAATGAACCAGGACTCGAGAAAATTTGACTGAGCCGAAAAATCCCTAACCCAGGTCAAAACCTAGACTTTCATTAAAAACCAAGTTTAACCAATTCAATCCTCAGGGCAAGACCAAAGTCAGCAAGACCAACATCTCAAGACCTTGAAAAGACAAATCCAATAAAAACCAAAGGTTGAAAGACCTCATGATCGAAAAGAGGGTCCCCACTCCAAGTGGGGCGTGTGTGCAAAATTGAAAAACATTATCAATCTCTAAGATTCTAAATAGTTTCTACAATATGATTAAAATTAGTTAAATAAACCTCATTAGATACCATACGTTTCCCTATAAACTATGAAATTGGATTTGAGTTGTATAGGATTTGAATATCTACATCCTAGCTAGAAAGATCATCTTTATGCATCATAGATTCCCAATCTTTTTTATTTTGTTAAAGTTCTCAAGAATATCAAACCTATTACTAAATCTACTTCTAGGGTTTCCTTTTGATGAAAACACAAAATTTCCCTTACTTTAAAATTTTATTGGAATAAACCCATTTGAATTTGGTTTCTTCACTAGTTTCCTTTGACTTTGACCTTAATTGTAGTAATTTTTGGTGAAATTTGTAACACATCTAGCACCTTCTTAGGACATATTCTCTAAATATGATCATAAACATGACATCCATGCCATCTAAAAGGGAGAGATTCATATTCTAATTTTTGTATCTATTGCATGTTACCAAATCTTAACTATATAAAATTTATGTAGAATATTCCTCAAGTCAATTCAACATGTTTGTGGGCATAAGTTATCATCTTTCTTTCCAAAATATAATGATATAGTCCCAAATCTTTCTTGATAACTGTAACACATGGAAATTCACAGGTTAAGCAATACAAATGCATAAACTCAAACTAAACCTACGCTAACAACAAAAAACAATGGAATAAAAAGCATAAATACAACAATGATCTCACCAAACATCTATGTAATTCCATGAATAACCTTGATTTCACTTCTCCATTTTGTCATTGTATGATAATTTCCCTCATATTTCTCTAAAGTGTGAAAGTATAGCCTCATGATAGTGTTAATATAAAAAAATAAATTTGAATGCTTCCAAAACTCATAAGATTTCTGGAGGAACCAAATGGATCACACAATAAGATTCTTTCATATGATATTCTCGACAACCCTTATCTTGGATCTTGACCTTAGGAGTGGAAGGTAATAATTGGGAAGTAGATATTTTGGAAAGTGTGGATGGATTGACATACTAGGATGAGTTGGTTCATGAAGCCTCCTAGTTTACATGCACCTATTTTTGGGGTATCCCTTGTAGGTTACTACAATACTGGAAAGGAACAGGATCACCATCTATTGTGATCTAAGTGCCATTATATGAGAATTCAAGACATTGATGGTAAGTGGAAGGGACTACCTTCATAGTAATTATACATGGTCTATCGAGTAAAAGGTTATATGGGAGGACAAGATCCAAGACTTGGAAATTGGTATCCAAAAGTGCAAGACCAATTCTGATGGGGAGTGTTACAAATCCTTTAGATGATTGTTCTTAATCATCATATGCCTTAGTGATAATTCTCTTAGTAGTGTCCGTACATGCCTCTAAGAAGCCTAATTCCTTAACCAGTTTCAAGGTGCAAAGATTCAACCCTGCTCCTTCATCTACCAAGACTGGTCTAACTTTCATTTTATGAACAAGAAATTTGAGGTGCAAAGGGTCATTGTAGTTTGTCTTTTCTTAGTTCAATAATTTTGTTTAGATAAGGCATCATGATGATTGTTAGTTAGGTAGCCTACCATCTCTTGGAAATGATTTTACATCAAGGTTGTTGGGGACGATGGTGCATTGCAAAGATTTGTCTAGAATAGATCGGTGATTGGGTGATATACACAATAGTTGATTCAAGATGGAAATTTGTGTTGGGGTCTTTCCCAATTGGTCAAGTAAATTATATTGAGGCTTGGAGGACTATGTTTGTTGGTGTGATGGAGGGCATTGGATGGTTATCTTGGTTTGGTGAGTGTTGACAACACATTCTGGATTTTTCTTTATGGTATTAGTGTTGACATGTTCATCGGCAACTCAAATGTGATTTATGATTGGGAAATGGTTATAATTGTGTGTGAAAAAAAATATCTGAACTAGAATAAGCAATAACACACAATAGATGTAATGTATTTTATTAAGGAAATCTAAATTAACAATACAATTTGATAAAACGATTCCTTAAAGACATTCCATCTTCCTATATTCCTAAGGATCCTATATTAGTTCTCTTAGATCTTAATTATGTATTGAATTACTAGAATCACACCTAATAAATGAGAAGCCATTAATTATAGAATGCAAAAACTATGCCTACACATACATGATTTGATGAATTTGCTCGATGATGAACTAAATGATATGTTGGATGTTAAGCTATTGTATACAAAATGTTATGAAATGATATAATGATGAATGTGCTAAAATAATGGAGATTCTATGAAAATGATTCTAAATGATATAAATAAACTAAGACACATCTAACAAAGAAGCCATAATTTTAATTTACTTGCTAAACTACTCTAAATGCTAAACTATAATGTAAACTAATCTCCAAAATTCTAAGATGATTTATGTAGAGTAATTGTATGTAATGCTCTCGTATCCAAAAGATGTAAATGAGCCTCTATTTATAGATTTCAGTAAGGCATCAAGTGATTTGGCAGCAATGGATGATCAAGATTTAGTCTGGAGAGATCAACGATGAGAAACAAGTTGTCCCCTTTAATAGAACAAGCTTGCCAAGTGTAGAAAATAATAAATGGAAAGGAGAAGCCATGTGTCCTTGATTTTGTTGAGATTGTTGAGAATAAATGCCCATTTTAGAAATTAGGAATAATTGTTTCATGTGACACATGGTGAGATGGAAGGTGAGGTGGAAGGAGGTTAGAAAAATATGGGGAAATGTGACAAAATTCGAATTAAAAATTCAAATTTAATGAGAGGGAATTAATCAAATAAGACAAATTAGTTAATTTTTTTTATTTAATTAAATCATGAAGAAAGTGGTATAAATTGGAAGACTTAAGAAATGTGAACTATATAAATAAACTTTGCAATTTATTTATACAGTAGAGGAAATAAAGATTTTATTAATTAAATAACTATTATTTAATTAATATTCTCTAGACCAATTTTGGGTGTATACATTTTTCCCCTCTTTGAAGTGGTGTGTTTACATATTACTTCAATGAAATTTTTTCTAGTGTTGTTAAAATTTCGACAATGCCCCAGATGGAGATTTTCAGAAGATAATGAATGTATGCCCCCTAGACAGATAAATCAAGGAATTTTTAATGATTAAAATATTTTTTTGATGATTTGTGATGATGTCCATGATGAAATCTTGGTTTGATGATATCCCAACAATTTATCTCCAGATGGAAGAAATGATCTGCCCTTTGATTAATTCATCCTTTACAAAAAAATTAAAATATCCCACCAAAATCACACTCTTAATTACCTTTTTTAAGAGTTAAAAAAGTGAAAAGAAGATTCATTTGTGCATTTTTTATTTTGGAAATTATGGAGTGAGAGAGCAACCTTGAGAATTTGAGCGAAGATGGTGATCCAATATGAGACTCATCGATTTGAGCAGGTGTGGTGACATAATCAACTAGTAGAATACAGACCTCTAGTACAAATTTCAAAAACTTTCCTTGTTAATTTTGAACCATTTTTCCCACATTTTTTATTTTGAAATTTAGTTTTTTCATTATTTTAGTGCATACAAAATTTTTTGTGGTGCATATGTTAGATTCTTTAGCGCATCAACCTAGAGTTTTAGCACATTAATTAGGATTTTTGGTGCATTAATAGTCTGTAATAGCGCATTCATGTTTTGGCACATAGGAACAATGTTCTAGTGCATAGCAATAGTTAGGTTGTGCATCCAAAGAAGTGGTGCATAGGCGGTCTATAATAGCGCATCTACCAAAAGAAATGGTGCATCACATTTTGTGGTGCATTGAAGTAGTTGTCTAGCACATTGAGATTATTCTTTGGTGCATTGAGTTAAACAACACATCGACAGACTATAATAGTGCATCCAGCCAATTTGGTGGTGCATCTACCCTTTTGGTGCAATGAAGCACTATTATGGTGCATCTAGGACATAATTGAAAATTTATTTATTTTTCTCCTTGATTTGGATGATATTTAATCATGTTAGCCAATGATTTGTTGTTGTTGATAAGTTAGATGATTTATTGATCTTGTGATAGGTGAGATGCAATAATGATGATGTTATTTTGACCTCATGATAGGCGAGTATCAAAAATAAATGTTTGCAAGATTTCTTCAAAATATCACTTGAACTAATAGTATGATTTATTGTGTGATGTTTGATTATTTTACTAATTAAATTGATTGATTGATGTGTTGATTGTGATGTGTCATAAGATAGGAGATTGATTTAGATAATATTCAGTCCCAAGAGTGATTCCCACAGACTTGGGAGCTGATTCCATAGCTATCATAGGCTAATAGGGATATCATTGAGTGATGTGTATTATTTTCATTGATTAATATGCCCCATATTAGGATTAATTAGAGATTGCTGACTATGCTAGTAGGGAGGTGGCATAGTGACCACAACACTTTTCATCTAGCCACCAGAGAGATGACTGTGACACTAGTGGATGTCTATAGGATTTTGCAGATTCTCATGATGGGTGACATTGTGACATATGACCAGACTGAGCGGGGAGGTACATATGCCTTACGCTAGATATTCCATGATGATTATATTAGTGGGTATGAGATGCCTTGGCAGGAGATTTTTAAGAGGTATGCCCTTTTTTCTTACATGCTTGTGGGATTTATTAGTGGTTTCCTATGTCCCAACAAGAGGGCAAAGGCATTGTTTGTCAATTGGGGTCAAACACTAGAGCAGATGATTCAATTTGGGACCCATTTCACTTGGGGTTCATGCATGCTTGCATAGTTATATCATGATTTACATCAAGTAGTCTACCTTACAAGAGCCAATCTATCCGTAGGTGTGACCCTATTATAGAAATGGGCTTGGGAGCATATAAAGGCGACACATTTAGAGACAAACAAATTTTGACCATTTGGGAGACCCTATGTTTATAGCAGGCCTAGTTATCCAACATAAGCTAGGAAAATCAGAGTATTGGAGACATGTATTGGACAACCTAGATTCTATTACATGGATTCCATATGTATATTGTGAGCAATAGGTTGAGGATCATTTGGAGATGACCTATGTTATCATGGCTAGGTATCTCATTGGGTGGACACACTTTATTATTGAGAGATTCCTATTGATGAGGGTGCTCAGAAAGTATGATAGAGTTCGGAGAATACCATAGGGATTAGCCATGTATGTGTGGAGACAACAAGATGCAACTAAGTGGGGACTCACCTTATCCTACAATGTTGTGTGCGATGAGTATCAAAGATTATAGCCAGTGATATGGGACTACCATCTGGAGATTATGGAAGGAGACATGACCAAGAAGTACTCAGTATTTAGTTGGGAATCCATTTATGAGGATCTCAAGGATTGATGAGGTAGTGTTGACACTAGATGATGATGAGGAAAGACCACCCAAATGGAGGAGGGCCATAGGTGGTGGAGATGAGGAGGATGGAGATGGTGGGGATGATGGATGAGGCAGTGATGATGGTGGGGATGATGGTGTGGTGGAGATGAAGGAGGGGGTTCCCATCCAGTGTTGGATGTTAGAATGCCTTGTAGGAGGAAATCCTTCATGGAAACAACATAGCACCGCATGTAGATATAGTTTCCCTCTCAGTAACAATAGTCACATATTGTAGCCCTACATGCTCAGGTCCAGACATTTCAAGGGTAGTTATAGGCATAGACATAGGTGTTGACATAGGTACAAGCACAACTCTCGCATGCTTGGGGGTAGATACACACTTTGACCATTGAGAGGGATGCTACTAGATAGTAGGTGCATTGCATGTATGGATAGTTGGCACAAGTATAGGCCTAGGGATAGGTGTAGGGTTAGGTTACTGTGTTGATTGTAGAGAGATATTCCCTGAGATGGCAGGTGGATCAGGCTGCGGTAGCTACTACGACATCAGATTATTTTAGAGAGATTCACTACATTTCCCAAGAGGTCGAGTTCTATAGAGATCGATATCATGAGGTGGTCCCTCCAGAGTAGTGGGAGAGTATTTCCCAATCTTAGTCTGTCAGGTATCAATCTTGGACAATTAGTATGGGTGTGACAACCATTTCCTGGAGGTTGGAGAGATCTAGGTGCAGGTCTATTGGGTACAAGGGGTGGTACCGATCTAGGGATGCCAACACCATCTAGGGGGAGCACTACATAGCTCTAACATATGATTTGTACATGTATACATTTATACTTAATGATTTATTTCCATTTTTGATGATTTACCTCTTCATATTCAGATATCCTTGTACGCTTGACATTATTTTGAGATGTATATGTAGCAATGATGATGGTTTACCTATGTGCTTATGTGTGTTGATCATGATGGATGCACTTAATTTCCTATTATGTATGTTATGTGATGTTCTATGTGATGGTGTCATGATATGTTATGGATGCAACATGTGTTATGATTCTATGATGCTTTATGAATGATGTCTATATGCCCTATATGATGAATCTTATTATGTGAATGGAATGTGCTAAATTCTATGTCCTTTTGTACTTTTCTAATGCAAATGTATGATGCAAAAGATGAAAAAGATGAATGGATGATATGATTAATGCAAAAATGGATGAATGGAATGATAATAATGCATGATTCTAAGTGTTCTTATGGATTGTGTTCTATTATAATGTATGATTTGTGTGGTACTCTTTGTTTTTGTATTATTTTGATGCAAATGTATGAATGTATGTATGTTATGGATGAATTTAAATGTTTCATTTTGGATGCTTTTGTGATGCAAATGCATGACTAAATGTGTATATGGATGAAAATGATATGATCAATGCTTTGTTTTTGGATTTTTAAAATGTAGATACGTGACCTAAATGAAAAATGAATGCTTTAGAAAATGACATGGCAATGCTTTATTTTTGGATTTTTCATAATGCAAATATATGACCTAATGACTAGATGAATGACGAAATGATATGATAATGTATGAATGATGTCCTAATGCCTAGGAAGCCAAATGTGAATGATATTTTTTTAGTTATGTCAAATGTACTCAATCTAGTAATGATAGGAATAACATCACTCGTAAAATTGTACCAACCTTCGAGAAATCTATAAATATCACTACAACACCTAGTATGAATTCATCCAAAACATGCAAACCTAACAATGCAATGTTGTCATCCCAGTAACTAATTTATTGTGCTTGGTATCATCATTGAGCTTTTGAAATGTTGAAAGTGCTCATACAAACATCAATGGTATAATTAGACAATGATGACCTAAGTACTACTTTCATGAAGTTTGATAGTGCAAGTTAACACAAGCATCTAGCTATAATTGGACCGAGAAGACCTGAGAATTTCTTGTGTAAACAAACAAGAGTTAACCATTTTCCTATGTGAATTTGGAATGTCATCAATGATAATTTGTAGAGCACGTCCCTGTTGTCATATGGCTTTGAGATATTTTTTTGGCTACTTGTGTTGTCATTGATGGCAACTGGAGTCAGCAGTATGGTCTATAGTGTTAGCATTGCTCCTACCAGCAAGGAAAGTAAGATTTTGTAATGTATCGACTGAAAGAATGAAGAGGAGAACATCTAGTTGGTAAGCTAATATGATCACTTCACTGGATCATTATTTTATGGTGTGGATCTCTGAGGAAGTATTCCTAGCATGTGTACTATCCTACTAGTGAATTTTCTGGTGTTGCATTAGTTAGAGTTTGAGTTAAGAGGCTCGATAGTATGGTTCATGGTTTATTCTCTCATTCTAGCTGACATGTTTTATATGGTGTATCACTGATGTATGTGGAGTATGTATTTAGTTATTTATTATGTTTGGAACTTTGTTTTGGGTCCCTACTAAAGTCTAGCTGACTTGTGTGGGTATGCATCAAATCTAATTAATGATTTGAGCTTACATAAGCAAGAATATTATATTTTGTTGTGAAGCCAACATACAATGAATTCCTAATTAGTGGCTATATAAAGGATATCAAAAAATCATTTTAAAGTGCAAGCAGTGATGAATGATGTAGTTGTGGTACAGATAAAAGTGTATGTGTATTAAGGAGAGAGAGTGAAATAGGATAGATTAGTTATTTGAGGGCAGAAATTTTTTTGTATGCAGAGCAGAGTAGAGTAGAAGTGTGAATTGGTGTAAAGATCCAGAATCTAATTATGAGCTTCATTGGAATTGAATCTAGGCGTTAGTAGATGTTGTATTCTCAATTCAAATTTTTGTTGTAATCTCAATTATATTTTGTAAGGTAGTGAGTCTTTTTCTCTTTTATCATACTTTTAATAGATTATACATTGTGGATTAATCTCCATTGTGGTTTTTCCCTTAATAGGGGTTCCACGTAAATTTTTTTGGTGTTATGGTGTCCATTAATGTGATTGCATGTTTCCCTTTGTTTATATGTTGTAAATGCTACCTCAAGTTCAATTATTGTTGTTGATAGTTTTAGATCCAATTTGAAAGTCAAATATTATTGAACACTAATTCACCCCCCTCTCAGTGTTCCTAGTGTCCAACAATTGGTATTAGAGTAGGTTCCTCTTTTGGAGTTTAACAGCTTGAGGTGGATCTTGAATTACAATGGATGTTGATGGTCTTCAACACCAGCTTTTGGTGGCACTTGATAATATTGATAAGTCCAAAGCAGAGGATATCGAACTAAAAAAAAGTCTTGTGGCTACCAAAAAATTCATTCAATCACTAAAGGATAAGATAAACGAGTCAAGGGAAAAGAGGAAGGAACTATGTGATCAATTGAAGTAAAAAGAAAGAAAAGGTTTGGATGATGTCCATCTAAATCAAACCCTAAGTGAAATAATAGAAGAATGTGAAAAGCTTGCTAAGGATAATACAACTCTAAAGCTTGAAGTGAAATATGTGGTGATGAAGTTTACCAAAGAAATTGAAGAAAGAAAGAAGAATGAGAAGAATCTAACCCAATCCTTGAAAGAGAAATCTAAAGAATGTAGCAGAATTAACAATGGATTCATTCAGTTGGAAATTGAACTGCAACAATCTAGAATCAATGAACAAGAGCTTGAGAAATAGGTAGTTATCCTTGGAAATGAGCTTGCTACTACAAATGAATTCAAGGAGAAATTCAAGATAAGATCTGCTAGGCTTGATGAGATAACCAAAGGATAAAATGATACAAATGACAAGTGAGGTCTTGGATATGAGAAAGGTGAAAGTTCTGAATCTGAATAGAAGAACCTTGAAAGGAAGAACAAAGGCAGAAGACATCTGGTAAGGCAACCCAATGCTCAAAGATTTAATGGATATTTATTTTCTTGCAATAAATTTGGACATATGGATTCTTAGTGTAGAAGAAAGATAAACCCTAGTACTACATCATTTTTTGGTTAGTGTTTTAAATGCAAAAGGTTTAGTCATAAGGCATTAGAATGTAGAAATATTTCTATTAGTGCAAGTAACATTAATACCTGTGGAAGATTTGGACATGTTTCTAATCAATGTAGGTCAAGAGGAAATTAGTGGAATGGATGGTATAGACTAATAGATCCAATATGCTATAATTGTAACAATTTTGGGCACATTGCAAGATTTTGCAAGAACAAAAATATGAACAAAAGAGGTCTAATTGATCAAGGAAAAAATTCACAAAAATACAACAAAGGAAAAGAAAAGGCATCTATGAAAGAGATAAGAGATCAAATGAAGAAAACATGGGTAAAGAAATGTGAATCTAATGAAGGAAACAAGGCTATACCAGAAGATCCCTCTGGTAACTCTTCTAGAAACTAACTTTAGGCCAATGGCCTAGGGGGGATTTTTTTCATGAAAATATCTTGTCCCCCTATGATATAATTGGCACAGAATTGCAGGATGTTGTCATTTGTTGTGTTATTCATTATTGAAAATATTAGTAATCATCTATTGAGTTAGGCGAAATGGTATAGATCTGCAATTAGATTCTTCACTTGTTGTCTGATTTTGTAGAGTAACTAAGATTTTTAGGGCAACACATTTAATGCAGAAAAAAGTGAAGTATGTGAAGTTATAAAAGGGCATTTGAAACCATAATTCGTCATTGTGCATTGGAAGAGAATAGTTGGAGAGCCCTGTTAGCAAAATTTCAAAGAAGTGAAAGGTCAATCTAGCAGCAAATTCTTCAGGTATTTCTATTGCTTATTTATTTCATATCTATTTGGTGATTGTTAGAACCCTACTTGGCATGAAAAATGAAGAAAACCAAAGGAATAGTAATTATGGATGAGTATAGCATTCAAAAAGTTAGGGATGAAAGAAATTTGTTATCTCCTTCCGAATTAAGAAAGCTTGAAGGAACAAAGTATAAGATTTGGATATCTAGAATGAATTTCCTCATTTCATCAATACATAAGTGAATCAATTTATCTTAAATAGATTGGATGGAGATATCCTCACTTTGGATAAAACCTATCAAATCTTAGAGGATGTAATCAAGAATCTAAAAATTCTATGCAATGTTGGCAATATTCCAAAGAAGAAATCAATTTGATATGTTGAGGTCGAATCCCTAACTGAAATAAGGGGAGATTAGAGGGCTCTGATAATTGTTTTGATTAAATATCCATTGATAAGGTATGTTGCACATGGAATCTCATATAAGATTTTTAGAAATTGAGAAGGATCAACCTCGGTAGGTGTTGTATGTATCACTCATAAAATGATAATAGAAAATGAATACTTTGACCTATGCAGTATGATGAAGGATCAACTAATGGAGAATGTATAATTAATGAAAGATATTGACTACCCCTACAGGTTTGGCACCCTTACATTATGCATTATGATGCATTTTTTTAATTGCTTGCCTCTGAATGACAATGTGATGTGGAGAGCAACTATACCAGTCTACAAGAAAATCTTTGAACATTCAACTCTTTTCAAAATGGGGAACAAGTTTATGAAAATTCTTTAGAAAGGTGTTTGAAAATTTTAGTGTAAGAGTTATCTCTGTTTTTCTAAAAATAACTAAAGTTGGATCATCCTTTGGAAAGATAGAGAAAAAGTAGAAGGGAAGAAGACATTTCACTGGTGTCACTCCTATGACACCAAAGTAAGAAAAAATTGAAGAAAATGGGAATGGATAGTTGGTTGTGGATGTAGTGGATGAATACTTTGAGGAATATACTCCAAGAGATCAACCAAAACCAAGTGAATCATAAATAATAATAGCTGAAGATAGTGATCATGAAGGTGCTCTGTTCAAATCAAATATAATGCAAATTATTTAGGATGAAGATGAGATGTAAAGGATATTTGAAATATGGTTGAATGAACCATCTTATGAGTAGGATCTCATTCAAAACACTTTAGAAAGATACTTTGCTGATAACAATATTGAATTGGAGGGTTTGAAGGATGTTCTCCCAAAAGAATTGATTAAGTGTGTTAAAGAGGCTATGGAATTTGTGCCTTTGGAAAAGAAAGAGGAGGAAATAATTTCCCATTTGAAAATGCAGCTTAGGCTATCTCTTGCTAATTTTAATAATAAAATTAATGTGCTAAGATAGTTCATTGATTCGGCCAATCAATTACTGTCTAAAGTGGCCTCATGTGGTTGGTAAGTACAAGGATAGGTTGGAGGAAATTGAAAAAGAGCTTGTTAGATTTGGACAGGATTATAGTATGTTGTTGGATAAGGATGGAAAGGTTAAGAAAAAGGTTCATGATCTGTAGGCTGAGCATGCAAAGGTTCACTTTGCTAGAAATACTCTCATGGACACCTTCTGGAGAGTAAAAGACTTGACTGAAGGTAGACTAGAGCAAATGATTGAAGTGCTAAAGATAGGAGAAAAGTTGGAAGAAGCAATCACCATTCCTGAATCCCTTGTCTAGATTATCAATAGAACATCAAAGAATAACAAATTGATTATAGCCATTGGGATTGCAGTGGACTCTTGGAAAAAATTCCTTCTAGAAATTAAAGCTAAGTATAAAATAATCTTCTGATTTTTGTAGCAGTTTCTCAAATTTTGATCCAACTCTCTATTTTGCAAAGGGGAGAGAATAAGAAGAGAAGTATAGTGAAATATTACAAGGAAATAAAAAGAGATAGAAGATTTTTCATTGATGTCAAAGGGGGAGAGAATGCAGTGAAAAATTCCTTGACATCAGGGGGAGACCAGTAGTCTTGATTTTGTTGAATTTTTTTGTTTTGACACTTAGTCAATTTCTCACTAAGTGTTGCTATCAATGCCAAATGGGGATATTTTTGGCATATGGATTTGAGAGATTTTTTTTGGCTACTTTTTTTGTCATTCATGGCAACTAGAGTTAGCAGTATGGTCCGTAGTGTCAATATTGCTCCTACCGGCAAGGAAAGTAAGATTCTATAATCTACCAGTAAAAAGAATGAAGAGTAGAACATCCAGTTAGTAAGTTGATCTAATCACCTCACTGGATCATTATTTTGTGGTTTGGATCTCTAGGAAAGTATTCCTATCATGTGTACTATCCTACTGGTGAGTTTTGTGGTGTTGCATTAGTCAGAGTTTGAGTTAAGAGGCTCGATAGTATGGTTCATGGTTTATTCTCTCATTCTAGCCGACATGTTTTATATGGCATATCATAGATGTATGTGGAGTATGCATTTAGTTATTTCTTATGTTTATAACTCTGGTTTGGGTCCCTACTAAAGTCTATTTGACTTGTGTGGGTACGCATCAACTCTAATTAACAATTTGAGCTGACATAAGCAAGAATATTATATTTTGTTGTGAAGACAACATACAATGAATTCCTAATTAGCAGGTATATAAAGGAGATTGGAAAATAATTTTGAAGTGAAAGTAGTGATGAATTATGTAGTTGTGGTAGAGATAGAAGTGTATCTATATCAAGGAGAGAGAGTGAAAGAGGAAATATTAGTTATTTGAGGGAAAAAAATGTTTTGTATGCAAAGCAGAGTAGAGCTGAATAGAGAAAAGTAGAGAAAAAGTGGAAATTGGTGTAAAGATTTGGAATCTAATTATGAGCTTCACTAGAAATGAATCCAAGCATTAGTAGATGTTGTATTCTCAATTCAATTTTTTTTTGTAATATCAATTATATTTTGTAAGGCAGTGAGTCTTTCTCTCTTAAGTAGTGAGCTCTAGGCAGTGGGCCTGAATGCAAGTGCATTCCCCTCTTTTATCATACTTTTAATAGAGTATACACTGTGTATTAATCTCCACTGTGGTATTAATCTTCATTAATGTGATTGCATGTTTCCGTCTATTTACATGTTGTGAATGCTGCCTTAAGTTCAATTATTGTTGTTGATAGTTTTGGATCCAATTTGAAAGTCAAATATTATTGAACACTAATTCACCCCCTCTTAGTGTTCCTAGTGTCCAATAGTCCCATGATGATTCACATAGTATTATTGTTCAACTCACAAAAAAAAAACAAAGAAAAATATCATTCTCGACCATAGCTTCTCTAGTTCTTGACATCCTTGAGTCACTCCCAAGAAATTATAACAAAAATCCTAATGCAAATAAATTGAACATTTTGTGTTAAAGTGATAAAACTGTGAGTCAGAGAATTGTCACCAAATGAGATTTATTTCTGATCAATCTTGTTGTTGGTTCAAATGGTTGGTTTTGGTGAGTTTGATTGATGTTCAATGTTGTAGCCTACTTGATTGTTTTATTTTTACAATGTTGTCATACTATTGTGTATATGTCATTTTTAAGCTCAAAGATGAGTTTCCCCCAATGAGTTAAGGATTTTTCCCCTAGTGTAAATAAACCAATTTATTCTAGATATGTACAAAGATCGACAAGCCAAAGTGAGACATGATCGTCACACTAGAATATGTACATGAGGCTCAAATAGAGGATGTGGATAGTGATAGCAAAGAGCCATTGGTTGACACACGTTCCAAAAGAGGGAGAAGCCATCCTATCACAAATAGTGCATGTTGCTAGGTTTTCACTACTTGCTTTCATTGCACCTTTTTCAGATTTTATGATTTGTTTTGTTTTTTTTCCTTTTTGATTTTTTTTTTGTATTTTTCTCTTTTTCTCTTTTTCTCTTTTTTTGTTGTCACCAAGATGCTTGTTTCCTAGGTTTTCATTAGGGTGACCATTTTCGCAGGACATTTTATCATGTTTTTCAATTTCTTTAGGATTTTTACCGATGCAACAAATGAATCATGTGTAGAATTTCTTGAGATGGAGATTGTTCACAGTTCTTCAAATAGGTCCCCTTCTAGTGTGGATAGCTAGTATGCTCCTAATCCATAGAATAACACAATGAAAAAGGGGCCCAACCAATTCAGTTCAAACTTTCCTTTCTTAACCCTATATTGTTGGTTGTGTGGGTTCTCCTTTAATACTAAGTCACCAACTTGAAGTTTTTGAGGTTTACTTTATGATTATAATTTCTAGAAATCTATTGTTGGTAGGCTTTCAGGTGGTTCATTGCATGTTGGTGTCATTCATCCAATTGTTCCAATTCCTACAATCTAGATATCTGGTAGTCCTCATTAATGATAATAACCTTCAATGAAACCCAAAGTGATGGTAATTCAACCTCAATGGGTAAAATGGCCTCAGATCCATACATAAGAGCATATGGTGTGGCTCATGGTGGTGTGCGAATACTAGTGCAGTATGCCCACAAAGTAGGGTTTAATTGGATGTGCCAATCATGTCCAACATCATTGACCATTTTCTTCAAGATTTTTAGAAGCTTCTACTTGACCATTTCCCTGAGGGTAGTATGGTGTAGAGAAGTGATGATGGATATTGAACTTCTCACACAATTCTTGCATGTCTTGATTTTTGAGTAGTCTTCCATTGTCAATGATAATAAATTAAGGGATGTTGTACTGACAAATAATGTAATTGAGGACGACTTATGAAATTTTCTTTCTTGTAATGGTAATTAGAGAAACAACTTCAATCTAGTTCATGAATTATATGTAGCTATGATGATAAAATTGTGTCCATTTGATGAAGATGGATGAATTTTACCAACAAGATCCTATCCCCATTGATAAAAGGGCCATATGGATGAAAATGGTTGAAGTTCTTATGCTGGTGCATGAATGAGGTTGCCATGAATTTGAAATTTTTAGAATTTCATGATGAACTGAAAAGAATCCTTCTCCATGTTGGGCTAGTAATACCCTAAATGAAGGATTTTCTTGGCTAAGGTTAAACAACTTGAATGAGTTCTGTAAACACCCTCATGAACTTCCCATAAAGCAATTTTAGACCATCACATTCTAGACATCAGAGGAGAGTTCCATCAAGACCTTGTTAGTATAGTACATCCACAATAAGAGTATGCCAAGTGGCTCGGTGAATGATTTTTTTTTTTTTGGAGACAGGGTGGGTGTAAGGGTGCTATCTTTTAGGTAGGTATAAATTTCACCATAGATTAAGGTATTGGTATCAACTAGGTGATAGATAACTTGGGATTCGAGATCATCATAAGTAGGGGAAAATAGTTGTTGCACCAAGAACTTGTAACAACTTCTCTTCTCTAGAATTTGTAACAAGGAAGCAATAGTAGCCATGGTGTCAACAACTTTATTGTCCACTCTTGAAATTTGTTCAAATTTGATATCCACAAAGTATTTCTTAAAATCATCCATCATTCTTTTGTAGGGAATTAGTTTGTCATCCTTCATTTGATAATCATCACTGACTTGCTTAATGACCAACTAAGAATCTCCATTGACTTGAACTCTAGGATTTTCCATTCTATAGCTATTTTGATGCCAATGATTAATGATTCATTTTTATGCCATGTTGTTGGTACAAGGGAACATCAATTTGTATGATTTTGGTATGGTATGTCCTTGTGAAGTGACAAATAAGATTTCAGCCCCCGATCCATGTTGGGTGTGTGATCCATCAAAGTATAATGTCCATTGTTTTATAGCCAAGGTGAGGACATCAACATCTGGAAATTCAATGTGTAAAGGATGATCATTTGTTTGAGGTTCTTCAACTAAATGGTCAGTAATTTCTTTTCCTTTTATTTCTTTCCTATCCATATATTGGATGTAAAATTCACTTAGTATCATAACCCATTTAGCCAGTCTTCCAGTTAGGTTAGCTTTGTTGAGGAGGAATTTTAGTGGATCCATTTTGGCTATTAACTTGATGGTATGAGTTAGCATGTAGTGTCATAGCTATTGGGTGGCAAAAACTACTACCAAGCAAGCCTTTTCAATGGACGTATAATTGATCTCATAGCCATTTAGCATCCTGTTGATGTAATAAATTTCCCTCTCTTTTCCTACTAAATCCTCTTGTGCTAATAAGGCTCCCAATGATATCTCAATTGTTACAATGTATAAAAAAAGTGGATTTCCTTCTGTTGGTGGTACTAAGATAGGTGGACTCATTAGATATTGTTTTAATTGGTTGAAGGCCCCTTCAAATTTCTCATCCCATTGGAAAGAAACATTTTTTTGTAGCAGGTGAGTAAGAGGATGTGTCTTGTTTGTTAGTTGTGATATAAATCATTAGATTTATTGGAACCTCCCTTATAGGGATCATAGCTGATTAATGTTTTTGGGTGGCGGCATATCCATAATAGCTTTAAATTTTGTCAGGCCTACCTTAATGATTTTTTTTGAAACTATGTATCCCAAAAGCTTGGCTAAAGTCACCCCAAACACACATTTCTTTGGGTTTAGTCATACATTGATTTTTTCTAGTCTAGTGAAGATTTTTTCTAAGATCTCTAAGTCTCCTTCTCTGGTATATGATTTAGCTAATAAATCATCCACATAGTCTTCCATGAAGGTATACATCATATCATGACAAATTATTGCCATGGGACACTAATAAGTAGCTCCTATATTCTTTAATTTGAATGGCATGGCATTGCAATAGAATGTTCCCCATGGACATGTAAAGGTTGTCTTATCTTAATCCTCTAGAACTATATTTATTTGATTATACTTGGAAAAATTGTCCATAAGTGATAACATGCCATGTCCTATCATTAAGTCCACTATGATGTCTATGTTAGGTAGAGGAAAATAATCTTTGGGACAAGCCTTATGGAGATCTTAGAAATCTGTGCAAATATGAATGTTGTTATCAGGCTTTGAGATTGGTACAATAGCGGAGATCCACTCAACATAGTCAATAGGTCTGATAAATCTTGCATCTAGCATTTTCTTCAGCTCTACTTTTACCAATAGGGCAATATGTGGATGCATTTTCCTTAGCTTTTTCTTGAATATTTTTACTCCTATTGGTAAGGATAGGTGATGCATGATGAGTTTTGGATCAATCCCCGGCATGTCAGAACATGACCAAGCAAAATTGACTTGTTTCTCTATGAAAATTTTGAGGAAGCTTGGTTTTCCTTGGCTTATCAAAGATGTTGCTAGATGGATAGTCTTCACTATCTCTACACTATTTATATTGATAGAATGTGTGGGTTCAATCAATACCTTTGATCTTTCCTAAAAGTGCTCTAGGAGAGTATCAAATTTTCCATCCTTCAAATCCTCAGAGAGGTTTTCACAATTGGATGCACTCTTTGTTTTTACTTTTTTTGGATTTGATATTTCCATTAAATCATTTTCACAATCATATCTATTTCCTATATTATTCATTTTGCAGCTGGAAGATTTGATACTCCCCTATTTGGAAGCTTCATTATGATGTTCAATAGTGGAATCTATTTTAGGATTGTTGGCACAGAGAAAATTGATGATGGCATCATCATTTGAAAAGGTAGGGATATCAAATGGCTTAGTTTGGTCCTAGTTTATGAGTTTGGGATGTATTAGGGGTAAGAAGTCATTAGACTAGTTAAGGTCAAAGATGGTAAGAGTCTTTATGGTAGTGTCTTCAATTTTTCCAATAGCAAAATCAAGGTCTATAAGGTAACTTTTCTCTAAATTATCTATTTCACTCTAAGTAGAATTGTATTCGCTGGAATCATCAATGTGTTGCAATCCTAATTCAAGTAGTCTAGAACCTGAACCTTGTCCCTCCTCAAGTAGGGGTACATACTTGTGTACCACATCAATTTCCTTGTCATGACAAGACTCTTATGATAATGAGTCCCACTCATATTTATAGGAATTAGTCTCATGATCATCACTAGCTTGTAATTGCAAGATTTTTTCAACTACCCCCAGAGTCATCTATTCTCTTGTCTCCTCTTTATAACCCAGCCCAGTTTTGTCTTTTATATTGATTAAGAGGGGTTGAATTGGTTCTAAAATTCCTTCCCTTATTTTTCCTATAGATCCTTATAAATCCAATTTGGAACATCCTTGTCTTCTTCTTCATCAAATATGGTTCCGACTTTTACAAATCGACCATCAAAGAGTGTAATTAGTTGTGATGTCTCTTGTGTTGATGTTGAGGATTGTCCATATGACTTTGGGGAAGATAACTGTGAAAGAAATAGAGACCATTCAATGAAATATTCACCCACACCTTTATCTTTGACTTTGGAATTTCTTCTAAAATTGTTTTGACAAAGTATTTAATTGGGCTTCATGATTTGAGGATGTAGGATTAACTTCTTCCTTTTTCTTAGACTGTTTAGACATGGAACTAGATTGACCTTCTTGATTTGAGGAAATGACCAATGATTTGGATGAGGAACTTGACTGGCTTTAATCGCTAGAAGGGATGGAAGTGGAAGCTTCTCTGTTATGAGGCACAAAGGTATCTTGGACAAATTTTAGGGTGTTGTAATACTAGGGACTATTTGAATCAGCTGAGATGGTGATTTCTTGGCCACCATACGGGAATTTCAAACATTGGTGGTATGTTGACAGGACTGCTTGTATTTCATGGATCCATGGGTGACCCAATAGTATGTTGTAGGTCAAATCCTTGTCTAAGACTTGGTAGATTACATATTTCTAAATCATTACCACTTGAATAGGTAAGACAATCAATCCCTATGAAGATCTTTCCTCATCATCATATGCTTTTATTGTAATCTTTTTCTTTGAATCAATTGCATTCTTAGAAAATCCTAATGTAAGAACAACCTTTAAAGTACATATATTTAGGCTAGCTCCTCCATCTATTAGGACACATTTGACAAGATGTTTATGAAGTAGGACTTCAATATGGAGAGTGGAATTGTATGGATGAGAAATAGATGCTTCATCATTTTCTGAAAAGGATAAGCAATGTGGTGCAGTCAAATGTCCCACCATGGCTTCAAATTTACAAACTTCTAGATTTGTTGGTACTATTGTGTCCACTAGGGATTTTTTTGAAATCTCTTTGTGGGTGGGTGAAATTTTGAGCAATTCCAATATCGATATTTGTGTAGGGATCTTTTATAACTAGTCCACTATGTTATATTGATTGGATGAGGCATCAGGTGTTTTAGGAAATATTTGGCCTATGCTCTTGTGGTCACACTTACTGGCATTTTGTCTTGTTTCCCATTGATTTTAATGACATTGACTTGAATATTAGTTGTAGCTATATCTGGTTTGGTGTCATTAATTTTGTTTTCAAGGATAATGATGTCTTGTTCTTTTGCAATTGGAATGTCATAGATTGATTGTTGGTTGCAGTAATGTCTTGATTTTCATTGGTTTCAATGTTATTCATTTGATTCTCTGTTGTTGAGATATGATTTATGGCAGTATCATGGACATAGTTTACATTCTTCCCCTCGTTGTTTGTTGTAAAGGACTCCCCTTTTTCATAATTTGGTAAAGGATTTTTAAATGCTCCATGATCGACATTTGTTTGGGTTTCTTCTATTTGTATGACTTTGTCATCTATTAAATTTTGTATCTTGTGTTTCAATTGTATTCAACTATTTGCTTGATTACCTTTGCATTGGTGAAATTCATATTAATAAGCATCATTCCACCATGATGATTTTACTTTTGGTTTAAATCCTTGAGTGTCAGGTAGTGTTATGAGGTTATTTTCAAGAAGTTACCTCAATGAAAATTTGTGTGATTGACCCAAAGGTGAGAATTTTCTATGGTTTGATTGTGTTTGATAAGGTGGAGGTTTAGACATGGTATTACTTTGATTTTGACTATTTTGATTATTGGGCTAGTTGACATTTTGATTGGTGCCTTGATTGATGTTTTGATCAGTCTTGGTTTTGGTTCTTGATCAATTAAAGACTAGTTTAGCATTATGTGTTTTGGTGGCACCATCGTTGACATTTTTGTTCCTTGTCCAAAATTTGGGTTTCTCATTGTTGTTGTGATGGTTGGAAGAGCTAGTATTGTTTGATCCTTTATTGTGGATTTTCAATACCCCTCCTTTTATTAAAGCTTCTTCAATTTTGATACTATTTTCTACCATCTTCTCAAAGATAGGGGGACATTATAATTGTAGCCTATAGATCATTTCACTATTAAGGTTCCTGTTGACAATGATTTTACTCGCAGTAAATGGCTCGTATAGATTTTCCATAGACAAAATTGTGAAAAGCCTACCTTTCTTGAAAGATATGAAAAAAAGACAACCTAAGAAATAATTTTGCATTCACAAAATAAAGATTGAATTCCATTTAATCCCAAATCTCCATAAACTAGGTCATGTTTGCACTAAACATAGCTCTCGAGTAATGATGTGATAATTTTTCTATTAATTTCAAAGGGGAATACAATTATTTTTAGTTTTATCAAGGATTACTAACATTTCACATAAAACTTCAATCTTATCATCAAATGACATTATGAAATCAAAAGACTCATCATAATATTTCACAAATAGTATAGATTCTTTTTTATCACTTAAGTAGATTTTGCATTAAGCATTCAACAATTTCATGGAAAATAAAAGATTTTCAATGAAACTATTTCCATTCACTTTTTTTTTAGAAAATTTTCAAAAAATATTAACATCTAATCTAAAGAAAAACATAAAATAAAAATTTCTTATAGTTATTATCCATGGATTCCCCAAAAGAATTAATTAAAATAGAGAAAACCACTTTATACTTCACTGGATTGCTTCACAACTATGTATAAAAAGATGCAAGATTTTAATGAGTGTGCTTCATTTATGGACACCGAATAGATTTTGTATGCACCCTTAAATGGTGTAGCATAAAGTATTGTTCAGTGGAACTTAAAAAACCAACTACAAAAGATACTCAGATAGGTAGCTATCCAGAAAGCTTTGATATCAATTAATGCCTACAAGCATACAAAGTTTTACACTAAAATGGTTTAGAAGATAGGAAAAAAGAACAAAACTTAAAAGAATTTTTTCTCCTCTAACATCCACAAATTCTAAACTTAAAATAAAAATGTGAGAGGAGATGGATTTTTATAGAAACAAGGAACCTCAAAAGTTCAACTTAAAAATATCTCAGAGAAATCAAAAACAACAAATTAAAATATGCCATGTGGCATATGCCAACTGTCATCAAGAAATTTTTGGAATAAGTCAAAGCTTTGACTTTATCCATAGGTGCACATTTCTCCATACTTCAGCACAAACACTTTATCTTCATCAGGGCTACCAACTTTCTTTTGAAATACCAGAATGAAAAACACCTACCAAGACCAAGACCAACCTACAAAATTAACAACAAATAAATTCTATTACACTTCCGGTATCTAGTATTTAATTCTTTTTTGTATTTTCTAATGACTCCATTTCTAGATTTCTCCCTTCTTTCTTTGATTGGTACTATCCAAAATATATCAATTTTGATGTATGTGTTCCTTTGAAACCTTCTTATTGCTCTCCAAGTAAGTTTGAGCCTAATATATTCTTCAGTCACTTGAAGTAGGACATCATTTTTCTATTCCTTTTCTGCTTCATATTTGACTATGAAACTTTTGCACTGTATTATTTCATCGATAACCTCCCTTGTCAATAATTGAACAAGATCTATTTTTATTATTTCTACCCATTCTTTGAAAGCTTTATCTTCCTTCCCATCCTACCCTAATGTTTGAGAATCAAAGCTTTGTCATGATAGTACCTCAATAAATTCTTGTTTTTCTCCTATCAGTCTTTTGCACTCAATGGTGACCTTTTCAAATCCTTCAATACACTGTACTAACATGTCACCTTCCCATTTCAATTGTTTCTTCCACTTCCCTGGCAATTAAATTTTAGATTATGATATAATATTGTTTTGTATCAATTCTTGGACATCTATTTGTATGAGAATTTCCATATTTTTCCTTTTGTCAATGACTTGCTCCTGGCGAAGTTTACATTCATCTTCAAATATTTTCAATTTCTCTGAATGATGGTATGCTTCCTTGTACATTTTTATTGCATCTATAATAAATTCATCCCCATACTTTATCCAATGTTCAATCCCATCTTCAAATATAATCATTTTATGATAAACTGCAACAATGGCATCTACTTGTTCTTGTAACATTAGCACCAGATGTTGGGGCAATTCAGCTTGCTCTTGACTAAATAAAGTCAGTGATTTGATAAAATGCTCTAATGTAGCAACCTATTCTTTCAATTCTCTTTTCTTTTCTTTTTTATTTTTGTACTCTGGCAATAATAGCATTCAAATTAACTTTTATTTCTTCTAGTTCTTGCTGCCAAGATGAGTGTCCAAGATTAATACTTGTGATTTTTTATTCCATAGGCATTATCTCATGTCTATCTTTGTCATTTGTTGGAGTAGCTATTTGGATGGTTCTATTACCATCTGCATTCCTTTGTATGACATTCTTTGCTTTTGCTTTGTGCCTAGGTTTAGGAGTATTTACTTCTTGTATGAAATTACTGAGGTTCAAAAGTAATATTTCTACTTCCATGGGAGAAGCTAATTCTTTGATTAACCAATTAGGTGTATCATCATCTTGTTGTACCTTTGTAACTCTTTCTTTTTTCTACTTATTACTTGATTTAGGAATTTCATTTTTGTCACTTGCTAGATTTTGTGAAATGGGAACTTCTTTATCAGGATCTGACATAGACTCAAGATTAGTAAGATTTTGCACTACCTCCTCTATTTGGAGACTTATATTTTCCTATCTATCTAGATTTTCTAATTCTTATCTTTGAATATTATCTTCTTCATTTACAACTACACCAAGATTCTCTTCATTTTTAGTTCCATCTCCTATGAACTGTGTAGCTTCTTCATCAAAAATTTTAGTTTCAATTTCACTTCCAGCATGGCCTTTATCTATTTCATCAAAGACCTGTGAAGTAAAATTAACATTTTGCACATTCTCGAAAGAAAATTGAGAATCAAGAGTTTCTTCAACAACCCTCTTATCAATAGGATTTTTCTCTTCATTTCCCCCTATTTCCATTTCAAGTATCCTAGGATTTCCTACCTCTGAGGCAAGAGTCCCTTGAATAAATTCTTCTTATTCAATATTTATGCAATTAGAGATTGTATCCTACATTTCTTCTATCACTGAGTGTATTGTAGGCTTGTCTTTGGATTTCTTCTCTTTTATCTTCTCCTACATATCACCCCATATATCTACTTGTTCCTTAATTCTAGCCTCATATTCCTTAGAAATTTCCTCTAAAGCCATAGGATTCCCACCCAGTGCTTGCTTCATGCTGGCCATATTAACAAAAGGGGGAGAAGTAAATAATATTGTAGCTCTTTGAGATGCAGATCTAGTTTGTGTATTAGCATTCTCTGTTACTCCCATTCCTTCCTGAACAATTATTCTAGTTCTCAGTCTGGCCATAGAAGAAGATGCACCTTTAGGTTTCATTTTAGACTTGTCTTTACTAGTCTCCACATCTTTATGTTTTTTAGATAACTTTGTGGGAACTTTTTGCCTTGTTGTTTTAGAGGTTCTTTCTTCAATTCTAACACTTAGAGTAGCCTTACTAGTCTTTGTTTTCTTCTTGATAGGCTCTCCACTTTCAGAAGTGATTTCATCTCTTTTCTTTCATCTTTTATCTTCTAAGTAGATGGGTTCAATTCCTCTTTCTCTTAAACTTTTACAAAAATCATCAATTCAGTGTTGAGTGTACCTTATGACTGGCCTAGTAAAATCATCAATTGATGCCATATCTTCATCCTCAACACCTAGGTCTAGAATGGGTTGATCATATATCATGTCATTATTATAAAATTGATTTAACACTTGACCATCATCTTCCACCAATTGGTCTAGGATATCATAGAGTTTGAGCATTCAAGCAAACACTAGAGTCATTCTTTCATACTTTTTCCTTTTGACCTCATGCTCATCTTCACAATTAAGCCAGTAATCTTCTAAATGATGTACATGAGCATGATAACCAACTATGATTTTTTAAATATTTCCTTCAACATCATAGTACATTCTTTGAAGTGGAAATTCTTCAAAATTGTAAGTTTTCAGTTCCTCCTCACACAAATTAGCCATCTTGATTGCAGTGCACTTATAATTCCCTATTGTAATAGAAAATTTAAAAGAGGCATTCTTGTTAGCATGGATATAAAGATCCTGAGATGGTTTTAACCATCTCAGTAATTCCAATAAAATAATTTTATCTATAGGATACCTAGGCATCATGAATTGGTGTCCATCAAATCCCTCCACTCTAATGTAGGAGTAAGTTGGGAACTATATATACATGCCTCCCATAGGCCGAATGGAACTTTGTGCTTCCAAGGATAATCTCTTAGATTTATCACCTTCCATTGTTCTTACCAATTTCATGGAAATAAAATCATTAAATTTTCTATAATCACCTTTATACCCATGAATAGTGATTTGGGGTAAATGTGCATATATCAAACTATTGCCATCTTTTGCGCCTAGAGTACCAATCTGTTTTAATCCTTTTTTATTGACTCTCATAGCATAGAAGTAAATAATGTATGACGACATGTAGAAACATCTAGTTTTGGTGAATGGAGTAATTTGTTCATGTATCCTATCGCTTATCAATTTTCCCCAATGCAACAATATAGGGCTTTCTATCATTTGAGATATTATCACAAACATCTAGGGTTTGAACCTACTTGCATCTCTTAAACCAACTACTCTGCTTAGCAAAGTTATTATGTCTTACATTTCTTGTTTAAACTCAAACCTCTAAATTACTTTGATTTGTGGTGTGATTAGCTATTGGAAACATTGGGTGCTCATAATTTCTCTATTATGTTCTTCAACACTTTGATATGTCTTGGCCTTTTCTTTCAGGTCAAAATTGTACATCCTTGTGTAGGAGGGGAGACAAAATGTACACATAGTTCCATTCTGAGACATGTCTACATAAGTTCTTCCTTCCTTTTCAATAATCCTTTTGGCTAGATTATAATGGTTTATACATTTAATTACTAATTTTTGAGCTTCCACCACTAGTGGAAACCTTCCTATAGGAAGTAACCCATTTAATATGGCATTTTTATAACATTGGGTACATTTTCTTGTAGCTTTCGTGAATGAGTTTCAATGTCAAAAGACCATCCCATGTGGGTATCTGTGACCACCACATTAATGGTCACTGCCTATGAGTTGCAATATTTGAATTCATCTTTTGCTCTTGCTTTAGAAGTGCTCATTTTTGGTATAATGTGCTTTACAATTTTTTCAAAATATTTGTCTGTGTGTGTGAGTTAGGGTTAGATTTAACAAAACATTACATTTCATAAAACTTTTCAATTCATTCTTTAATCAAATTTAAAAAATCAGAGGAAAATTAATATCCCAATTTTAGAATGATAAAATACCATTATCGAAGATTTCTATTGTGATAAACTCTTATCAATAAATAAGTTATTTAGAACATACCTGGTTTTGGTTAAAATGGTGATTCTTCATAACAACTTCAAAACACTTGGGTAGATGCAACTTAGTTTCTTGAAAATTTTACCTCTACTTATGCGCCAAAGTAGCTTCATGAATTCAATGTCTTTATCAAGTTTGCAATATGATACAAAGTGCAGTGTTGTAAAAGCAATTGCACTCTTGAGGTGGTGCCAAGTACATAGGTAGTTCACCACCTTCATTAATTACCTGCTATTTTACATTAATTCATAGAATAAAGGTGTAATAATCATGGATTATGGTTCAACTTATGAACACCTATATTTTTGAGCTAGCTCATCATTCGAGAAGAAAGACAACATGGTGGCTATTCATGGTAGTTACATGTCACACCAATTTTATATAGGATATATTCCATCAATGATATGTGATTAATGATGATCACTAGAGTTACAAATTTTGATAATGTCTTTGATAAAATTCATGTAACACTGGGATCTGATAAATACTTCTTGAGAAAAGAGAAAGAAAAAAAATGGAACAAGAGAAATAAAAAACATTGAAAAACCAAAACTGAAAGATATAATTGATGACATTTCAAAGCAGGCTTTCTGGTTTCTAAATTTTACTTTAAAGAAAACAATAAGGCACCAGACTTCGATAAAAGAGAAAGTTGCTAGGTTTATACAATTCGTTTAATAAAAATACTAGGTGACAAAAATTTATTTAAAGACACCAACTTTTTTGACTCATGTAGGACTCTAAAATTTTAGTTTCTAGTAATAGAATAGATGAAAAGGACATACCGAAACATCAAAATATTAGGCGGTAAAAAGTTATCATCAAAGAGGCCAAGTGAAACTAAGAAACAACTAGAAACCAACCAAGTATCGATTAAAACCATGCCGAGGAGGACAAAAGTAAACAAGCAAAAAGGGAAAAGAAAGAGAAAAAAGGTTCCACATTTTTCCAAAGGAGCAAAATGGGGTGTGTTGTGAGACTACACAATAGTTATCAATAAAGATCTCCATCTTTTCTTGTTTCGGTATGGGATGAGCATATTGAGAAAATAACCTTCTCCACCTTTGTAAGAATATGAGAAAGGATTCTCCTTGTTTTTGTTTGGTATTACAAAGATCCTTCATGGTTATCTCATGTGAAATGTTATATGAATATTGAGTAATAAATTTGTTGGAAAGTTCTTCAAAGGATGTTATGCTTGGTTGTAGTTTTGAAAACCATTCCATACAATGGCCTCCAAAGCTATGAGGAAAAAGTCTCATTAAGTATGTGTCCTCATGAGCAAACTCAAGACTCATGGTTTGAAATTCTCTTATGTGGTATATGGGGTTAGATTTTCTATTGTATTTGTTGTATTTCGGTAGCTCACAATTTGGTGGAAATGGTATCATGTTTAACTTTCTACCAAAAAGGTAGGGACAAATATCTTGTAAGAAGTATCTTTTGGTAGTCCCCCTTCACATGTCTTGCAATTTTTGTTGAAGGTTCTTCATTTGATATTTTAGAGTAGCCATTTGATCTAATTTGGTGTTTCGATTTCAATTTTCTTGGGAGTTTCCTTCAATTTGTTGACATCAAAATCTCTTGGTAATTTTACCCCTTGGTTTGCTAACATTAGAAGGTATTTTTCTCCTTCCTTTTCAAAGATTCTTTCCAGGAATTTGTGAAATTTGGGATCTTGGTTTGCTTGTTTTATTTCCTCTATTATTTCTTATGTTTCATTTTGAGGAATTTTGTGAAGGGGATTTTCTTTTGGTTTACCCATGGTATTTTTAGGTTCAAATTCCCTATCCTTTAGTTTTTTCTTTTGGGACCTTTCTAAAATGGGCATGCAAGTGATGAAGTTTTTATAAATTTTGATCATTGCTTATGAGTGCCAAAGGAATACCTATGATGAATCCTATTGATGGGACTAGGGTAATAAAATTTGATGTAGAGTGTGTTGTTTCTAGATGAAGGATGGTGAATCCTAGTGGGGAAACTCAACTTGATGATCAAATTTGGGTTTTGATGATGGTTGGGAACTTTTAGATGTTTGATCAAAGTTTAGGTAAAGGATTTCACTTGTAAATACTAGTTAGTTTACAACATTGTTTAGATGAGGGATGAAATTCCCTATGGAAAAGATCCCTAAATCTGGTTTCAAAATGTTAGATAGGAGTCAAATGCAACTCTCTGGTTATATATTTTGGTGGATGTGGATTAACAATTAATGTATGTGCTAAAAGGAAGATGCACTATAAAATTCCTTAGATGTACCACAAAAAGGTTGGGATGTGCTATAGAATCAACTGGATGTGCTACAAAATAGCTCAAATGCATCGAAATTTCAAGTGGATACACTACAAAAATTGGTATATACACCACAAAATGTAAGGTATGCACTAGAAAATGTTGGGAATGTGCTATAACAATAGGTGACTACACTAGAAAAAGTGGTGAATGCAGTATAACAGAAAGTGGATGTGTTGAACTGAGGAATATAACAATTTCTTGCCAGTTTATTTTATTTTTCTAGTTGTTCAATCAGAGAATGGTTTTTTTCAAATGATGTTTTCTAAATCATAGTTTTTCACTTCTAGTGTGTGAGGTTTTGTTTGAAGTTTGTTTAAAAACACTTTGGTAAACACATCAAGCATGCACAATCCTAAGGTTGTGTAAGACTGTATTTGCTGGATTCCCACTTGGATTTTACTCTAGCTACACCTACTTTTAGCGGATGATTAGATGCTTGACCCCACTGGCTCTCCTCCATGGAACTCACTTATATGGGGAAGCTGAGCACCAATACCCATGAATATTCCAAGGCATACTTCTCATCTCTACTAAATGCCACAAAAATGTGGGATGACTTCAAAGATTAGACCTTTTGTGCCAACAAATAGATTAGGTATTTTGGCCTTTCTACAACAAGGGTTCTAGTATGGGAATTTTGTTCATGGGGGGTCATCCATGTGGCAAGAGACCATTGTTTCCCTTCTTGTTGGAACAATCGTAGTGATACTTAAAACTTTCCTCAAGTACCCACATTTATATATCGGTTGGAAGTCCCTTGGCTTTAGCGTGTTAGCAGTTGGGTCATTCCATTGGGTGATTATTTTTTCCCACAAGGCATGCCCTCTATGGATAAAAAAAAGAAATCAAATGGGTCTAGCTTTTTGGTCACCTAGTTAAGGGGAGATCATATGCCTACCATTCATCAAACACAATAGACATAGTGTTATTTCCTGCCTAATTAGTCTAGATTCCTAAATTAAGCCAAAAGGAAATAAATCACTCCAACCCCTACATCAAATTCATCATTAGTTTGCAATAAATATTTCTCTAACAACATTCAAGGGTTTCAATAGAGTCTCTAACATTGTTTATCAAGCTTTCACAACATAAAAACATTTATCAGTTTTTAGACTTAGAAGAAATTTGTAACAAAAATCAAATCCACCATTATAGTAAGCTAATGCACTAAAAAGGTAGATGCGCTAAAGAAAGAAAGGAATGTGCCATATAAAATAGTAAATGTGCTATAGAAAGTAGCATATGCACTACAGAAACCCCTTGATGCCCCACATAATAGCGTGTATGCACTGGAGAAACCTGTTGTTGTGCTGGAATAGTTAGTGTATGTGCCAAAGAATGTTTTGGGTGTGGCATAAGAATTAACAATTGTGCCAGAGGAATTCATGTATGAACCTGTAAAGCATACTTTCTAGAAATATATTAAAACCAGAGGGGCTAGGCCCCACAATGGGTGCTAATTTATGTGTGTGAAAAAAATTATGTGAATTAGAATAAACAATAACACAACAAATGCAATGTATTATATTAAGGAAATCTAAATTAACAACACAATTTGATAAAATGATTCCTTAAAGACATTCCATCTTCCTCTATTCCTAAGGATCCTATATTAGTGCTCTTAGATCTTAATTATGCACTAAATTACTAGAATGACACCTAAGAAATGAGAAGCCATTAATTCTAGAATGCAAAAACTATTCCTACACGTACATGATTTGATGAATTTTTTGCATGATGAACTAAATGATATGTTGGATGATAAGCTACTATGTACAGAATGTAATGAAATGATATAATGATGAATGTGCTAAACTAACGAAGATGCTATGAAAATGATTCTAAATGCTATAAATAAACTAAGAAACATCTAACAAAGAGGCCATAATTCTAATTTACTTGCTAAACTACTCTAAAAGCTAAACTAGAATGCAAACTAGTCTCCCAAATGCTAAGATGATTTCTATAGAGTAATTGTATGCAATACTCTCTTATCCAAAATATGTAAATGAGCCTCTATTTATAGATTTCACCAAGGCATCAAGTGAGTTGGTAACAATGGACGACTAGGATTTAGTTTGGATAGATTGACGATGAGAAAGGAGGAGGTTAGAGAGAAATAAAGAAGTTTTCCCATTTAATAGAACAAGCTTACCAAGTGTAGAAAAGAATAAATGGAACTGAAAAGCCATGTGTCCCTGAGTTTGTTGATATTTTTGAGAATAAATGTCCATTTTTGAAATTAGAAATAATTATTTCATGTGACACATGGTGAAATGGAAGGTGAGGTGGAAGGAGGTTAGAAAAATAGGGAGAAATGTGACAAAATTTGAATTAAAATTTCAAATTTAATGAGAGGGAATTAATCAAATAAAACAAATTGGTTAAATTTATTTATTTAATTAAATCATGAAGAAAGTGGTATAAATTGGAAGAATTAAGAAATGTGAACTATATAAATCAACTTTGCAATTTATTTATATAGTAGATGAAATAAAGATTTTATTAATTGAATAACCATTATATAATTAATATTCTCTAGACCAATTTTGAGTGTATACAATAATCATACTTGACATTAGCATAGTTGGCTGAAGTGTTGGTCATATTTCCTACACTAGAGGATTTTCCTTTTCCATGGTCATGTAATGGATCAGTGTACACCTTGTGATCACTATTTGAGGATGTCTATTTCTATCTATTAACTTCAATAGTTTTATTCTCCACAAAACCCTATATAATTTTCTTCAATTGTCAGTAATTCTGTAGACTGTGTCCCTTAGTATGATGGAAATCACAAAAAACATTGTCATCCCACCAAAAGGGTTTAAATTGTCCAGAATCATATTGTCTTGGCTCTTCAAGTTCTATGAGGTTGTATTGTGGTAGTTGTTTAAATACTTATTCAATTGGTTCCCCCAGAGGAGTGAATTCACATTTTGGAAACCTCCTTTGTAGTCATGGTTGTTGGGTGTTCTAGACAATGTTGGAAGTTTGATCAATGTTGTTGAGTGTGTTGTTGGAGGGGTTGTGTCCTCTAAGTGTAATGATTGGTCCTACTTATAGGGTTTTAGCATCAACAATCCCATCATTGGTTATGTTCTTTTTTGAGACAAAAATTCATTCCTATCATTGGGGATGTTCTAAACATTTTGATTTCTATTTGGCATCTTGATTTCACCTTTGTCAATTAGATCCTTTTCAAGTATGATACCATTTTCTACTAGTTCCACAAAAGAAGTGCAACCAAGTAATCTTAAGTCACTTCTCAATTTTGAATTGAGGTTTTCTAGGAATATGGTGACCTTTTGTTTTTTAGGTATTTCAATTGGGCCTCAACTAGCTAGACTCCTCCATCTTTAGAAGAAGGTAATAAAGTTCTCTCCTTCATCTTGTGTAGGTTGACATAAGGATGATATCATGATTTTGTTGTCAATATTAAAGGAAAAATGTTCAATAATTTTTTTAGCAAGTTCAACACATGATCTTATGTCATATGGAAGTTGAGAAACCATTCAAGTGTTATTCCAATTAGGCTTCGTGGAAACTGTCTCATGAGATATGTGGGGTCATATGCAATGTCTATGCACATTGTGGAAAATTACCTTATATCTTCAACAAGATTACGCTTCCCATTATACTTAGGAAAGTTTGGTATAACATATCTATGTGGGAAAGGCATCATGTACAATGCTTTGTCAAAGGGATATTGATGTAGAGTACTGAGGAAAAATCTAAATATTCTCAAAATTCAATGAAACCAATGGGAAATCATTCAAAACCTTAAAACAGACCTTCATGCAAATTTTTACCAATTTCTAGTGCTTAAAATAAAAGATATGCAATTTTTATTGCTTGCTGCCTGTGTAAATTAGACCTTGACTGTTTTCACCAAAATGAGCATAAATTTCTTAATATTCCATGAAACACAATTTGATGCAGAGGTAAGGGGACTCCAAAATAATACAAATTCAATGAAATTTTCAAGACCAAAACTCTAACACTTCAAGCAAATGATTTTTCTCATAATCTTTCACTATGCTTTGATGAGAGCAGCAAATAAGGTAATTTTGACATAACTTTCAGACGAAAACTCAAAACTATGATCTAAAAACTAATTTGGATACCCATTAAGTCCTTATATAACATATATTAAATTCAAGTAGGGTTACTTTGGAATGTATCCCTCAAAAACTTTCTGCTATGCTGTCCTAAAGACCTAATTCTGCACACCTATCTTAAGTAAAATGACCATAAAACACTCAAAAATCAATGAAATTCAATGAGACAAAAAATTAGTAAAAATATAATTTAATTTTACATCCATTAAAACAAACTAGAAGTCATAAAAATTTTGTACATGGCCGTATCAAGCTCTGAAACAACAATTTAATGTTCAGAAATGTAGAAAATAAAGAAGTCTTTTATTAATTTCACTTCAAAATGTAACAACCACCTCTTCCTCCCCTTGGATTCGACCATCCAACATCCAAGGCTTAATTTGAACATATCACATCAGTTTTCCAACTGACCCTTGAGTTTCAATAACCAAATAACTTTCTTTCCCACAATGACCCTTCATATTCCTCAGTTTTGCAATTTTACAATTTGACAATTTTTTTACATTTTTGACAATATTTGTAAAAATGAACTCATGATCCACCTACTAACCTATTTACTGACTCAAACACATTCAATATATTCTAAATGACCTTATTACATGATTTAAACATAAAACTAAAGCAAATTTTACAAAATGGCCTCATGGAGGCATAAAATCCATTAGGTGCTCTTGCACCAAACTCCCCATGAAAAAGAAATTCAAGTCCCTTGAGTGAGGACCTGCAATAAGAAAATTATCTTCATCATCACCTGAAATCACAAAAAATTGTGAGTGGTGTGAATCTAGTTCCTTGAAATGTATCTTCATCTTGAATTTTGGTATATCTTTCATCACATGTGTCATCATAATTAGAAAATTTTGTACACCACCCTTCTTCTTTGCACTAGTTACTTGCTCAAACTCTTTCATCATTTTTTGTAACTCCTCAAACTTTTCACTATTTTATTCCATCCTTAATGTTTCTACTCTTTTTTTTTTATCATGCTTAGGAATTTCAAAAATTGAAAATCCATTATTCTCCTCTAAAAATATTGAAAAGAATATTATAATTTCATATCTTGTAAAGAAAACTTGATTTTGTAAACCGAATTATATTTTACCGATGAAATAATTAACCAATATCTGTTCAATACAAACCTGACGACGTTTTCCTTAACGATCACTATTAACTGCTGAGCGGATCCATCCAGAATGTGCCTTTGCTTTCTTTGTTCATCTTTATTACCCTTTTCAGGCTAACTGACTTTAATTTGTTCGATTTTTCTCTAACTTCTGATCTTTGATTAACATCTTTCCTTTCGAGTTTCTCGGTTTCAGAATGTCTTCCTCGACGTTCTCACCAAATCCATCTTCACAAGCAATTCTCTCCTTGCTTCTATTCAACTTTTCTTTGCCTTTCCTTGGCAGCAGTCAGGTTCTTCTTAACCTGTACACAACCACAAAACCAAAACCACAAACCAACACTAACCCAGACCTTTTGCTGGGGTCTGATACCAATTTTATGCAGAGGTAAGGGGAATCCAAAATAACACAAATTAAATGTAATGTGAAAGACCAAAACTCTAACACTTCAAGCAAATGATTTTTCTCACAATCTTTCACTATGCTTTGATGAGAGCAGCAAATAAGGTAATTTTGACATATTTTTTAGAAGAAAACTCAAAAATACAATCTAAAAACTGATTTGGATACCAATTAATCCCTTATATAACATATATTAAATTCAAGTAGGGTTACTTTGGAATGTATCCCTCAAAAACTTGCTGCTATGCTGTCCTAAAGGCCTAATTCTACAAACCTGTCTTGAGTAAAATGACCATAAAACACTCAAAACTCAATTAAATTCAATGAGACAAAAACTAGTAGAATTATAATTCAATTTTCCATCCATTAAAATAAACTATAATTCATAAAAATTTAGTACATGGCCGTACCAATCTCTGAAACACCAATTTAATGTTCAGAAATGTAGAAAACAAAGAGGTATTTTATTAATTTCACTTCAAAATGTAACAACCACCTCTTCCCCCTTGGATTCAACCCTCCAAGGCTTAATTTAAACATATTATATAAGTTTCCCAACTAACTCTTGAGTTTCAATAACCAAATAGCTTCCTTTCCCACAATGACCCTTCATATTCCTCATTTTTGCAATTTTGTAATTTGACAATTTTTTACATTTTTGACAACATTTGTAAAAATGAACTCATGACCCACCTAATAATCTATTTACTGACTCAAACACATTGAATATGGTCTAAATTACCTTATTACATGATTTAAACATAAAATTAAATCAAATTTTACAAAATGGCCTCATGGAGGCATAAAATCCATTAGGTGCTCATGCACCAAATATGGACATAAGTCTTTTGCTAAAAAGGTCATCTTGCTAGACGTCACCATATTATCCATCTGGTGTTGAAGGGATTGCATTTGTGTTTGTAGAACATCCACTTGTGTCAATGATGCATTGGTTGGATTGTTGGGGTCTATGTAAGTGTTTTGGAATCCAATATTTTCTGATGGATTTTGGTTTAGTGTTGGAATGAAAGGTGGATTTTGGTTTGGAATGCTAGAGAATGGTTTTTTGTTTGATGTTGATTGATTGGGAATGTATATGTTTTGTGAAGGATTAGGTTGCCTTCCATGTTGGATGAAACATATGTTTTTGGTTTGTGAGACCCCTATCTGGGGTATGGGACTAGTGATTTTGATGCTTGGTATAGCAGTTGTCATGTTTGTGCCAACTTTAGGCCTTTTTTTCTAATATTGGTGCTAAAGGGATTTGACGATGATGCCCCTATGGTAGAGTTAAGGCCTTGTGTCATGATCAATGTACCAAATGGCGATGCATCTACTGTTGTGGCACTCTATGTAGGTACTCCAAATGGTATAGCTATAGTTACTTGAGGGATAGAGGCACTAGATGTCATCATGTTTGTCCCTTGGGTAGGTGAAGTTTTCAATGGGTGAATGTAAAATCTAGGAGGTAACATGGCACCTTCAACTAAAGGCAATTTTGTTAAGTACCATTGGGGATCATTTTCCGGGCACCTAGCCTACAAAAGAGGAAAATTTTGGATCTTGTGCAACAGTGTCTAAGTCTTCAACTACATTGTGCCCTTAGTGGTCTCTAGTGACAAATTTTTCCAATAAAGTTTTGTGAGGTCTTGATGTCCCTGATGGAATGTTTGAAAATGGATTGATGAAGTCTTGTGGATTAGCCATTTATCTTTGTTTTATTTTGGACCTTGTTTCGACCATGTAATATATGCTCAAAATATGGATGATGTAGAACTATGTCTATGAATGATACGATTTTAGTCTATGTTTTTTAGATTTTCTTGGGTATAAGGAATGAATGCTAGTGCAACTACTTTTTTAGTCTTTTTTGGAAAATAAGGAATGTCTAAAATTATGATGTCCTAAAATGACGGTGTCTAAGAATGCAAAAGTGTAGCCAAAATTTCAATGGTAATTAGGTATGTAGAAAGAATCATCGGGAGAAAATAGGCCTCAAGCAACTAAAAAATTAGAAAAATTCAGAGCAGGGCAACTTGACATAAAAAATAACAGAATAAGTTATCTTACAGGTTGAGCTACAGATAGGTAAGATCATGATGGGCCAAAAACTACACAGTGATGGCATGGTCGAAATTTTTCTACCTGTAAATTGATGAAACTAAAAAGGTTTTAAAGGAGATTAAGCTCAATCAATGAAAGGGGTTCTTTTCCTTACTTTGAATTTAATAGTATTATACATCACTTTCATTTGAATACTTACTGTCTCGACAGATGTTGATTGAAACATTTGCGTATTAGTCAGGAACACATTTTTTGAACTGTATCATTATTTATGTTTCACATACTATAGATTAAAAAAATAAAATGAATTTCATAAAGTTTTGACCGTTAGTGGTTTTACCAGGTCATCATTTACTTGAAAATACTACAAAAAATATGCATCACATCAAGATGAGTCTTCTACTATAAAATCTATAAAAATATTTACATTCATTTTGTCGTATAGGCGGCCTATCGTGACGCTTACTTTTTATTTTTCCTGTACCTATACTACCACATTGAAAATTAAAATTCTCACCCTCAAATAGATTTTATTTTAAAAACAAACCTAGTAGTTTAGAAATCAAATTCAATGCATGATTCATACCTACATAATACTTTTGAAATAATATATATAACTTATTCAAATTTTATGTCAAGTTGTTTAACTCATTTTTCTATTTTTGCCACTTATGGGTCATTTTTTCCGGCGGATGATCCCGCACATACCCTTCAAAAAATATGTAAGAATAGAATCTGTAGCAAACTAAATGTAATTTCTAAATTGCTAGGCTTTTTTTTTTTTAAATCTATTTGGTGAAAATTTGAAATATCAATGTAGTATTACTTAAATTTCAGGGAAAGAATAAGTAGGTGTCTGTCTAACCACCCTAACCACAGTAAAACGATAATTATTTTTTATAATATTTTATATATAAGTAGAGGACTCGTGTCTCCAATGTGATTCATATTTTTTGTCATTTTTTCCAAGTAAATAATTAATTATGAATTTTTTATTACAACTTTTAAAAAATATAAAAACTCGTATGTCTAAGCACCTTAAATTGGCCAAAAATTCATGAAATTCTTTTTTTTTTCATTAATCCTATAGTATGTGAAGCATAGAATGTAACACATGTTTCGTATTCAAAAAATATGATACCATTTGAAAGCTATAGATGTTATTCAATCAACCTATCAATTAGAACTTTAGTTGTAATTCAAATAGAAAATGAATAATAATTATTTATTAAATTCAAAGTAAAGCATAATTTATATTGGTGGAAAATTGAGAATCTCCTTTTAAAACCCTTTTTGTTTCATCAATTTTGGGTAAAAAAAATTCATCAGCCACATACCCTACACATACCCATCATATCGCCACTTTTTGGCCCATCATGATCCTACACATACCCAATCAATTTTGGAAGATTTGAAAAGAGGTCACCAACCATCTAAAGTTTAACCAAGACTTCAATTTAGTTTTTCAAGGGTTCTTTTGTCAAGACTAAGAGATAAAGTAAGCTTCCAAACTAGACTGATAAGCTGGGAAGAATCATGAAGATGACAAAAGATATGTGTGACAAGTGACTAGGTTCAATGAGAATTTTTGTTGAAGCAAGGGTTTATCCAAAGTATGGAAAGTTGTCCTATACTAAAATCTACAAAGATGATTTTCCTAAAAGTTTGATTGATCTAAAGATAACTAGGAATTCTAAAATGTAACTAAGATGTGCAAATAGTATGCCTATCACTATGGTTAAATGATACCTAAAGGATGCAATCGTGAAAAGTATGAGCAAATCATTATGGTTTCTATTCAGAGATCATTGTGAAAGGATAATCATAGACTATTTTTGACTGTTTGACCTCACACTATGACTATTTTTGACTAGTGATCAGGAAATTGCATTTTAGGTTGACAGATGCATCATATAAACTAGCAGATGCAGTTTTTAGTGTCATATGTGGGTTTCTGGTAAACTAAGTTATAGGTCTATGACAGGAAGATGCATTGTTCTAGAATACAAATGTAGCTCACTTGATTAGATGTTTCATAGAGTGTTTTAGATACAGTTTTTAGTCTAACAAAATGGTAGATATAGTTTGATGCTTGTGAATCAAAATAGTAGATGCAGTTCTCTGGTTGATAGATGCGACTTAATATGACAAACATAGGTTTTTGGTAAATATATGTGACTTAGTATGATAGATGCATGTTTCTGGTTAACAAATGTGACTTAGTTTGATAGATGTGATATTTTGGTTGACAGATGCGACTAATAATAGTAGATGTGTGTTTCTAGTTAACAAATGTGGTTTACTGTAAATTTATAGGTTTGAATCTGTGTGATTTTAATCAAATTTTGGAAAATAGAAGACAATTAGAAAAAAAAAATTTTGGTTTCACTTTGATGTGAAAAATGTTTAAATCCAAATAGATAAGTAAAATTCCTATGGCTAGCAAGGGCAATATTTGTTGAATTCCCACTTGGATTTCTCTAGTTGTGTTTATTCACAGTAGGTGATTAGAAGCTTGACCATAGTGGATCCCCTCCATGACACTCACTTCTACAAATTATCCAAGCTTTAGTTCTCATGAATCTCCCATGACAAAATTTTCATCTCTACTAAGAACCACATGTATCTAGGACAACTTTAGAGGTCCGACCTCTTGCACTAGCAAATAAAAGGATTTTGGTAAATCTAAACACAATTGGATTTTAATAAGGGAACCCATTTAGGTGGCTATGCATGAGGAAATATTAACATGTATGCCTAACAAATCTACACCTGTAATACGAAGCTTTCCATTAACATTGACATTTGTATACCGATCGTGAGTAGCTTGGCTAAAAAGCTTCATTGTTAGTGAGTCACCATGGGGTGAGTACTTTTTCCCACTAAGGAAGGCCCAGTTCTCGAGTCAATAACTATTTCTCTTGCACCCAAGATCACAAAAGTGTGCAAGGGGAGAGGATACTTTAATTATTGAATTAGTTTTTAATCTAAAAAATGTGCTAATGTACCAAACATAGAGAACTATGATTCTTTCTAAAGCCCAAATGAAATATGAACTAATCTAATCAGACAATATGTTTCAAAATTATTATTTGACAAGTTTCCTACAAGATATTTCATTACTAGTTAGAATCTTTGTCTTCGTCAATCGTCTTGCAAACATAGTTTGTATATTTATCTTCTACAAATCATCCTACAAATAGTATATTAACTCCACAAGATCACATGTTGCAAATCATGAATTAGTTATAATGAAAAATTGCAATGATTAAAAATGAAAATTCAGAATCTTAGATATTAGAAAATTATTTTTTTTGCCAATCAAATGCATCATAGTTTTTGCTAGTCAAATTGTGTCACACAAAGTCATATATGTGTTGTGAGTAGTTAGATGCATCATTTGATTCTTCATATGTGTTTCACAAGATCAATTGCATCATTTTGTGCATCAAATGCATCAAACCATACTATACTTGAAAAAAAAGTCTACAGATTAAGTAGATACAATGCATAAACTCTAACTAAACCTACGCTAACAACAAAGAACAATGGAATATAAAGCATAACTAGAAGACTGCATATCAAATATAAGACTTCATACCAAATAGAAGACTACATAATCATATAAAGAAACTATATAATCATATAAATCATCATCAAAAATTATATATATCGCTAAAAAAAAAGTTTCACAGTACAATGTCATAATATATCTCTCAAAATGGAGCTCACAAGCTCTATAATCAAAATACAATGTTTGAAAATATATAACATGTCCCTAGTACAAACTCCCAATCTTCCGATGAGTAAAATGAGGAGGTAACCAATGGGGAGGTGCTAATGATCATTGTGTAGAAGGTGGCATATCATAAGGTCTTGACCTATGAGGTCCTATGACACCACCGCTACTCTGGGATTTGTTGTGGGAAGACCTACTACATGATCTACTGCTAAGGGCTTGAGAAGCACTAGGAGCCTATCTCTCAAGAGTTACCTCCTACTCATACAAAACTCTATAATATCTCTCTCTCTCACCAGCCCTAACCAACTCTCAAGCCATAGGTTCAATTGATCCACTACAAAGAGCTATAAGCTCCACAAGTCTCTTCTCATTCTCTTACCTTTGTGCCACCACCTAACCTCTCTCTAAGTAGGCACTATCCCTCTCCATCCATATCTCATCTTTCTCCATTGTCACAACTTTAATAAAATCTTCCAAGACCTCTACCCTAGCCTACAAATTGTCCAACCATTGATCTATGGGTCCCTTCTCCTCCTGTCAGGGTCTCTACCCTTCATCAATATCCCACTCCTCAACTATCCAGTCTTAGAGCTCCCTCTCTTGATACCCCATCTCCTCCTCAGGATCATCATCTATTTCCTACTATCCTTCCCATAAAATGTCAGGGACACCCAACTCGGCCTCCTCACTGATGACCTCCTCCTCTCCAATGACCTCCTCTCTAGTGACCTCCTCTTTTACATCCTCCTCCCTAATGGCCTCCTTAGTGATGGCCACAAACCATCCACCCACCTCAAACATGGGGACATCCTCTCCCTCTCTCTCACCCTCATGGATGGGTGACAAATCTCTGCCTTGGCCTCTACTGCCTCATCAACCTCATTGACCACCCCTCCTACCACATCCTCTCCCATCATTTCCATCACCTCTACCTCCCCTACCACCATGCTGACCCTATGGGCATATCCCTTGATGCTCTAAATGTTGAAAATAGAGGTAATTATGTAGCTTAATACTTTGTAAGACTATTGTAGTTGTAGATCTAATTTAGTATTCTTTGTTACAATTTCTTTGTAGATGATTATCTATTGAGATTAATTTTACCATTTGTAGAAGTAGATAGAAGACTATTGAAAAATAAGATTAAAAAAAAGAAGTTACACATCATATACTGTGGAGAAACCCTTTTGAGAAAAAACTACACCAAGAATCAATAGTGATTATATTATTTAACTTGAGAATAAGATTACAATAATTCTTTATCAATCCTTCCTTGATATGCTTCTTTTTCCTTCAACAATTGTTCTTCACAACCTACAGTAAAAATTTCATAAACTTTCTTCAACTTCCTACAATAAATAGACAATAATGAGCCTTGTAAACTCCAAAAAGTTTACAATTACAAAGAAAAATTCTTATCTCACAAAACCCATGCCTATTCTTTGAAAATAGAGCTATACCATAAATAACAATGTCAAAACAAGTCCTTCATCCATTTGGGTGTCCCAAACTAAATTCATAACTCAACTTTGATACCGAAGGTATCTTCTAAGCTTATCCTCAAAGTTTGGGCCCAAGAATGGTCTCACATAACTCAGCCTTATAAAATATCTTATCATGCAAAAGTGCTAACTCAAAGATGCCAACTTGGGCACCCAAGGTGGGTCCAAGTCAATCTCTATTAATTGAAACTATCTCTCCACCATTCATGCAAATACCATGCATGATTGATCATCCTGTATTAACTGAAAGTAGTCACCTATTATCTGTCATGAAAATAAAGTCATTAGGCATGCATTCCAACTCAACTAAATTCAACTAGAATTAAACTAAAATTAACTACATGCAACTAAAGATAACTAAACCATAACTGAATTGAACTAAAAAGAAATTGAACCGAACTGATACTAAATTGAACTGAATTGGACTAAACTGAACTAATCTAAACTAAACTAAACTAAACTCCATGCATGTAAACATTAATCCCTAACTTCTAGGATCTTTACATGCATTACATAAGTGTTATCTATTTTTCCAAATAGTTAACTTAACTTAAGGTGGGTTCCACCTTCCATGTGGGTGCCCCATGTGCTCCTATTTTTTAGGAGCTCTTCATAGGTGTCCCCACATGTTCCTATCATTTATAATTAATTACAAATGTTAATTAACATGTTTATTTCATTCAAATTTAATCTCTTTCTAATCTTAGTGTTGGGGAATGCCTTCCAAGGACTTAGGAGATACATGAAATATGTTTAGGATTGCAAGTAAATGGTATCCTATTCCCAACATTCTCCCACTTGACATTATACATTGCAATTATTCTAAAAAGGAATCATTATTATAAATCAAGTACAGGACTCAAAGCCTATGACCTTCCTACACCAACTAATCAATCCATTCCAACTTCAAATGCAACCCACATAATCATGAATCTCCAAGCAAATGATTAATACTCAAAACCAAGAGAAATTATCTATAGAAATTGGTTTCATAAGATAATCTACAACATTAATCAAAGTGTCAACTTTCTCAATTAATACCTTCCCTCTCTCAACCATTTCTCACACAAAGTGATACTAAACATCAACATTCTTAGTATGAGCATGATACATAGGATTTTTTGCTAAAAAAATAGCATTCTGACTATCGCATTCAAGTTTAACTTACTTGCAATTAAAACCAATACCTTTCCCAAGTCTCTCTATCCAAATTGCCTCTTTAGAGGCATGAAAAACCACTGAGTGTGTTGAATTCACATCCAACCAAGGTGTAGGATTCTTTATCTTTACTGTTGAAAAATATTTTCTTACAAGTAACCATTCCAACATATATCTCTTACCATAAGAGAACTCAAGCCTCACCTATTTCTCCAAGTATCCATGAGGACCTGTAACCAACCAATCCATGCCAAACTCCAAATACAACATAGCACTATCATGAAGTAATGAATAAAATGATTAGTGTACCCAATACTTAAGAGAAATACACAAGATCAATGTTAAAGATCCAATCATGAATCAAGAACATAAACCTAACAACATGATCTAACCATCTCCTACTAGGAGATCACATGCGCCATAACCTATATGCATCCTAGTCTCAAGAGAACAAGTACCATGCTAAACTCTAAATGCATATCAAGAGTAAACCATGACATAATAGCAACCACTCTAAACCAAGAGAAAGACATATCCCCAATCGTATGAGGATAACCTTAGCAATGATGCATCCACATCACTTCAAAAAACTCCCACTGAACCATGTTATGAGCTACACATGGCATCATGACTACCATCCTCCTCATGAAGATCACTCTTTAACATTAAGCAAAGAATCATCACTAACATTTTTACATGAAATGATTAAAGAATGATTACCATCATCCAAGGATTCCTCTATAGAAGAATCAAAAATCATTTTATTGTTCTTACAATCCTTTTTCACATGTCCTAGCTTACCATAGTTCCAACACTTTACCTTACTTCATCCTTCAAACTGACCTTTCCCTTTCTTGTCTCCCTTAGGTTCCTTTTTCTCAGGCCTACCTCTTACAAACAAGGCATCTTGGATTTTTTTTTTTAGACTTCCTCCTAATCTCTTTGATAGGAGAGTGGGAATTATACTGTCCATCTTCAGATCTACACCACTACCGCTGATAGAAAAAAATAGATTTTCCTAAGATTTTGGTAAAGAACAAAGTAACAAAATGCATTTATCTTCATCTTCTAGCTTTACATATACATATTCTAACTAACTTAGAATCAAATTAAAACCATTCAAATTATTTTCAATACAATCACTATCTTTCATCTTTAAAGAATACAACTTTCTTTTCAGATACAACTTATTAGTAAGACTTTTAGTTTGATAAAGATCACCTATTCTCTTCCACAACTTATATGCAATAATTTCTTTTGAATCATTCAAGAGAACAACATTAGTAATACATAATCTTATGGTCCTTCTTTCCTTCTTATCAAGCTTAGCCTATTCCTCATCTGACATTTTTGTAGGTGACTTTGTCTCATTACCAACAACTAAACACTGATCTCTCTCTTCAAGGAGATCCTCCATTTTTATTTTCCACATATCATAATTAGATCCATTCAATTTTTCAATATCTAAATGAGAATTAAAACTCATTGTAACAAACTTATTTTCCAAAATCAACAATAACACAATAGTAAAAGCTCCCACTACAACCAAAAAACCTTCAAAATTTTAAGAGAAAGGCATCCCAAACTCTACCCAACCTTAGCTCTAATACCAAATATTCAAAATGGAGGTAACTATGTAGCTTAATAATTTTTAAAACTATTGTAGTTGTAGATCTAATTAAGTATTCTTTGTTAAAATTTTGTTGTAGATGATTATATATTTAGATACATTTTACCATTTGTAGAAGTAGATAGAAGATTGTAGAAGAATAAGACCAGAAGAAAGAAGTTACATAGCATATACCATGGAGAAACCCTTTTGGTACAAAACTCCACCAAGAATCAATAGTGCTTGTATTGTTTAACCTTAGAATAAGATTACAATAATTCTTTATCAATCCTTCCTTGAGATGCTTCTTTTTCCTTCAACAATTCTTCTTCACAACCTACAATAAAAATATAATAAACTCTCTTCAACTTGCTGCAATAAATAAACAATAATGAGCCTTGTAAACTCCCAAAAGTTTACAGTTGCAAAGAATAATGCTTATCTCACAAAACCCATGCCTATTCTTTGCAAGTAGATTTTTACCATGAAGAACAATGTCAAAACAATTTCTTCATCCATTTGGACATCCCAAACTAAAGTCATAACTCAACGTTGATTCTAAAAATATCTTCTAGGCTTATCCTCAAAGTTGGCACCCAAGAATGGTCCCACTTAACTCAGCCTTATAAAATATCCTATCATGCAAAAGTGTTAACTCCAAGATGCCAGCTTGGGAACCCAAGGTGTGTCCAATTCAATCTCTGTTAACTAAAACATATCTATCCACCATTCATGCAAATACCATGCATGATTGACCATCCCCTATTAACTAAAAGTAGTCACCTTTTATCTATCATGCAACTCAAGTCATTAGTAATGCATTCCAAATCAACTAAAGTCAACTAGCATTCAACTAAAACTAACTACATGCAACTAAAGATAATTGAACCATAACTGAACTATGCTAAACTGAACTAAACTAAACTATACTGAACTAAATTGAACTGCATTAATATGAATTGAACTGATATGAATTGAACTAAACTAAACTCCATGCATGTAAACATCAATCCCCAACTTCTAGGATCTTTTCATGCATTACAAAAGTGTTATCTCTTTCTTCAAATAGTTAACTCAACTCAAGGTGGGTTCCACCTTCCATGTGGGTGCCCCATGTGCTCCTATTTTGTAGGAGCTCTTCATGGGATTCCCCACATGTTCCTATCATTTATAACTAATTACATATGTCAATTAACATGTTTATTTCATTCAAATTTAATATCTTTCTAATCCTAGTGTTGGGGAACACATTCCAAGGACTTAGGAGATACATGAAATATGTTTAGGATTACAACTAAATGGAATCCTATTCCCAACACTACAAACACTGGCTAATCTAGATCTATCAAAGGCATAGGCCTATGTTGTACCCACTAGGCATCATACTCCAATGTTGTCCTCACATCCATAGCTCCACCCCTCCATCCCCAATGTACTGATTGTAGTGCACCTATGTCTACCTTTGCTATTGTTATAGGAATTTGTGGACCCCATAGAGGAACCTCCCTAGAAAATTAATAAAAATCAGCTCAACCCTGTGGAACATCTTGAACCTCAGCAAAAATTTAGAGCACTCTATTTGGTAGGTGTATCTCAATGATATGAACCCTAGAAATAGTCCTCCCAATCAAATACCATGTCTGTTGAAATAAAGGAAAGTGTCAATGCTCATCCTACCACTGTGCACAATCCATATATGACCTCCATATAAACTAAACAAGGGTCTCAATTGATTGCCTCCAATATACTATGTCTCCAACATGAGTCTATGTGATAGTTCCAGCCTATCAAAATACATAGGGAGATTGATCATCAAGCTCATATATGACTAGTGGGAAAAAACCAACAATGTGCTCCCGTGCCCATATCATCAACCTACAACTCATGGACTGTGCCTCCCTATAAGCTATGTCATGCAAGTGAAAGTATAACATCACTAGAAGACAAGGGCCCGATGCATATACAATGTGTCTCTCCAACATCCCTAGCAAGATCCCCCCCAACCCACAAGAAACCCATGTCCTCTATAGTCTAGAAGTACAATCCCACCAATCAGTGTACACAATAAACAATCCATCCGTACATATCTATCTACTAGTATGTGCCATCTGATCTCATAATTCTTGATACTAAGTTGTCTAATGTCCTCATGCTCATAATAATGAGTTATCTCAATGTAACCCCTCTGGGTATCATAACAAACCCTCTCTCCCCTGATCGGTAACTAGAGTATCCTATAGACATCCTCCAATGTAACAGTTGCCTCTCCTATAGGAAAATGGAAAGAGTAAGTCTCTGAGTGCCATCACTTAGAAAGTTTGGTGAGCAACCCTTAGTTTTCCTAAATGGTGGTTGTGTGAGTAAAATATGCATAAATGAATGAAAAACACACCTAATAAGACATTATATCAATAGATTTAAACAATAATTAATCTAATTAAAGCAGAAATCCATTGAAAACATCATATTGCTCTCTATCTCCAAAGATTTATTAAATCATGAGGCTCTCAAATTTTGTAACCAGTGTTGTGACTGTTAAAATGACAATATAGAGAATGAGATACTTTTAAATCCAAGAATCTAATCCTATATGATTATTACTAAATGATATGACGATGATACTATGATTGAAATTGACATGAAATAGATAAAAGAAGCTACAGTAAACTAAGATGCAACTAAATGAAAAGTCATGATTGCTGTTCTAAAATGATTTCTATTGATATTCCTATTTGCTAAAATGTTTGATTACTCAATTGATATTTCTGCAGAGTAAGTTTGCACAAAGTTCGATCAATTTCCTCTAGAGAGAAGCTCCATTTATAGATTCCTGACAACATATTTGTGATGTGGCAGGAAGTAAAGGTCTGGATTTGATTTGAAATATTCAATGATGAAAGATGAAGAAATCTAAGATGATTATGGATATTATTCATCCCCACAAAAATATTCAGCTAGAGGATAAGAAGAATCAATTGAAGAAGATGAAGAAGTTTTCCTATAATTGTCTCAAATTTGTCTCCAAATTTGTCTATGAAGGTTGAGTTGAATTAATTAGATATGAAATATATAATTTGGTAGCTGCATATGATGAGTGAAAAGAAGAATTAGCTATAGAAATATGCTTTTATTCGAATATTTGGATTTATTCAATTTTAGCAAAAGAAGAGATCATGTTTAATTTAATAAATCAAACTGTAGAAATATGTTTATTAAAATTAAGATGGAAGAAATAGATAATTAAATAAAACAATGTATTAAATTTTTTTATTTTATTAAGATAGATTGATGTAATTAAGATAGAATAAATAGGAGAATTTGATAATTAAACAAAACAAAGTATGTCATTTGTTTATTCAATTTTGATGAAATAATAGAAGAATTAGATAATTAAATAAAATAATGTATTAAATTTTTTTATTTAATTAAGATGAAATAATATCATAAAGATAGAAGAATTTAAATGTGAACTATATAAATAAGTATTTCTATTTATTTAATATTAGATGAATTAAAGGATTCAATTAATCAAATAAATCATATTTAATTAATTATATTATCTAGACCATTTTTAGGTGTATACATTTTGCCCCTCTTTGAAGTGATGTGTTTATGCATTGTGTCACAGAAAATTTTGTTGCTGTTGTTAGTACCGATGAATTTTTTTTAGTATGGCCTGAATGTTGATTTTGAAGTGATGATGGATATATGCCCCCTTGGGAGATAAATTGATGATTTTTTTATTTTATTTTATTTTGGAAATTTTCAAATTTTTATGATTTTTTTATGATTTTTTATGATGATTTGATGATTTGATAAAGATTTGATGATGCAACGATTTATCTTCTCACAAATAATGTGAAAAATGCCCATGTGATGAAATGTGAATTAAGCTCCTTGGAAAAGAAACTAAATAAATCCCACCAAAATCCCTCTTAATTAACCTTTTAATAGGCTAAAAAGATGAATTTTGAAATCATTTGTGCACTTTGAGTTTGAAATTTGAGTGTGAGTGATTTTGAGCAATTTGGAGAAAAATGCAAATCCCATACCACACTCACCATTTCAAGTGTGTGCATCGACACAACGACTCGACTGTGTATAGAACTTTGGTATGTACCCTAAAACTTCATCGTATTTCATGTTTTTTTTTTGTAGTTTATTTTCAATTTGAATCAGTTTTAGTTCTTGTAGTGCATCTACCTGTTTTATCACATTCACTTGTTTAGCACATAGTCAACTATTATAGTGCATAATTAGGATAAAATAACACATAGACCAATTGGTGCATTGGATAGATAGTTTAGCTCATGTGTAGGCTAGATTAGCACATAGATTGATTCAGTGCATAGACTATGTAGATTAGTACATTGACCTCCTTAAATGGTACATCCATTGTTTTAGTGCATTGGTTCACTAAAATGGCACATAGACCCCCTAAAATGGTGCATATGTTGAATTAGTGCATTGACCACCTATTTTGGTACACTAATGGATTTGAATGGCGCATTGAAATTTTTTTTTAGTGCATCAAAGTCAGAATGATGAAATTTGTAAATTAACTCATTGATTTTGATGATTTACGATCATGCCAGCCATTTAGTTGACGTTGATTGATGATTCTGATAGATTAGATGATAGTCAACCTCATGATAGGTGAGGTTTGATGATTGAATGATGATAATTATCCTCATGATAGATGAGGAATAATTATAGTTTGATTGATAAACCTCATGATAAGCAAGGGTGATTTGATTAATTGAACTCATGATGGGTGAGGTACAATTTTAGATTGATTATTGACCTCATGATAGGTGAGGTTCAATGATATTTTCTTACAATATTTTATCAAAGTCTCACCAAAGCTAATTAGATTTGATAGGTTGATTGATGTTTGACTAATTGACAAAGATTACTAACTTTTGATATTTTGTGATGATAGGAGTCATTGATAAACGTAGAGATTCGAGAGAGGTTTCCCAAGAAATTTTATTTGATACTAGAGCTAGTGTAGCCTGAGACATCAGTTATCACATGATGTGGTTTATCCTCTCTTCTAGATATTCCCTACATTAGGATTAATTAGGATCTTTTGAATGCCCTAGCAGAGAGATGGCATAGTGAGCACAATACCTTCCACCTTCCTATTGGCAAGATGATAGTGACTCTCGAGGATGTATGGCAGATTTTGTGGATACCTATTGTTGGAGAGCTGGTAGTTCATGATTCTTCAAAGCAAGGTAGGACCATTGCTCTAGACTGAGTGTTTCAAGATGACCATATTTGTGGATATGAGATTACATGGTGAGAGATGGTTGATGTTTTTGCTACCTTGCCATCAATACTTGTTGGTTTTATTGGAGGGTTCCTTTGTCTTGATTGTAGGTCAAAGGGACTT
>VDFB02271358.1:270619602-270652060 GCA_007258455.2 Sequoia sempervirens
TTGTTTTCTTCTCCTTGTGATGAGAATCCCATATCATATTCCTCTTATCTTTGCTTCCTCTCTTCTTCAACCCGGGCATAGAACTAATTTTCCTTTTGAGGGTCTAGTTCAAGATTGAGGATACCTTCACTTATATTATTTCTCTCAGGTGTTGAGGGGTTTTCACCATCAATATGAAAAAAGGAAGTATAAGTTGTGAAAGGTTGTTCTACTGAATTCACATTACCTTCTAGTTGTTTGGATGACTTTTCACCCTTATTTTCATTGTTCTTCCCATGAGGAGGTCCATTCTTTTCTGTCCACCTAGTATTGGTTTTATTAGGACTCTCTTGTTGCAAAGGTCTTCTTCCATTCATGTTTGATGATATGGTTATTCTTTGACGTCTATCATCTATCCTTTTTGATTTGATGTTTACTTTATTACTCATAAAATCTCTTTAGAGTTGCCACCTATTGTTCATAAGTAGGAAAATAAGTTTCTTCCTAGTGAAGTGTTTACCTTCTTGATATTTTAATTGAATCTATAATGGAAGTCTTGGGTTCATAATTGGATCCCTAGTAGAGTCACCAATTTTTTAGGTCTCAAAAATATTGGCTGGAAAACCTCAAGAGGTTATCAAGCTCTTGGTACATTTTATGCTAATGAACAAGGCCAAATGGTGTATTTAAACTTTCTTCTCTTCTGCCTCTGCTACACCTAGGCAGGTGTACCTATGCAAATGAAGCAGACTTGAACTATGTGTTTCTTACATAAGGGATCTATCCACAATGGAAATTGGAAGTGGAGAGATGCAAGCCTACTATGGTATAAATTGTATAAGAAATATCAAGGTGAAGCTCATTAATATGTTCAGTTAACAAATGTATGGTTTTAAAAAATAGATTTGATAAAATTAAGTGATGAAATGGGTAAGACTAGTGCCTTGTTGGGTAGATGGAGTCCATTGAAGATCTAGGATGAATGACTTGTATTAGCTATAACTCAAACTATTTGGCACACTTTTGCTAGTTTATATCTTGTATATGCATGTAGGAAAGTGATTGACAAACCCTACTTATTGATCAAACTGACACAACCAGGTTACTTATGATTTATCAAAAGGATTTTAATCCTTCCTTGAAGGAACCAATTGAATAAATCATGTAGGAACAACAAATGATGCCAAATTGGAGACAAAAATGAAATCATAATTAAATGCCTCTTCTTACTGATCCAAATAACATTTCCATATTATTGTGATTAACTAGAAGGGTTTTGATTCTTTTAAAGAAATCAATTAATCACACCACACAAGAAGAAAAAATGTGCCCTGATAAATTGAATATACCCTTGATAAAACAAATTAAAGAATAAGGAAATATTAAGTTGGAGACAACCAAATAATTGTATATTTCCAACCAACAACTGATACCAATATGAAGCCACATAAACAAAGATCTTTCATTGATTTCCTCAAAATTATGCATGCAATATAGTCTTTCAAAATGTAAACATTATGTAAATATTCTCCTATCTATCTATTATCCCTATTTGCTTCCTATTGTCTTCCTATCACTATATATCTGACTTATATATCAAAATTTTTAAGAGTATGCACCCCTTCGTGAATGTATTTTTGAAACTAACAACTTACAATAATTAAACGTAAACAATTAGGCTCTAGCAATCCATAGAGGGATTCTAGTAATATGATCTAAATAATCCTATCTTAAGTGAGTATAGGAATCTTCTGTGGCATTTCTCATAATGATCTCCATGGTTACCATTTTCCCCAAGTGCTCAAATGATTCATCGAATGTCGATTCTTTAGTTTTGGCTACTTCCAAGGCTTTATGCAATATTATCTTGCACTCTCTTGTCCACTCGTCCTAACCCTTCAACTCTTCATTATCTTCAAATAATGTAGGTGCTCCACCTTTTTTAGCATGAGTTAATCCTATTGCAGTTTCCCAAAGTTCATAATAATATTCCTTGTGTTTCTTCACTATATCTTCGGCATTTGTGGTAGCCCTGCTATCAAAAACACCTTTCATTTGCATTTCTTGAATTTTCTCCTATATTTAGTCATCTATCCTTTTGTGTTCTTGAATTGTATCATGTTTCTTGGAATGGATTTACCATAGCTTATTCATCCAAATCATTAAATTAGCATATCTTTTCTGAAATGTTGTAGAGATTGTATCAAACTTGGCTTTATTCACTTGATCATGTAAATATGATCCTTCACCATTATCCTTTAATTGTGAACTCTCCCCTTGAGTTAGTAACTTAGTAGACCCCTTCAATGTATTTTTAACCATATGCTTTAGGAAATCATTCTCTTTGAGTATCCTCTCACTATTCATTTTGTACATGTCCTTTTCCTTAATAAAAATCTAGATTTGAGCTTTATTTAATTTAGCAACATTGATGCCAATCTCAATTGTAGCCATAGGATCAGCCTCTCCTACATTTAATGTCATGACATGGCCAAATGCTTTTTTAGTGTCAATAATTACAAACTTCTTGTGAGGAAGATACAGGTCCCAAATCATGAGAGAAGCTTCATTAGGATTATACTTTGATCATGTGTACACCTCTGTAACTCCTTCAGGAATAAGCTTGTGTAGCGCTATTTCTTGCAAGAAGTTGTAAAAAAAGGTTTATAATTCAAATCCAAACCTAGGAAAATAATTACACTAGACTCCTCCAATAATTTCCTTCCTTGCTTCGTAGTCATATCCTTGATCTCATTTTCTACACTTAACTTCAAAGTATACAAAAGTTGATCCTCATTGTTTGGTGTTATGTTTACAATAGATTCTCTTATTGATTTCCCTCTCTACTTGTACAAGAAGGATCTAAATTTTGGGGACCTTACAAACTCATCATCAGCAACAAATGATATATAAGCCAACTTCCTTGTGTTTGTATTAGAACCCTCTTCAATTTCTTACTTTCTAAGGGGAGACTTTCAATCCTCAATTCTCAATTTGGAAATTTTATTAGTTGGGCCTCAAGATTCATTATCATCAGATGACTCCTCACATGAGGATAATACCTATGCTTCTTGTATTTTTTTATCCTTTGTTCTACCCCCCTATTATATTCATCAATAGCCATTTCAACTTACCTCTCTTCCATGTTCCTGATCATGTTATCATATGGATAGGTTATATGATCATACCCACCCAAGTTTACCTTTTTTTCTAGAAAAATCAATGTATCCTTCTAGATCAAATCCTTTCCTTGGTGGATCCCTTTTCAAATTGAAGTGCAATACCTTGTCCAAAATTAAGTCATACACCTCTTTTAACAATATAGTGAATTTTTCAAAGCACAAAGTACTTGGCATGAATGCTTGCTTCCCAAAGGCACCTAGATTCATAACACTCAATTAATCCATTTTTCTAACAATCTCTACAATTCTATCTGGTATTGTCCTTGGAAAAATAAATGGTGTATCCTCAAAACCATAAAATCTAATCATGGTGGCATCCACATAACAATACCAATTGCCCCAATTGTGACCAATAGTTATAAGTCCATTGAAATTGTTGGGCCTAAGGAACCTCTTAATTTCATCAGATAATGAGTGATCACAAGGATAGTTGAAAAATCTGTATAATGTCTTGACAAAATACTCCTAAAAATGAGCATAAATGGTGTTGACAAACTACTATCCCAAATGGCAGTCCATAATTATATTGGTAGTGGTTTACCCTCTTTGTCAAATTGTGCAACCCTTAATTCCTCTATCCAAACCCCTATTTCTTTCCTATAATACATTGTTATATGCATGAAAATGGAATAATGCTTGAAATGAAGTGTAGGGAATCCATTTTTAATTACCATTAGTCTCGAATCAATTCCTTTGAAAATATGTGAAGCATAGTCAAATTGCCTGGCATTATATTACTGAACATCAACAACAGTCACCATTGGTAGAATTGACATAAAATCAGGGGCCTCAGTCCCTAACACCTAACACACTGAGAAGTATGTGTAATTTAAATAGGGTTCAAATAAGTCAACATGAAATGGGGGCCCATCATTGTCATCAAGTGGAACTAGACCTCCATCCTTCTTGGGCCTATGCAATGGTAATCTCCACCCTCTATATGTTGTATCCATTCTCTAGTATTCTTTTTCTAAAGCCTAATGCACAATAATTTCATCATGTGTCATTTAGGTGAAAAATTTAACAAATTTCAGCTTCAAACACATGTATAAAAGGTTTACCTAGTGAATTGTAGATAGCCTTGAGGTCTAGATTGTAGTGGGTAGCTAGGATTTTTACTAGTTCCACATTTACAAATATGTTACGGACAACCAATTTTCCCAAAATAAAGTTCCAAGGATTGCATACTAGTTCAAACCTATCCTTTTGATGATAATTAAACATAAATAGCTCATATCTTCAAATAGGGGTCCATACATCCTCTATACGCCTGCACTTGTCTTCAAATCTTTCTACATCAACCCTAAGTTTTACAAAACACTTGGCTTTTGGTCCTTAACTAGGTAATTGTTCAATGAGATCTTGGTTTAATCTTCTCTCATTTGTTTTTGCTTCATCCCTTGTTTCAAATTTTTCTTTCTTACCCCTAGGCTAGCTACCCTCACTTTGTGGTTTTCTACTCTTCAATTTCCTAGACCTTGAACCCTCTTTTTTATCTTGTCAAGGTGATAGAATTAAAAATATAATTACAAAGAGTTCGCAAGCTTACTTGAAATTTTTTGGCCGCACTAAATTTTTTGACCTTTTCCTATGCTCCTGTTCCATTCGCTACCAATCCTAAAAATTATTCTTGCTTATTATTATTTCAATAAGATAATATCTATACAATGTACACCCATGTGGCCTTTAATTTCCAACTTTGAACACAAATTAAACAAGTTTTTTGAATTTCTCAATGTCAGATCAAATGATTATATTGGTAAGACTGGTTGAAACTTTGGCCAATCTATGTATTTGAACCAAACCAAATTTTAATTAGATAGAGGGTATTCTTTTGATTATCCTTCATGGTTGTGAAGATCAAATAATTTTCCTACCAATGCTAAATAATTGGCCTTTCATTTATTTTTTAATATATATCACTTTCAGGAAGAGATTTGTGAAGTCAACTAGATATCAAATTTGTTGCCAACTGTCACTTTGATGAACTTTGATCCATTCATATTACCATCGGCATGACAATAGGAAGTGCTAAGGGATTTGAAAGTTACTCCGATTTCATTAGTCTCCCCGATGTGTTTCTTTCATTTCCCTCTTCCTTCGAAAGAATCAACAAGACTCTTGTTGAGATTACTTTCATCGGTGTAACATATGAAGTCGTAAGGAAAAGAAAAAATATCTCCGATAGTACACATCTCCTCAATGTGTTTCCATTTGTCTTATCAGTGAGACAAAATGAATTTCTTACTGATGAGGGTCTATCAACATGCCATGCATGCTAGGGTTGACTTGAGGATTTTACTCTGATAGTATTGTTCTTGTCGATAATCTTTTCATTGATGGGAAGAAAGGCCTTGTCTTTGTGAATATGCATCCTCCAAAGTTGTTGATCACTATGATGTGGTTTAACTTTTGCTGATATGCAAGAAATGATCAAATTGAGAGGCTATGACTTATGGATTAGATAGAAATGTACCTAGTCCTTCCAATATCAACTGTTTATCTTACTCAATGATGACCAGAGCTATTTTTGGTGTGTCAAAAGGTCAAGTCTAATGGGATCATTGGTGAATATGGCATGTGAAATGGATTATAACAATATTTTTTGTTCTCTGCACTTAAAATGTGGCGACCTTATGGGATTTATGAATGTAGGCTATTAAAATTGTGAAAAATATTTATAGTGCCAACAGGTACCACATGGTAAAGGATGAAAAGCCATGAAAAATGGATTTTGAATGGTGAAAATGGGAAAAAATGGTGAAAATGGTGGAAAATAGAAGAAATAGGGAAAAAGGATTAAAAAAGATTAAAAAAGGGTGAAAATGACCAAAATTAGCAAGGCTAATTAGGGTAGAAAGGTAATTATAAATAGTAAATTAGAAAATTTACTATGCATCCTACTCTCATTATGCACACATGGTCAAGAGTGATTGACTGATGTCTAGAGTGAGAGAGTTAATGAGGTGAGCAAGCATGATGGTAGAGGAGGAAATCATCATCCACCAAGTGGACAACATGCAAGAGTTCTACCACTTCTCAGCTGCCCTTGAATAGGTAGGATCTAACACTCAAGCTCGTCATTTGAACTTTTCATTTTTGTAAATATTTTATGATTTCTAGGATGGGTGGAGTAGATTAGGAAAGAAACGATCTCGCCATAGGAGAGAAGATTCACCCTTCTAGTAAAATGGATTCATTGTTCCAATGAATGGATGAATGTGTGGCAGAGAATAAGCGGGCGCAGGTCCACAAGGGCATACACACAAAGAGGCGCAATTTTTAAATCACCCCTTTAAAGAGATGGGTGAACATGCTTCCACAAGGGTAGAAGCACGATTAGTGGGATGATTGTAAAATCACCCCTCGAGGGGAAGGACGAGCATGATACCACAAGGGTAGTGTTATACCTTGCATAACCACCCCATTTTAAACTTGTTTAAAATAGGTCCCCCCTTTTTTCTATTATGTTTCCTTTGGCCTTTTGTTTTCTACCTTAGGCATTTTATATTTTGTTTTGGTGGACATGGAATGTGGACCGAAACTGAACTCTAGAACTTTACTAGGTTCCATTTCGGTTCCGGTTCTGTCAGTTTCCTTTGTTTTGTTTGTTTGTCTTCTTTTGTTTTGGTGGGTGCAGGACGTGGAACAAAATTGAACTTCAAAACTTTTTCTAAGTTCCAGTTCTATTTCCCCTTTCAGTTCTGGTTCCACTGGTTTTCTTTCTTCCTCTTTGTTTGTTGTTTTGGCAGAAGTGCAATGCGGACCGAAACCAAACTCTGGAACTTTTCTGAAGTTCCAAGTCCAGGTTCTGTTTTGGTCCCAGTTCTGCTGAACTCGTTTGTTTTTCCTTTTCTTTTGATCATTTGGTCGTGGGGTGTTTTCTTCCCTTCCTTTTTCCTTTTTTTCCTTTTTTCATTGTTTCTTTGTGTGTTGTCAGAGGAAGAGTCAGGATGGAAACCAAACCTAGAATTTGGAGAAAGTTCAGGGTTGGGTTTTTGTTCCACTTTCGCCCCCATTGCGGTTTGCTTGGGATTAGTTTTTTCTCTGATCCTGTTTGCATTTGTTTTCATGTTTTGATCCTTTTGTTTGGTCTCTTTTGTAGGGCCAGGTTCGGGAAGGATTTGGGATATGGAGTTCTTACCAAATTTAGTTTCTTCATTTGGTTCCAGAATCACCCACACCTTGTTGCGAGTTCCCGGGTCTTTGCTTTTGCGGATGCAGAACCTGAATGGGGATTGAACTTGGGACATTAGTCACTTCTAGGTTCTGTTCCCATCCCGACTCCAATTCTACTCACTTGGTTGATTGGTTGAGTTTTGGCTCTATTTATTTTCTTTTTTTGTGGGGTCGGAGACAGAATGGTGTGATGAATTGAAAGTTAACAAATTGTCTTATGTTTAGTTCCCATCCTACCTCCAGTCCCAGTTCTGATTTCATTCTGGCTCCCATCCTGCTAGTATTAAAGGTAAGTGTTGTTCCTAGTTCTGATTTGGTCTTGCCTCTGCCAGAGTTGAGTTTTTGCTAAATTTGAGAAATGAAAAGGAATGAAAGGTAAGACAAAGAATGATATTTTCTATTCTTTTAGAGGACTAATGAGAGCATTCTTTTGTAGGGTTAAAGAATGTCAAGAACATCAGATGCTATTTCTCAAGGGGTTCAACTTGTAGAAAGATATAAACAGAGAGGAAGAACCCATGAGTCTTAATGACAGATGGGACGTCTACTGGAAAAAGTAGATCAATATTAGTGACAATGCTTTAGAACATTCAAAGTAACTCTACAAATGGGTCTTGAGGTCAGGGACGAGGGCTGCGAGTTAATGATGGTGGTCGTAAACAATTTGGAGACCATGCCTGAGAGCGATCTTTCACTGACATGAATAGAGTATATGCATTTAATGTATGATTGACTTTTGTTCCAAACTCTTCTAGGGCTGACATTTTTTGTAACCGACTTATTTTTTAAACCCTAAAACGGGGCCGATTCATTTTGGGTGTACGTGTATATATGACATTTTCACCTCTTTGTAGATGGATCTTCTTTTTCATCTTCTTCTTTTTGGTTAAGAAAGGTTAGCAAGCTAGGGTTTTGTAGGAAGTTATGCATTTTTAGTTCAATAGGAAGAGGAGGTGATGTATCTCCTAGATTTTCTTATTATAGATGGAGATAATTCGAAGACATGGGTTTTCTATACACTAGTGATCTTGCTGGATTTATAAATGTTGGTTATCTATTTCGCCAATAGTAGAAGCAGCCAGATTTAAATCTACTTCATATTGTGCTCTAGAATGGTATTTATCTTGGGTTAATTATTTGATTTGGAAAGCTTTCAAGGAATGAAATTTTATCTTATGTTTTGTTTAAATGATGATTTGCAATCTTCTGTTAAAGTTTTCACTGTGAATGAATGAAACTTTGTATTAATTACAAGATAGCTTTATTTTGTAGTTTCAATTTAGGAATTCCTTGGAAGGTAACAAGTTTGATTAGTTGGATGAATCAACATTCTCGTTAGTTTAAAAGGATTTAATTTATCTTTTTTTGTTTCTTTAAAATCACCGGTTAAAGTAGATTTAAATATATGTTTGATATTACAACAATCCAGAAGCTCAAAACTAGTAGGCCCCTTGAACATTACAACCATATTGACCACTTCATGAAACAACAACATTGTGAACCAACATCAAAGACCTTGGGAGGTGATCAGTTTGATTGTTGATTATCTTTTTTAGGAGAGGTGAGATATTTCACTTTTATCTTACCTACATATTGTGGGTCAACTTAGCACCATCAACAGATCTGGCGCTAGGAGGGCCAAAAGAGGAAACTAGATAATATTGGGTTTTTCTCACCAGAAAGGTCCAATAGAGTTCTTCGATCAGCTGAAAACCCACCACCTTTAGTAGAACTCAAGACCCCAACAAGATTCACAAGACTGGGGCAACCATTATACCACCCTTGTCAGCTCCACCCACTCCACCAAGCTTTTTACCAATACCCCAGTGGATACCTATCAATCCACCACTGAATCCATCTCAAGTGCCATTAAAGCTAGTTCAGCCCATCCAATAGCTAGCTCAACCCCCATCACTGCCACCAATGGAATTTTTTATGAATAATCCCTTTCCATTGGGGACTATTCTTGGAGGCTTTCATGATATGCCTAAGAATCCTGAAAGATTCTATCCAAAATACATTCATGGTGAATCAAGGAGTGTTGAAGAGCACATACAAGCTTTTAAGAACGCTTGTACCAGATCCCAAATAGCTCACCATGATGTACTTTGTAGGTTGTTCATTTATTCCTAAGGGGATATGGCGTAAAACTAGCACCTAAGCCTTCCACAAGGTTCTATCCTGAGCTGGACAGATCTAAGGAATGCTTTCATCAATCAATTCAAATTTTATGTGGATCCAACCATTTTGTTCCACCAATTTTCTACCATTAGGAAGGAGCCATGTGAATCCCTGCCCTTGTTTAATACTAGGTTTCAATGAATGTATAAGAGACTACAGGACCCCGATCTAGTTGTTGAGAATAGTGCCATTTAGGCATACTTTAGAGTGATAGACCCTTTGCTTGGCCTATTCCTACAAAGGAATTATCAGTCAGAAAATATTGATTCCCTGTCTAAAGTTTATCATCTAGCCATTAAGCTACAACAACAAACTAGCTCTGAACAAGGAAACTTGGGAGGAGGTTTTCCTTCAATGGGGTATCAAATGCCTAATCCAACCCATTTATTCAATAATGTCCTAGGGATGTCCCCTTCCCATTAGGGACTTATATTTGAGTTGTAGAATCAATCTCCTATTCCATTCTTTGCCAACGAAGCTCCTAAAATCTTTCAACAATCACAGGCTCATCACATTCCACATGGTCATCATAACCAAGCTGGAATACCAAATCCCATCAGTTAGCCACCTATTGTTAAGAGTGTTGAGAGTGAAAAGATAGTTCAACTCACAAACAAGATGGAGACCTTAAAGAAAAATCTATCTAAAGTCACAAATGATATGGCTCAACTTAAACTGAACCCCTCTTAGAACTAAGGTAATTACCCTAATCAGAGTAATAACAATCAGGGTAATTATCCGAACAACTACAATCATAGCAAGAGGAATTATCAAGGAAAAAGCTCCCCTAACCAAGGCTATAAAAATAAAAATAGAGGATATAACTAGAGGCCAAATAACAACCGACAATGGAATACAGGGCTAAATAATAGTGGGGTTCCTCACAATTATCAAGCTAATGAGGACAGGCCACATGTTGCGAATGTGGTTGACCTCAATTTTATGACTAACTAGTGCAGGTTGCATGATACTAAAACTCATTTTGAGGTAAACTACCCTGAAATGGAGAAGGTCATGAAGATGGCACAGGAAGATTCCAAAATGTTCCAAGGGAATTCAAACAAAGTAGGTGGCTCAGTGGATACAACTATGACTTATGACCTCTTTGAAGAAGAACCTTCATTCCCAATGCAAAATGAGAATGAACTAGAGGAAGATACGTATGATGCCCAAGCCTTTCAGACAAAGGGAGGACACTTTTTAAGAAATCAAAATAAGGGTCCATTCACTATATCAGCACCACCTAACCATATGGTGCCTCTAAATTAGGGTGCCAATAACAACCCTCCTCCACCAAAAGGTCCACTTGACTTCCATAACAAAGGTAATTCATCTGGTGTTTTCAAATTTAATGCAAGCTATAACATAGAATTTGATATTGTTTCTGAGATGTAGAAACATAAAACCTCTTTATCATACTTTGACATCCTAAAGTGGTGCCCTGCCCAACGAGAGATAGTGTTGAAAGATTTGGAAGAAGCTGATAAATCAAAAGGGAAAACCAAGGTGGCACCTGCTGCAGACATGAATGCAACTTTGTACAGAAGCAAGGTAGGTACCCCACCATTTCTTTTAAGTTTGAGAATCTATGGGAAGAATCTACATAATTTTCTACTAGATTCAGGGGCTTCTGGCAATGTGATGCCATTTATGTATGCAAAAAATTAGGATTGAACCCTATCCAAACAAACAAGAAGGTCATCCAACTCAATATAACAAAGGTTAATATAGTTGGAGAATTCATAAATATACATGTGCAAGTAGGGTCTAACCCTAGGATTTTAACCAATATGGATATTCAAGTAGCAGACATTCCCAAGACTTATGGTATGCTTTTGAGTAGAGATTTAATGAAAAGTATAGAGGGATATCTCTCCCTTGAATTTTCACACCTGTGGCTACCATGGAGGGGGATACCTACCTAGATTAGGATTGAGAGTGAACCTTGCCTAAAACATATCATCAGTGAGTATGACTATCCCAACAAGGTAGCTTATTTTGAAACCGAGATAGGGGTTTATAAAAGAGAGGAAATTCTAACCTTTTTGGTTCTTGATTCTAAATATTTGTCAATGCAAAAATTCCCTAATCCCATGATTAATGTAAACCAATAGGTATTGATTAGGAAGCTGCAATAGGATCAACTACTCTTAGGGGAAGATAATGATTTGCAAAGTCTTCTACTCCCTAATTGGTGCAACGTACACTACCAAAATCATTCGGAACTAACCTACCAACCTTGCATTGGTGTTTTAAATCATGTTTCCCAAACCAAAGAGACCTGCCCAAGTCACCTTGAGGCCACTTTAGACCACTTCTCAGTTGAAGCCAAAAATGCAATAATGTTAACCAAGGATAATATACCTTCAGAGGAAGTCCCTCCTCAAACTAAACCTACCTCGATCACAATATTGGGCCAACGTAGTTACAATGAACAACCCCAAGGTTTGTTTGATACCCCTAGACTCACAAGTATACCAAAACCCAAGGGATTAATCAAAGATACAGTGACTATCAGAAAGATATCCTAGGATTACATGATATATCTAAGCAGAAATTGGATATTACACCTGATGAACATATTGAACGCCCATCCCCAATATTTAATGCAAAAGATCAAGTGCCCCCACCTATGGTTCATCTTATCCAAACAGCCACAATAACCTCAATGGAATCAACCCCAACTCATGATCAGCTATGGACCCTCACATTTGATGGATCCAAATCCAAAATAGAGTGTGGCATTGGAATTGAATTAACCAGCCTGAAAGGGAAAACATTTTTTGCTTCTTACAGGCTACAGTTTGGATGCACTAACAATATAGCAGAATATGAAGCATTAGCTTAGGGACTGATGTTTGCACATTAGATAAAGGTCATTTCCTTGATGGTTAAAGGATATTCAGAAGTGGTAATCAAGTTCCTCACTAAATGCATCACAACTAGGTTTGGAGTACCCTTTGCATTGGTATGTGACAATGGCCCTACCTTTTATTCTGCCGAGTTTATATCATTAGCTTATGATCATAAAATTGTTTTAAAGTATTCTTCAAACTACTATCCACAAGGAAATGGAGTTGCAAAGTCTACTAACAAAAATCTCCTAGGAGTAATTAAAAAATTGTTAGAGAACAATCCTAGGGACTGGCATAACCAGTTAAGATTTGCTTTGTGGGCAGATAGGACTAAGATCAAGGTTTCTTTAAAGACTTCACCATTTAAGCTAGTATATGGCCAAGAGCCCATGTTCCCTATTCACTTGCAAATACCCATCCTAAAATTTATGCAAAAAATTTACTTTAGTGATGATAGGATTGAAGTAAGGTTAGTTGGCTTGCTGAAATTAGAAGAGCAAAGAGATGTTGCTTTACAACAATTCTTTCAGCACTAGGCTATTGTCAAACGTTGGTTTGAAAAAAAAGCCAAAATCAAGGATTTTAGAATATCAGACCTTGTGCTGCTATGGGATAAGGCTAACGAAAAGAAAGATGATCACCAGAAGTTTGATAAGCTCTAGTTGGGCCCCTATCAAATTGTTGAAATCCTAGGAGAAAATGCTTTCCGGCTAAGTAGTTTAACTAGAGAGCCTATTCCATTGCTAGTGAATGGATAGTTTCTCAAATATTATTTTGGGTTGTGAAAGATCTTGTATTTTGTTGGGTAACATGTATATGTAAATAGTTTTGTTGTTTTCCTTGTTTTCCTTTTCTTTTGTTCTTTTTCTTATTGTTCCTTTGTTTTTCTTTGTGGGGACCTTCATTTTATGTAGTTGTGTGAAGGGGGTTGTTATAGGAAGTATATTTTGGTTACTAGGAGAGAAGTTGGTTTAGATATTTTTAGGTTTTCTGGTCTGATGATTTTGTTCTAAATTCATTGCTTTATGTCCATTGTCAATAAAAGTTGTGGAAAGTTATTAAGAACAAGGTGGAAAGTAAGAAATTTTCACTAGCTACGATTGAATCTATCATAAATCATCAAAAAAAAAATCTCCTTTTGTAATGGTATATTTGTCTTAGGGTGATGTTGTTGTAAGATTTGAGTGAAAAATTTGATTCCCTAGATGTTGTTATGAGGTCCATGGTAGTTTTTAACCCAGAATAGATGTCATACATCTGACATATTGAGAAAGAATTGAATGAAATATCTGAAACTATAAGAGAAAAGAAAAGAAAAGTGAAATATCTAAGAAAAAAATAATTCAATATTGAATGGGTGATTCCAGTATCTCTATCGAGGCTATGGATGCCTGACTAGCAGTAGAGCAATGCTGTGAGAAAACTAGAGGTATCTTCATCGGAGCTATGGATGCTTGACTAGCAGTGGAGCAATTCCCATGATATCATTGCACAAAAACTAAAGGGGATCAACTCATGTAGTTCAAATATTACATGTTATTGTTCAAAAGATGAGAAAAACTTTGTAAAAGGGTGATACACCATCAAGCACACACATAGATTTAGGGGTAGCCAGTATTGATTTACATTTGAGATTCTAGCTCAACCTCGGTTGTTAAAATTGACCCAATTGGAGTTGTGATGTCCATAAACTAGGAGTTCTGGGTGAGTGAATCCTTCAGTTTCTTGAAAATGGTTAAACCATTTTTCCCAGCCAAGTCGCCAATTGTTATGCCTTGCATAACCACCCCATTTTAAACATGTTTAAAATAGCTCCCCACTTTTTTTCTCTTATGTTTCCTTTGGCCTTTTATTTTTGTCCTTAAGCATTTTCTATTTTGTTTTGGCAGATGTGGAACGTGGACCGAAACTGAACTCTAGAACTTTTCTAGGTTCCAGGTTTCGGTTCTGTTCTGGTTCTAGTTTCGTCAGTTTCCTTTGTTTTGTTTGTTTGTCATCTTTTGTTCTGGTAGGCGCGAGATGTGGAATGAAACTGAACTTTGGAACTTTTTCTAAGTTCTAGTTCTTTTTCCCCTTTCGGTTCCAGTTCCACTAGTTTTCTTTCTTCCTCTTTGTTTGTTGTTTTGGTAGAAGTGGGACACAGACTAAAACTGAACTCTAGAAATTTTCTGAAGTTCTAGGTCCAAGTTCCATTCTAGTCCCGGTTATGCCGAACTTGTTTATTTTTCCTTTTGTTCCAATCATTTGCTCGTGGGGTGTTTTCTTCCCTTCCTTTTTCCTTTTTTTTCCTTTTTTCATTATTTCTTTGTTTGTCATCAGAGGTGGAGTTGAGATGGAAACCTAACCTAGAATTTGGAGAAAGTTTAGGGTCAGGTTTTTGTTCCGCTTCCACCCCCGTTGCGGTTCACCCAGGATTGGTTTTTTCTCCTATCCCATTTGCGTTTATTTCCATGTTTTGATTGTTGTGTTTGGTCTCTTTTGTGGGACTGGGTTCAGGAAAGATTTGGGATATGGAGTTGTTACCAAATTCAATTTCATCATCTAGTTCTGAATCCACCCCTACCCTGCTGCGAGTTCTTGGGTCTTTGATTTTGCAGATCCGAAACCAGAATAGGGATTGAACTTGGGGACATTAGTCACTTCTGGGTTTCATTCTTGTCTTCACTCCGGTTCCACTCACTTGGTCAATTGGTCGAGTTTTGGATTTGTCTATTTTCTTTTTTTGTAGGGTCAGAGCCAGAATGGTGTGATGAATTGAAAGTTAATGAATTTTCTTATGTTCAGTTCTCGTCCTAACTCTGCTCCTAGTTCTGATTTCATTCTGGATCCCATCCCACTGGTATTAAAGGTAAGTGTTGTTCCTAGTTCCAATTTGGTCCCACCTCCACTAGAGTTGAGTTTTTGCTAAATTTGAGAAATGGAAAGGTATGAAAGGTAAGAGGAAGAATGATATTTTTTATGCTTTTAGAGGACTTATGAGAGCATTGTTTTGCATGGTTAAAGCATGTCAAGAACATCAGATGTTGTTTCTTAAGGGGGTCAACTTGCAGAAAAATCTAAACAGAGAGGAAGAACCCGCAAGTCTTAATGACAGATGGGACGTCTACTAGAAAAAGTAGATCGATATTAATGACAATGCTTCAAAACATTCAAAGCAACTCTACGAAGGAGTCTCGAGGTCAGGGACGACGGTCGCAAGTTAATTATGGTGGTCATAAACAATCTAGAGACCATGCCTGAGAGTGATCTCTCACTGACATGAACAGAGTATATGCATTTAATGTATGATTGAATTTTGTTCCAAACTCTTCTAGGGCTGACGTTTTCTATAACAGACTTATTTTGTAAACCCTAAAATGGGGCTGACTCATTTTGGACACGCGTGTATATATGACATTTTTCACCTCTTTGTACATGGATCTTCTTTTTCATCTTCCTCTTTTTGGTTAAGAAAGGTTAGCAAGCTAGGGTTTTGTAGGAAGTTATGCGTTTTTAGTTCAATAGGAAGAGGAGGTGATGTATCTCCCAGATTTTCTTAGTATAGATGGAGATAATTCAAAGACATGGATTTTTTATACACCGGTGATCTTGCCATATTTGTAAATGTTGTTTATCTGTTTCACCATCATTAGAAGCAGCCATATTTAAATCTGCTTCATATTGTGCTCCGGAATGGTATTTATCTTGGGTTAATTATTTGATTTGGAAAGCTTTCAAGGAATGAAATTTTATCTTATGTTCTGTTTAAATGACGATTTGCAATCTACTATTAAAGTTTGCACTGTGAATGAATGAAACTTTGTATTAATTACAAGTTAACTTTATTCTGCAGTTTCAGTTTAGAAATTCCTTGGAAGGTAACAAGTCTGATTAGTTGGATGAATCAACATTCTCATTAGTTTAAAAGGCTTTAATCTATCTTTTTCTTTCTTTAAAACCACCAGTTAAAGTAGGTTTAAATATATTTTTGATATTATAACAATACAGAAGCTCAAAAATAGTAAACCCCTTGAACATTACAACCATATTGACCACTTCATGAAACAACAATGTTGTGAACCAACATCAAAGACCTTGGGAGGTGATCAGTTTGATTGTTGATTGTCTTTTTCAAGAAAGGTGAGATATTTCACATTTATCTTACCTACATGTTGTGGGTCAACTTGGCACCATCAACAGGTAGAAGTGTGATGAGAGGTGCAATTATGAAATCACCCCTCAAGGGAAATAGGAGAGGGGAAAATTTCCCAATGGAGGTAAACTAGGACATGGGGAGAAATGAGGAACAAAGGTGAATGTGTATTTCCATGACAGGTAAAAACACAAAGGTGACATTTCCCGTTCATGGTAAGTGGGCACAAAGGTGAATTTGATTTCATGATTTGGGATAAAGGGGTGAAATCACTCCCAAGGAAAGGAATGGGTGAGCCCACTAAGAGAATAGGAAAATTCACCAATTGAGTGACACAGTGGCGAACATGATTAGCAAATAGGAAAATGCACAAAAAAGGGGGTGGGTGAATTCACACTACATAGAGGTAAATTTGGTAAATTGAGACAAAGATAAAAAGAGAGGCTAGAAGTAGATGGAAAGAAAAGATCTGACAAATGGGTTGTATGGATGTGAATGATCGATACACTATGGAAGAGAGAGAGGCACCTAGTTGTGGTAGTGACCACCTCAAAGGTGATGACACCTATAGACATATAAAATGTACCGATTGACATTATGCATCTGATCCCGACTACTAACATAGTTTCATCTTGAATCATCCTTCGTTCTAACTATTTAATCAAATCCCCCTATCTGATTAAATTCATAAATATTCCTCTCTCAATTAAATAAACCTATTATCTAATTAAGTCACCTCTTCTCGATAATTAAATTAACCATTATGATCTAATTATCCTATTTAGTTAAATAATTAATTTTATTTGATTAAATCTCTTAAGTATGTCTATTAAATTAAATAAATTAAATCCTTATTTAGTTTAATCTAACATCATCCCTATTCATTAAATAAATCATAAATCTTTATTTAACTAATCTCTTATCACATTCTTCTCATTATTTGATTTAAATAAATCCACAAATTTAAGTCATATTTGTCACATCATCTAATCTCCTTCATTAAATTAATTAAATTTGATTAATTTAATCTCATATCATGTCCCATACTCAAACTTTTACCACTTCCACATGAAAATAGATTTAATAGATTTATTAAATCTCTATTTACCTCAACAAGGCATCTTTTAAGGAATTTTCTCCAAGTTTGAATTCAAAAATCTAAGTTGACATGTACATCCAACAAGGAACTTACTCCATCTTACATGTCCTTTTCCTTGAGCCAAGTGAGATTCAATGCATTCTTTCTTCCCTCTTGCAAGTTATTTCAACAAATTCAAAATTCAAAAATAGGCATTTATTGGCACAATCCTCAAAACTTGTACATCCTTCATCCACTCATAGATTGAAAAGTGGCATCTTGCCATTGGTTGAATGTTAGTCCCACATTGCTCAATTTTAGACATTCACCCTTCAATCTCATCTATAAATGAAGAGCTCATCTCCTCATTTGATCATCCACAAACTATGCAAAGTTACCATTCTCAAATATTTATCAAATTTCATCCATCATCATTGAATATTAGCTAGGTTATATATGTTTTTAGCTTGGATAATTCACCATCCTTCAACAAAGTGGATCAATTATCATCAACACATCAACCTTGCATCATAGGAGTTCGAAAAGGGCCAATTTTTGTAAGGAAAGCTAAGGTGCGGAAACAACTCTCCTAAAATCAAAAACTCAGGGAAGAATGTAGAGATGCTTTTAAATTTTCAATTATAGTCCAATTAAGATACACTTGAAAGAAATAATAGAAATAGAGAATTAAACATACACATATGAACACCAGATTTACATGGGAAAAACCTTACGGGAGAAAAAACCCCTTTGTATTATGTAATAAAATTACATACAGAGTACAGGCTTGACTCTCTAATGTCAAATTACAATAACTTTCACAATGACCAATCTTGTATAGAACATTCACATTACAATGCTCTTGGAGTTGAATTCATACATTGATCACTTGTCGAACCGTTCACAATAGTGTTCATCCAATTGTTGATCAAACCATTCATCAATCCAACCAAACATCATCTGTAACTACAGAGTATATCCATTTCGCCCCTGTCTATTAAACTTCCTCATAAACTACCACAACAGACTAACTTCCAACGGCTCCCATTTGGCTTCTCTGATTGTTCAAAGACACACCACATAGGATGGTCTCCCAATCAGTCAAAGGCATTCACAATGTATTCACATGTTAGTGAGACACTAATCGTGTCTCCTTGATGCCACAAGACCTGACTGTCGATATCGCCAAGAGTCATCACTATCGGCAAGAGGTTACACTGAGTTCACAAGCTATTGCTCAAACTTCCCCTTGTCACCAAGACCTCATACTGATGATCATCACTTGTATCACTATTTGGCAAGACCATCGTTTTAGATGAGACATCATACCGAAGTTCCAAAGTCACATAGGTGTTAGCATTTCCATTGGCCAGACTATCATCATTCACCAAGAGATCACACCAAGCCTTCAAGTCATACTGAAAAGAACACTCATTGGCAAGACTTACCACTATCGCTAGGAGGTTACACCGATGTGCATACCCATTGGCGAGAGAACCAACCATCGACAAGACTTCTTACCGAGGCTTCCATGTTACCCAAATGAGCATCAATGAGACAAACATATGTCACCAAGAGTTCATAGAAAAGCCTCTATGTTACCCCAAAGACTCCAAGTGAATACCTATTGGCGAGACTTTGGCTATCGCTGAGACTACATACTAAAACATTCACATCACCCTAATAGCTTCGAGTGTATGCTTATTGATGAGACATACCACCTGATAAGACTTCATACCGAATGTCCAAGTCTCTCCTTGATATTCGATAAGAATGGCCTATCGGCCAGACCAACCCACTTGACACCAACCCATCGACAAGAGATCAGCTCGAGCGGTAAGAGATAGAATCTGTTACAACAATTAACAGGTCACAGTGATGGGCTCCATTCGACAAGACATCAACAAGGTCTCGGTGACCTAAAAATTTTCAAAGGTTTCACAGCTGCTTGTTGGCAAGACAAAATAAAGGTCATACCAAATTTTTATTCCATAGGTTTCAGCCTGTGAGATTGAGGCACATATTTCCAACAATCTCCCACTTGATGAAGATCACACAGGCACCTCTAGAGTACAACATAACTACTGAAATTCATGGGAACTGTGGCCCATCAAACTGGCACATCACCTGAACTTGTTTGTGCTCACTGGATTCATCAATACATTTGCAACATTCTCCAGAGTATCCACTTTTTCTAATGAAACCTTTCCATCCTCCACCATATCTCATACAAAGTGATACTGTACATCTATATGTTTTGTCCTGGCATGGAAAGTAGGATTCTTTTCCAAACAAATAGCACTTTGACTGTCATAGTAAATAGTTATTTTCCCTGCATCAAAACCAATGTTAGAACAAAAACATTTTAACCATATTGCTTCTTTACAAGCATGTTTTACTGCCATGTATTCTGCCTCTGTAGTGGATAAAGTGACTACAGCCTACTGCTTACTCATCCAACTCACTGCACCACCATTCAACATGAAAATATATCCATTGGTGGATCTTCTTCTTTCAATGTCCCCTACCCAATCAAAATCCACATAGCCTCGAATACTAAGAGTCCTCTATGATTCAACCAAGTTCCCATGGTAACACAAAGCATATTTTGAAGTTCCCTTCAAATATCTGAATACTCTTTTCATAGCATCCCAATGTTTCCTTCCAGGATTAGCCATAAACTGACTAAGTACTCCCATTTCTTGGGCAATATCTGGCCTTGTACAAACCATTGCATACATAAGACTACAAACCACACTAGCATAAGGTACACTGGTCATGTCCTCCATCTTAGTAGGAGATTTTGGACAGTCTTCAATAGATAGCTTCATTCCTTGCAAAACTAGATCAACTAGCTACTTACAATCATTCATGTAAAATATCTCTAGAACAATCTTGATATACTTACCCTGACTGAGCCAAAATTTTCTATTCTTCCTGTCCCTGGTTATTTCCATTCCCAAAATATAACTTGCTACACCAAGATCTTTCATTTCAAACTTTGTAGACAACTGAGAATTAAGATCAGAAATCATTAACTTACTATTGCCTATGAACATCATATCATCAACATAGAGAGCAATAATAAGGACTTGATCACTTTCAAATTTGTAATACACACAATGATCAAATTTTGATCTTACAAATCCCATTGACAAAACAGAAGTGTCAAACTTCTGGTACCACATTCTAGGAGACTGCTTTAACCCATACAGAGATTTATTTAACTTGTAAACCAATTTTTCTTTACCTTTTTCCACAAAGTGCTTAGGCTAGGACATATAAATCTCTTCTTCAAGATCACCATGAAGAAATGTTGTCTTCACATCCATTTGTTTAATCTCTAAGTCATACATTGTTGCAAGTGACAAAAGAAATCTAATGGATGTCAGCTTAGCTACAGGAGAAAAAATTTCTCCATAATCAATTCCCTCTACCTGGGAATAACCCTTCGCAACCAACCTCGCCTTATATTTTTCCATAGTTCCATCTAGACCTATTTTCTTTTTAAATACCCATTTACAGCCCACAACTTTTCTGCCTTAAGGCAAGGGCACCAAACTCCAAGTATCATTTTTTTCTAGTGATGCAATTTCTTCATTCATGGCTTCCAACCAAGAGTCTGAATCAGACATTCTAAATATCTCTTTCATAGTCATAGGCTCATCAATGCTAGAAACTAAAGCATAGGAACAAGTAGAATCTATCGAAGAAAACCCATACCTATCAGGTTGCTTTCTTTCACAAGTTGGCCTCCTCAATTGTTGAGGTTGAGGTTGTTCTTCTTCATCAGAACTCTCAAAACTACTTGAGCTCTCCTTAGTTTTAGGTACATTTTGAATTTTCAATTCCTATTTATTTGGTGTAGGAGGAATTTCAACTACACCCTTTTTATTTTCTAATTTTTTCTCTGACTGTAGATCTAAGGTAGAAGGCTTCAGCTCATGAAAGATAACACTTATGTTGTATAGAACCTTCTCTATATCAGGATTCCAAAGCTTGTATCCTTTTATCCCAGCACTATAGCCAATAAAAATACACTTGACAACCTTGTTCTCCAACTTAGATCTTTTCTCATTCAACACATATGCATATGCCTCACAGCCAAAAGCACGAATATGTCTCAAAGAGGGCTTCTTACTAGACCATGATTCGAAAATTGTTTTCTCAACAAGAGTGGAATTTGGAGAACGGTTTATCAAGTAACATGTTGTAGAAACTACCTCAACCTAGAACTTCTCCTCCAAGCTGGCACTACTCAGCATACTTTGTGCTCTCTCCATCACTGTCCTATTAAACCTTTATGCAACTCTATTTTGCTGCAGAGTGTAAGGTGTATTTTTATGTCTTTTAATTCCATGATCTTCAAAGTACCTCTCAAAATCATGATCAGAACAAAATTCACCACCATTATCCATCCTTAAATATTTTATTTTTCTTCTAGTCTAATTTTCTACAAGGTTCTTAAATTCCTTAAACCGACTGAATACTTCTTATTTACTTTTCAAAAATAGACAAATGCTCTTCTTGAATCATCATCAATAAATGATACATAGTACCTTGAATTAGACAAAGAAGGAACATTCACTGGACCAAAAACATCAGAATGTATATAATCAAGCAAACCAGAAGATTTGTGAGGACTGGAATAAAATGAAACACGATATTGTTTACCATATATGCAATGTTAACAAAAATCGAATTTGAGGTTACAATCTTCAAGCCCCTCAACTAGGTTTTTATTCTTCAATATTTTTAAACCTATCTCACCAATGTGGCCTAGCCTATGATGCCAGATTATAGTCTTTTCTGGTAGAAGTTTAACTTCCATAGAGTTTACACTATCAGGAATCTTTACATTATTTTCTCCATGAGTAGCTTTCTGTGACTTGGCAGAGACACTATTGTATTAAACAATATGTGCATCCAGCTTATACAAGGTACCAATGCGAGCACCCCTTGCTAGCACCATAGAGCCTCTAGTCATCTCGCAGCCATTTCCAAAGAAGATGACTTGCACTCCAATATCATTTAGCATACTAACAGAAAGTAGATTTCAAGCCAGACCTAGTATATACATTACATCATTAATGCCCTTCACTCTTCCATCAGGGAATTGAATTTTGACTCTTTCACAACCAACTATTTCCAATGATGAATCACTTGCCAAATATACCTTTCTACCATCATATTTTTCATATTTTGTGAACCATTCTCTATGAGATGTCATGTGGAAAGATGCTCTAGAATCAATCAGCCAGACATCATCTAATGCTTGCGTAGCCAAGGCTGCAATGAAAGTGTCTACATCACTCTGAGAAGAATCATATTCTAAAGAATTATTCTTCTTTTTCTCCTCTTTGCAATCCTTTTGGACATGACCAGGTTGCCAACAATTCTAGCACTTCACCTTGGACTTCTTGCTAGGAGACTTTGATCTCCCCTCTAATTTTGATTTGGATTTCTTGTCCTTCTTCTTGCCTTTCTCTTTCGACCTGCCTCTAATAGCAAGAGAATCCTTCACCATCTTAGAAGATTTCCTTCTCATCTCTTAAAAGTGGATGTCGTACTCCCAATAGCCATCACCAGGTGATCCCAAGAATCTAGCAAAGAACATAATAATAGCATATAACAATCCTCTTCATCAATCTTCACGCCCACAGATGTTAACTATGCAATCAGCATGTTGAATGTGTTCAAATGATCAGAAATAGATCCTCCTTCCTACATTCTCAAAGAGTACAAATTCTTCCTAAAGAATAATTTATTCACCAAGGACTTGCCTTGATAAATAGCTGCCAGTCTTTTCCACAAGGAAGATGTCTTTTCTTCATGAATATTCAAAAGAATAGAGCTTGCTAAATAGAGCCTTATCAGCCCCTTAGATTTTCTATCTGCAAGATCCCAATCCTCTTGCTTTATGCCTGTAGGCTTCGTTCCAGACATAGCAATCCAAAGATCACAATCAACCAACAGATCTTCCATTTTAAGTTTCCACAACTCAAAATTGCTGCCATAGAATTTCTCAATTTCAATCTTTACTGACATGCTTGCCATCTTAACCTATAATTTGAATTACCAAACTTCTACAAGACTCCCACTAAACAGAAATTGACTCAAAAAACCCAACATACCCACAAGGATAACACAACTGGCCAAGCTCTAATACCACTTGTAAGGAAAGCTAAGGTGCAAAACAAACTCTCCTAACGTCAAAACCTTAGGGAAGAATGCAGAGATACTTTTAAATTTTCAATTACAGTCCAATTAATATACACTTGAAAGCAATAATAGAAACATAAAATTAAACATACACATATGAACACCATATTTACATGGGAAAACCCTTATGGGAGAAAAACCCACTACACCAAGAAAAAACCCTTTGTATATCAGTAATAAAATTACATATAGATTACGAGCTTGACTCTCTGATGTCAAATTACAATAGCTTTCACAATGACCAAAATTGTACAGAAAATTCACATTACAATGCTCTCAAAATTGAATTCACACACTGATCACTCGTCGAACCGTTCACAACACTATTCATCAAATTGTTGATCGAACCATTCATCAATCCAACCAAACATCATCTACAACTACAAAGTATATCCATGTCGACCCTGTCTGTTGAACTTCCTCACAAAACTGCCACAATAGACTAACTTCCAATGGTTCCCATTCGACTTCTCTGATTGGTCGAAGACACACCACGTAGGATGGTCTCCCAATCGGTCAAAGGCATTCACAATTTATTCACATGTCGGTGAGACACTAATTGTGTCTCCCCAATGCCACAAGACCTGACTATTGATATCACCAAGAGTCATCACTATCAGCAAGAGGTTACACCGAGTTCACAAGTTGTTGCTCAGACATCCCCTTATTGCCAAGACCTCATACCGATGAGCATCACTTGCATTCCTATTCAGTAAGACCATTGTTTTTTATGAGACATCATACCAAAGTTCCAAAGTCACATAGGCGTTAGCATTTCCATCGGCAAGACTATCGTCATTCAACAAGAGATCACACCAAGCCTTCAAGTCATACCAAAAAGAACACTCGTCGACAGGACTTGCTGCTATCGCCAAGAGGTTACACCAATGTGCATACCCATAGGTGAGAGAACCAACCATCAGAAATAATTCTTACCGAGGCTTCCATGTTACCCCAATGAGCATTGGTGAGACAAAAATATGTCACCAAGAGTTCATAGTGAATCCTTTGTGTTACCCTGAAGACTCCAAGTACCCTGAAGACTCCAAGTGAATACCTATCGGTGAGACTTTGGCTATCACTGAGACTTCATACCAAAACATTCACATCACCTTGATAGCTCTGAGTGTATACTTATCGATGAGACATACCACCCGATAAGACTTAATACCAAATGCCCAAGTCTCTCCCCGATATTCAATAAGAATGGCCTATTGGCCAGACCAACCCACTTGGCACCAACCTGTTGGCAAGAGATCAGCTCAGGTGGTAAGAGATAGAAACTGTCACAACAATAAACATGTCACAACAATAGGCTCCATTTGGAAAGACATCAAAAAGGTCTTGATGACCTAAAAATTTCAAAAGGTTTCATAGCTGCTAGTCGACCAGACACACTAGAGGTCATACCAACTTTTCTCTTCCAAAGGTTTCAGCCTGTGAGATTGAGGCACATATTTCCAACAATCTCCCACTTGACAAAGATCACACAGGCACCTCTAGAGCACAACATAACTACTAAAATTCATGGGAACTGAGGCCCATCGAACTGGAACATCACTTGAAATTTTCTGTGCTCACTGGCTTCATTAATGCATCTGCAACATTCTCTAGAGTATCCACTTTTTCTAATGAAACATTTCCATCCTCCACCATATCTCATACAAAGTGATACTATACATCTATATGTTTCATCCTGGCATTGAAAGGAGGATTCTTTGTCAAAAAGATAGCACTCTGACTGTCACAGTAAATAGTTATTTTCCCTGCATCAAAACCAATGTTAGAACACAAACGTTTTAACTAGATCACTTCTTTACAAGCATGTATTGCTGCCATGTATTCTTCCTCTATAGTGGATAAAGTTACTACAACCGCCGCTTACTCATCCAACTCACTGCACCACCATTCAACATGAAAATATATCCACTAGTGGATCTTCTGTTGTCAATGTCTCCTGCCCAATCAAAATCTACATATCCTAGAATACTAAGAGTCCTCTATGATTCAACCAAGTTCCCATGGTAACACAAAGTATATTCTGAAGTTCCCTTCAAATATCTGAATACTCTTTTCATAGCATCCCAATGTCTCCTTCCAGGATTAGCCATAAACTGACTAAGTACTCCCACTGCTAATGAAATGTCTGGCCTTGTACAAAACATTGCATACATAAGACTGCCAACCGCACTAGCATAAGGTACACTGGTCATGTCCTCCATCTCAGTAGGAGATTTTGGTTAGTCTTCAAAAGATATGTTTGTTCCCTACAAAACTAGAACAATAGTTGCTTACAATTATTCATGCAAAATCTCTCTAGAACAGTCTTGATATACTTACTTTGACTGAGCCAAAGTTTTCTATTCTTCCTATCCCTAGTTATTTCAATTCCTAGAATATACCTTACTGCACCAAGATCTTCATTTCAAATTTTGCAGACAACTGAGACTTAAGATTAGAAATCATTAACTTTCTATTGCCTATGAACAACATATCATCAACATAGAGAGAAATAATGACTTGATCACTTTCAACTTTGTAATACACACAATGATCAAATTTTTATCTTACAAATCCCAATGACAAAATAAAGTGTCAAACTTCTGGTACCACATTCTAGGAGACTGCTTTAACCCATATAGAGATTTATTCAACTTGCAAACCAATATTCATTTACCTTTTTCCACAAAGTGCTTAGGCTAGGACATATAAATCTCTTCTTCAAGATCACCATGAAGAAATGTTGTCTTCACATCCATCTATTCAATCTCTAAGTCATACACTTCTGCAAGTGACAAAAGAAATCTAATGGATGTCAGCTTAGCTACAGAAGAAAAAATTTCTCCATAATCAATTCCCTCTACCTGGGAATAACCCTTCACAACCAATCTCACCTTATATTTTTCCACACTACCATCCAAACCTATTTTCTTTTTAAATACCCATTTGCAGCCCACAAATTTTCTGCTTTCAGGCAAGGGCACAAAACTCCAAGCATCATTCTTTTCTAATGATGCGATTTCTTCATTCATGGCTTCCAACCATGAGTTTGAATCATACATTCTAAATGCCTCTTTCACAGTCCTAGGCTCATCAGTACTAGAAATTAAAGCATGGGTTGCACCACTGGTAGGGAGTAAAAAGTTGAAATTTTATTTTAGCACGTGTTTTTTGATTAATGATGAGTTTAACTTCTGTTTTCTTCCTTTTAACCTCTATTTTTTGTAGAATTTGACTAATTTTCTCTCTTGTAGGTTGGATCAATTAAAACGAAAGAAAAGGAAGCATGATGATGGTACTTCATAAAATCAAAGTGCTTTTAGAAAATTTAGTGTTTGTTTAACACTTTTAAGAAATTGTTATCTCTTTTTCCTTAGGATACTAATTTCGTTTGGGATTTAAAAAAAACCTTTTCAATTTTTGCGAAGGCTTAAAATGAACATTAGGACTACAACTTACTAGATTTTTTTTTTGGTTAACAATTAAACAAAACAACTCTCATTTGTCTTTTGGTGCTTTAAAAAGAACTCACAATTGATTTGTGGCTTTAAAATGAAAATGTGCAACTTTGTCTTCATGAGGGCTTACTTAAACTAAATTCATTGAGAAAGGATGTATGCGCTTCTCTTGCGGTTTATAGCGATCTTGATAATCAATAGGCATTTTTTTAATTTTAGGTTGAGACAAAGCAACCACCTCCACACTTCATTTTTGGGTTTAAATTTGAACAAATCTTGTGCAAGTGTGAATGAACTTATTGCATGTGTTCTCCCTTTGTTTCTAAACAAGGGTTGATCGAACTATGAATAAGTTTATTCACTTTTTTTTTATCTTAGAGGGCTTGCCTTGGGGAAAAATTAATCACCCAAGGGAATGACTCAACTGGTAACACTCTGAACCTGAGAGTAATTCTAGTTGAGATATAAATGTGGGTATTGGAATAAATGCCAATATCACATGGTTGGCTCCGACAAGATGGATTTGAAAAAGGACTCTCACTGTATGGGTCAATCTCCATGAACAGAAAGTCCTAATTAAAACCCATGTTTTTGAATTACCAAAATCGTTTATCTATTTGTTGGTGCAAGAACGGTCGTTCTAAATCCACCCCACACTTTTATGATCTTTTAGTAGAAATGGAAAGCATGCCATGAGAGTTTCATGGGTGTTGATGCTTGGCTACCCTGATTGACGTTAATGAGCCATGGAGGGGAGCCAGTGGGGTCAAGCATCTAACCATTCACTAAAGATAAGCATAGCTAGACTTGTCCAAGTGGGAATCCAACTAATATTGTCTTCCACATCCATAGGGTTGTATTCATTCTTCGATAAAAAATGCTTTGCTCATTCGAAAACATCTTGGAAACAAACACTTAAACTTCATCATCAAAATTTCAAACCCTTTAGGAGACACATACAATTGACTCAATCCATATGTTATTGCTTGCCCTTGGGATTCTATCCTTAGAGGTTTCTAAACATTGAATTACATCTCAACTTTTCTACTAAAGTTAAACAATAGGTAACCCTTTCCTTAAATTCATCAAATTTCCACATAACATACTTTGTGGGATTTGAAGAAATTAAGACATTTGACATCTAGTTTGGAAACTTAATCAAAGAAGGTTTTTGGTAAAATAAATCCATTAAGTAAAGATAAACAAAATGAACTCTCATATGTGTTGAAGCCTTACAATCTCCAAGGAAGTCAAAATCCCAAAACAAAAGTCCTTGATTCAAAATCTAGAAAATGTATGCTCAAATTTGAACCACCTCTTGGTTATAAAGGTCTATAGAAGCATTGCATGTTCTTCAATATCAAGGTTTAGGTAAAAAAAATGTCTTTTTTAGGTTCATCTTAGGATCAAAAGAAATCAAAATCTTTTCTCATCCACCCTTCAAACATCAAAACAAAAATCATCTTCTTTTTAGAAATCTTGAAATCATCCTTCATGCTAGGCTTTTTGGAAAAAATCAAAATCATCAAAATCCTTGAAATCTTTATCAAATCATCTTTGGCTAGGTATGTGTAGATGCATCATTTTGCATATACTTAGTCAAATTTATCAAACCATCTTGTTTAGCTAGGTATATGTAGATTCATCCTTCTTCATATGCTTGGTTAAATTATCATCTTGTTTGAATAGGTGTGGGTAGACGAATCCTTCTTCCTACACATATTCAAATTATCATCCTTTGAGAAAATCTACCCCTTAGATAATCATCCAACATCTTAGGGTTTATTTTCTCAAACCAAAAGAAAACCAAAATCAATCAAATCAAGGGAAATCCCAAGATAAAATAAAATAAAATCAAAATCCGAAATATATCCAAAAGTCATAAAAGCCTAGCATTTCCCTCAATATTTATCAAAAGATCAAACATCCACATCATCCATCTCTTGCATCATCATATCACCTTTTGATCCTCAAGATATCCTAAAATTTTCTCTTTTGTGCATAAAGTAAAGATAAATCCAAGGAATTAAGTTATTCATCTCCCATATTTTGGAAAATTGATCCTTGTTTTATGGTTCAAACTAGATCTCAATACAAGAAGAACATGGAAGCTGATAAAGAAACACTCGCTTCAAGTGACCTAAGCCAAACGAACGTCAAAATGAATCCCATTGAATCAAAAAAATCTTTGATTACCTCATCATCACAAAACCCACAAGAGGAAAATCAAGAAGAATACCTTACCTTTGGGATGTCGCACAACGAAATAATTGAAATGCTCCAAAATTTGGAAAACCATAAGACCATCAACATCATGATGAGGCTTAACCCTTCACTATACATGCTCAAACTAGCAAAATAAGGGGCCAAATTACCTTCCAATTTCGACATGAGCTCTATAGTGGAACCATCTTTAGATGTCATGCCTCTAATTTCATCCACACTTCCCATCTCATCCACACCCCCATCCCAAAGCATCACTCAAAATATTATGAAAATCACAACATTTTTACTCCAACCCAACCTAATGTTAACAAAGGAAATGCATTTCTTAATGCTATTCATACACACCCCCTTGTTAACAATCAAGACTTAGATGAAAATACCATCTTGGAACAAAACATACCCCAAAATCCATTACACAAGTATGTTCATCTCACTTTCCATCATGACCCATCATCATCATCCTTCCACGCAACACCTCAAACTTCTCTCCTCACAAATTTACAAGAGGAGAGTGACATGTTCAGACCTAGGGGAATTTTCAACACCACATCATTTTCTCAAGAACTCACCCCCTCACATTTTCACCTCTTCCACCATTACTACCATTATCCACACCTATACTTGGCTTGGGACTCCCACCTTTACCAAATATCAATATCAATCAAACCAACATCCCAATAATCAATCAAAACATCACACAAAACTCTCAAAACTTGTCATCAATATTGCAACAAATGATGACAACTACACAAGTAATCACAACATCATCCACCAACCCCATAACATCTCAAATCATGGTCTCTCAAGGACTAACCACCAACACAACAACACCATCCACCACTTTAAACACCAACACGATAGCACCATCCACCACTTTAACCACCAACATGACAACACCATCCACCACTTTAACCACCAACACAACACCATCCACCACTTTAACCACTAACACGACATCACCACTCACCACCACTACAAATGCCATTCCAAATCCACCACCACCAACTTCCATCATATCAAGCAAATACAACATGGCATTACAAGCTACTTATCAAACAAGATTCCTACAAGTGCAAAAACAAAGAGTCACACAACTAGCTACTCAACAAGCCACTCAAGGTGCCCAAGTAGCCCAAGCCGCATTACAAGTGAAATAGGCCGCACAAGCCCAAGAATTATTGCAAAAACAATAAAAACAAGCCGCTCAAGCCGCGCAAGATACCCAAGTAGCCCAAGTTGCATTACAAGCACAAAAAGCTGCCCAAGCCCAAATTCTATTGCAATAACAAGTGACACAATCCCAATCTCACGATCAAGCACACACCCAATATCAAGCACAAGAAGTGCAAGAACAAGTACAAATTATTGCACAAAAAATAAACAACTCAACTATAGGCATATCAACAAGAAATAAAACAATATCAAGAGAAGCAAGAAGTAGCTAAATTAGCAGCCCAACAACAAGAACAACAAAAAGCATTGTTTGTACAGCAGCAAGTGCAAACATACCTAGCTTGGCACAATATGCAAATACCATCAAACAACACACCAAGCAAGCCACCCATCCAACCCACAATTGAGACACCACAAAACACCTTGATCCCACCCCTTGATCCACAAAATGACATAACAACACAAATTAGGTTGCTCTCGCAACAAGTGCTCGATCTTCAATCAGGGTGAACCACAGAAAAACCAAGCAACTTGTGTCCCTATCCATTTAACAGGAGCCTAGTGATGAAACCATTCCCCAAGGGATTTGAGATCCTGAAGTTTGGAAAATATTGTGGGATGGGAAAGCTTGAAGATCACATCAAGGAATTCTAGGTTCATTGCATGGAAGTCACATACGATGACACTTATATGATGTGACTATTTCCTAAGAGTTTGGTTGGCCACTCTATGGAATGGTTCACTTTCCTACCTACAGGCATTAGAACATTCCAAGAAATTATAGATACATTCATTAAAAATTATGCATGCAACATTGCAATGGATGTTAGTCTAGAAGAACTCTCGGCTTTGAAACAAGGAAAGAATGAATCATTCGCTTCATTCCTACAATGATGGTGATCCAAGGAAAATCAAGGAAAGTGGACCATGCTTGAGAAACAAAAATTTTGCACCATTATATCCAACCTTGACGGCCTCTTGGAATTTCATCTCAAGGTACAAGGGATCACCACATATGATCAGTTGATCTCCAAGGCACTCAGCATCGAACGAGCCCTTATGACACAACCTGCGGTATTAACTCCATACCCCGAACAATAAAACAACTACCCACCTACCAATTACAACAATAAACCTCACACATGGTCGAGGAAAAAAAATGTTACTAATGATGGTGTCATCGACACCAAAGTGGTCATTAGTGCCCCTCTCCAAAATACACCTGCACCAAAAATCCAAGTCTAACACCAAAACAATCATCAAGCCATACAACAACCAAATAGCAATCTAGTGATTAACAATGTCACTGATCAAAGGGGACCACCCCGACAGAACAAGAATTACCTCAAGCAAAAAATACACTGCTCTTGGGGAACCATTAGAAGTCATCATGAGAAAGTTGATAAATGAAAAACTCATCAAAGCCCCCACCTATGAGAATTACCAAGAATCGGATGTGAAACCTCCTTGATACAATGAGAATCAACTCTGTCACTTCCATAAAATCAAAGGGCATACCACAAATAGTTGTATGAGGCTAAAAAACATAATTCAAGATCTCATCGATCAAAGAATTATAAACGTGGAACAACCAACAAGAAACCAAGAACTTAAGATATACACGAATCTGATGCCTAACCATGGAAATAAAGGGAATAATAATAACATCGATAAAGGTAAAGGCACCCACACAAATGTAAATAATGTGTATGAAACTGTCGTCGCCTCCGTAGATGAAAACTGCATGGTCATCAACATCAAAGGCACCCATGCTGATTGTGGAGTCACCATCA
>VDFB02271358.1:270652160-270950847 GCA_007258455.2 Sequoia sempervirens
TGATGAAAAACGGCAAGCGAGGGCATTTTGGTGACCAAAGAAAAGTCAAGAAAATAGTAAAGAGAAAAGATGATTCATTCAATAGTGAAACCCTGGCAAACAGGCACTTTGGACAAGTACCATGGTGAAAACCTGGCAAACAGGCGCCATGCATAATCAATCATTGCTCTGCCATCTACTGTCACTTGGTCTAACTTGGCCTAGGATGAAAGGTATTTCTGCCATTGTTCTGCAAATCGCCATCACATTCTACCCTACTTGTCATAGTAGATAAATGATTGACATCAGGTCTTGACGACTGTCTGTCTACCAAGTCAGCAGCATCCCGTCTATGTCCCTTGCAAATGGCTAAGTCTTAGACCTGACTGGGGGCAAAATGTTTATCATGCAACTACAGTGGATGTCACAAATGATCTTGACAATTGGAAAAAAGTCCTGAAAAAAGACAAAAACATTGGCAAAAAGTCCTAAAAAAAAAGACAAAAACATTGGAAAAAGTCTTGAAAAAAGACAAAAACATTGACAAAAATTCCTGAAAAAGAGACAAAAACATCGCAAAATGTCTTGAAAAAAGAGACAAAAAAATCATAAAAAGTCCTGAGGAAAGACCTAAAAATCGTAAAATGTCCTGAAGAAAACCAAACAAAACGTTAGACTGTGTGAGGCACACAAGTGCACTGTCATCTCTAGTCATAGTCAATCAAGTCAATCAGTCTTTGTCATCCATCCGAACTACGTTGTCTCTGCGCATTTGTTACGTAGGCAAGACTCACACTTGAGTCCCCAAGACATTAGGTCAATCTTTTTAGGTTTGTCAAAATAAAATCATGACGCAATCTTTGCTCATCAAGATAAAGTCATTGGTCTTGCCGAACTACGAGGTCTCTGAGTGTATGACGTAGGCAAGGCCATCTATCGATGAGCCCCCGAGGCCGCACTAGGTCAGTCCATTAGGGTTCATGGCACTACATTGGCACACACGTCAAAAAAGTATTCAAGACAACACGAATCTTTCCCAAATGAACAAAACTCATCATGACAATCATTATCATAGCAAGACAATCTCATCAATGCAATCTCATATCATCAAGGCAATATCGGCATATAGTCAAACAAAAGTCAAATCTGGTCAACGCAAGTCAAATCATCATAAACTGGTCAAACTGTCAAATTTTAGTTAGTCTTCATATGAGTCCTTCTGAACGATAACCTCTATCATTTACGCCTTAGGATGTGTACTTCCTAGGCATCGTCATTGTCATTCGACATTTTGAGTGATTCTCTTGACATCTAAAGATCACTCTTCTTGGCATAAGTATTCTTTAGATGTGTCCTTCTGAAGAACCAACTCTGTCATTTATGCCTTAGGATGTGTCCTTCCTAAGCATTATCATCATTCCGAGGGACCCCTTACGACCATTAGGGATCAAAATCCTCTCAACATCAGCATTATTCAGGATGAGTCCTTCCTGAATTCACCAAGTCTCGCCATTTTTTAGGATCGTCAAACTTTAAACGTTCAAACATCTCAACATTATCAATCATGGCATCTTGACATCAGAACAATGGATTTCCAGATGCACTTGGCAAACACTTGGCATTTTTTTTAGTTTTTATCATGATATTAGTTTTTCAGCGAGATCCCACTAAGCAGGATTTAGAGAAGCAACGACGTATCATGTCAATTGACACGCATGACTACTAGTTTCTCAGTGAGGTCCTGATTCTGGGATTTAGAAAAACAATGACATATCATGATAAGGACTCTTTCTTTTTGTATTTTGACAATCATGTCACTAGTTTCTCAAGGATGTCCTGGAAACGGGATTTAGAGGAGCAACGACATTTCATGACTTGTCCTTTTTATCTTTTTCTACTTGTGGTTGATTATGACAAAGACTGGGGCAATAACGCTCTTGGTATGAGTCATAATCTTCCTTGTCTGTGACTGCTTGTCTTATGTGATGGTACGACCTTGCACACCTTGATCTATGTCATATCATGGTGTTTCTTGGCCATCACAACAATCTTCCCAATGATGATTAAGAGCAATAAATATTAGTTCTATGGCAATATTTTGAAGGATTTGGTCTAGGAACTAACATGCATCTTCTTTAGTCTTGTCATCTTCTCTCACTCATCTCATAAAGGCATTGCATCCATATCATCATCCATATCTTTTGCACTAACATTTCTTCGTCTCTTCATATTCTAGTCTTCTAATTAATTTCGAGAGCACACTCATGTTCTTGGAACCCGTCTGTCCTCTCGAGGGGGCATACTGCAACCCTCCTCGTCATTCTTCCTCATCTTATTTTGCACTGGGGCATTTTTTGACTTACTTTCTTTGTCACAATGAGACAAGTGACATTATGACAAAGAGGGGCAAAATGTAGACACCTAAAAATGACCTAGGCCTGCAAGCTTCATTTTTACCACTTTGTCCTAGCATAATTAAGACATTTAATTATGTCCTTGGTCCACATTCAACTATTGATTAAATAATTCATAATTATTTAATTAATTCATGTCCTTTGATTCCTATGATTATTAAATAAATAAATTTTATTTATTTTATTAAATATGTCATTAACTGTCTAAGTCTTTCTTTAATTAAATAAATTTCTTAATTTATTTAATTTCCCCTTTGCATTTAATTCTTATTGATTATTAAATAAATGAATTACATTTATTTATTTAATACGTCACTGATTGTCTTAATTAAATAAATTGATTAATTTATTTAATTAATTGGTCTTATCTCCTAAATTAAATAATTAAAATAATTATTTAATTGCCAATTTCATATTCTCCTCATTTTAAATAAATTAAATTATTTAAAATGTCATGTCAATCCTAACTGTCAGTCCTTTTTGATAAATAATCTGAAAAAGATTATTTATTATCTCTCGAAATCCATAATTTGAATTATTTTAATTCAAATTAGTAATTAATCTTCCAAAAATCAAGTAATCAGGCAGATTCTTGATTTTCCAAATCTGATCTTCAGTCCATATCTTATCTCTTTGATTTTTGAATCTTGCAAATCAGGCGATCTTATCTCTTTGATTTTTTGAATCTTGCAAATCAGGCAATCTTATCTTCTTGATTTTTCGAAAATCTTTATTTCTTTAATTAATTTCCTCATTTATTCTCCACCGTCGATCCAATTTTATTCCGACCGTTCGATTAAGGATTTTTCCCTAACCCTAATTAGGGATTCTCAGGTTAAATCTGGATCATTCGTTTTAGGGTCTCTTCATTGATTTATCTCGTCCGTCCGTTCGAAATGGCCTTTTCTATAAAATGCCATTTCCTTCTCATGTTTGGGACCTTGACATTTTTACGTAATTACTATAGTTATTTACTTAGCTTCACATTTCATTGTCATAGGCAATTGTAGTATTTCATTATTGGCATTAGGTTTTAGGCATTTGATTAATATTGACATTTGTTTTAGACATAGGCATTGGCAAGAGTCATAGGCATAGCAAATCCTTCAAATCTTGTTGTAGGGCTTAGACATTTTAGATTGCTCAAAGTACAAATCTGAGGGCAACATTTCCAGCAAGCAAGAAGGTGTAACGAAGATCAATCATGGAAGATGGAGACTCTTGGTGATATATTTCCTTTTCGTTTTCATTTGATTTCCATTGTACTTCGTTACTTCATTGGATTTTTATGTTATTTGTGCTAACCCATCTAACAATCTGATTTCCCTTGATTACACCTGCATCACAAAATGTTAGGTGTAATGCATGTCATCCATATCATACATGTCATCATAAATGCATTTACAATCATCATCATCATCACATACATCCATCAATATCATAATCATGCATGTATGTATAACTAAATATCCAAAGCATTACATAGGAATTATATATAGAGCATCATTAAATTCCATCATATCATATATATATCAATATTAGAAGTATAAAATAATGTCCATAAAGTCCATAATAATAGTCCATATAGGGTTTTTCACATAATAAAGTACATGTGGAGAGGAGTTGCAATATACAAATACATATAGGTATATTTGACACATCATGGTGTCCTAAATCAGAAAGAATCAAAGAATATCTACTCTAATCAAAGAATATGTTGAACAAAATCTGTACAATTTTTTTTATGTCAAATCTGCATATATTTACACTCTTTGTTACGGAATCTATCAAAATAAGGACCCTATTCCTATACCTATCCCTTGTCCCCCTAGCCACTACTACCTACATCCGACCTCTAGGGTGAATCTACCTCATATCCTCTACTATGTTGGGGAATCTCCATATAATCACTATAACCTATGGTCTATGTATGTCCTAACTGGGATGATGTGAGCCTCTATGGAGTTTCCTTTACATATGGTGGGACCCCCTCTAAGCTATATTTGGAATAGTTGTATAATATTCTCCCATCTAGTATCGTACCTCCATCCTGGAATCATCCAACCCTCTTCCTATACTCATGCCTGATCCCTTTCCATATTGTAATCATCCCACTATTGGTGCAGCCTCCTCCTCTCCTTGTCCCAGACATCTTGCGCTAATATCAGATTAGTCACCTATGCCTCTGCTTGTCCTACCCTCCCCACTACCTCATCTCTCTCTCTCTCTCTCTCTCTATAGTGTTTACACCTAATCTCTAGCTTGCTCTACCAAAACCATTGCATTGTTTCTCTCTCCCTAGGTGGTCTCCAATAATCCTTGTAACTGCTCTACCTCCCATCAAAACCTATCCTCCTTCATTGTAGCCCAATAATTTTCTATTGGTTGTGCCCCATGCAACCTTTCCACCTCTGCCTACAACCACTCCCTCTTTTCCTCTCACTATCAAAACTTCTTCTATAGCATGTAGACACGATCTTATGTGCCTGCTAATCTCACGACAGGATCCTCTATGTGTGGTGGATGTTATACCACTATTTCCCTCTCCTCCACTACCGAGACATCTATGTCCATCTTTCACCTTTTTGCCTCCTACTTTTTTTGTTCCCCTCTCACCTATCCATCCACTCTCCTCCTCTCCCCTAAAACCCATTATTGGCTCAATCGGCTCAACTGTGGTGATCTTCATAGGGAATTTCCCTTGCTACCATTCCATATACCTATCTATCATGCTTGCATCATCCAAGCCTCCCCTCCATCCCCATATCATCTCTGGTAGTTTCTCCCACTCCTATCTCAAAAAATATGAAGGTATGGCCTGCCCCCATCCCTTCTCTAGAGTAAAACAACTAAATCTCTCCTCCCCTACTAGAATGTCCTGTCGTTTTGAACTATCAAGCAAACCGATCAGGCTTATGTAGCTTAATAATAAAGGGATCCCTACCAATCAAATAATAGTGTAAAATCATGTAGCCTATGTATAGTCTACCCTCTAGTCTCCATGAATGAAATTACCAATCTATGTATGGTCACCATAAGATCTGATCATCTATGAGATCTTCAAACAACCAATGCTAGTACTCCAAGCTCACTACTTTTTTGTAATGCAACATCCATCCATACTCCCCCATACCAATATGCCATTGAGAGGGAGTCATCACTCTCCTATGCTTTGAGAATGTCTAGGTGAGTGATCCTAATGTGTTCCCATGGCCACACCTATAAAAGGGTGACATGGGTGATGTTGATGGCTCCTTGATAGCATACAACATGCATATCTCTACATAATTGTGCTAGCACATAGGGTCCCCATACAAATAAACCATCCCTTGGTTGTACAATGTGTCTAACAACATCAATCATCTTGAGACTTAAGAATCACCACTCTTGTCTAGGAAGAGGATCCCACTAATTAACCCACATAGAAATAATGGTAGTGTTGGAAAAATTCTAATGCAAACATTAATGACAAATTCCTGCCCCTAGTAGGGAAGGTCGATGGTACCAAAAGAAACCTATAGGCTCCTCTCTAATGGTCAACTCACCACCCCACTCACTAGGTGACCCTTGATCAATAGTCTCAGGATTTTCCAAACATCCTCCAAGGTCATAGTCATCTCCCCTATGGGGTGGTGGAAAGTACAGGTCTCAGAGTTCCATCTCTCCATTATAGCTATCAATAGTGGTCAATGGGCTCTAATCATTGGATATCTAAGCATATGTAGTAGTCCTTCCTACTCTAGTGCCTCATGATCCATAGGTGTCATTTTCTCCAAGGTGGTCACTAGCACAATCGAGTGCCTCTCTCTTGTCCATATTGTATCAATGATCTGCATCCATACAATCCACTAGTCAGATATTTTCTTTCCATCTACCTTCTAGCCTCTCTTTTTCTCTTTGTCCCGATTTGGTGAATTCACCTTTGTGTATTGTGAATTCACCCATACCCTTTTTTATGTGCATTCACCCATTGGCTAAGCATGTTTTCCCCTGTGTCACCCAATTGGTGAATTTTCCTATTCTTTTCACAGGTTCGCCCATTCCTTTCCCTATGAGTCATTTCACCCCTTTATCCTAAATAGAGAACTCAAATTCTCCTTTGTGCCCACTTACCACCAATGGGAAAAGTTTCCTTCGCCATTTTACTTGTTAGGTGAATACACATTTTCCTCTACGCCTCTTTTCTTTCCATGGGCGAATTCACTTTCATCCTTCTACCCTGAAGGTGAATTTGAATTCACCCTATACCCATTTCCCTCCTTTTCAAGATTTCACCCTTACCCTATTGACTCAAGGGGTGATTTCACAATCACCCCTTTGATTGCACTAACACCCCTATTGTATTACACTTTTCTCTTCCCCTAAATTCACAATCACCCCTCTGATTGTGCTTCGACCCATATGGAAGCATGTTCATCCATCCCTTTAAAGAGGAAAATTTTCAATTGGCCCTCTCTTCTCACGTACAACCCTGTAGATGCATGCCTTCCTATTCTCCACTGAAAATTCACCCATTTGCTGAAAGGGAAAAATAATTTTATAGGAGGGGCGAGTCCACCCTCCCGTGGCAAGATCATTTCTTACCTAATCTACCCCACCCATCCTAAAAATCATAAACCATGAGTGAAAATGAAAAAATTCAAATGACAATCTTGAGTGTTAGAGTCTACCTATTGAGGAGTGGCCAGGAAGTGGTAGAACTCCATCACAGTGTCTGCTTAGTGGATGATGATGTCCTCCTCTACCATCATGCTCACTCACCTTGTCAGCTCTATTTCTCAACCACTCTTCACCATGTGTGCATACTGAAAGTAGGGTGAATAGTAAATTTTCTAATTTACTATTTATTATTACCTTTTCACCCTAATTAGTCTTACTAGTTTTGATCATTTCTCACCCCTTTTTAATATTTTTTAAACCTTTTTCCCTATTTTTTCTGTGGGCCACCATTTGCACCCCATTTTCCCATTCTCCTTTGTTCAAAATCCATTCTTCATGGTTTTTCATCCTCTACCATGTGGTACCTTCCTTTCCCCCATATCGAGAATTCACCTAGTGCCCCTTTTCTTCCCCATTCACCCTCTCGAGGGGGCATACCTCACCATACTTATGCATTCCTACTCCTTATCCATTTCCCTATGATAATAGGGCATCTACTAAAGTTCTCTTCTTCTATTAAGTCTTCTACACTATATTTTTCTTTGAAACACTATTAGTCTAATGATATTTTGAAAAGGGGAAAAATGTAGACACCTGAATTTGATCACCCCATATTATCAAATTCACTCTTGTATTCTTCTATCTCGTATCCATAAGTCATATTAATTAAATAATTTATTATTTAGTTAATATTTCATCTTATTCCTAATGTCCTATAAGGTGTTTAATTAATCAATTAAATGACTTACTCTCTTCCTCTCTAAATTAAATAAATAGTCCAATTTATTTAATTTAGTCACTTTTATCCCAATGAATTAAAATCAAATTTTAATTCATTTTTTTTCTCTCTCCTTGCCCCATCCTCCTACATTTCCCTTAATTCTGATTAGCCAACTTCATAAATAATTAAGGTGTACACATTCTTAATTAGAATTAGGGTCACATCCTCCATAAAATGCAAGTGGATGCCTAATTAGGGTTAGCTCACCTAATCCCTCATTTTCACAACCTAAATAATCGATTAGAACCAATCGAATCCCCATGACATTAATGGCATCTACCCTTTGTCAACCCTATTAATGACATTCTCCTTTTGGAGAAATCATCCCCATGCCCTTTAGAATTTTAAAATCCAATTTATTTCTCCCATGAATTTTGAGAAATTTTTAATTCCTCACATCCCCCCATAAGGAATTTTACATTCCTTTTTTAATCCCCATGAGGATTTTTGAGGAATTTGTAATTCCTCTCTTGTCCTCTAATTTTACAAATGGACAAGAAACTCCTTTACGAGGAGATATTTCCCATACCCAAGGTACATGCAAGTACCTCCACCTCATTTCCACATCATTTCCACATCATCCTCCCCCTTCCACCTAAGCCTCCACATGTCCTCACCTCCAAAGTTGATATGTCTCAAGACATCTCAATCATTGACCTTCTACCCTAGGATAAATCTTGGCTCTCCATCCTTTTAGATGCCTTTCCCTAAAATCAATGAGAATTGCTTCATCCAACACACACACTTATCCAATTTTCAAGCACTCACTAAGCCTTATTTTTACCTCCATTTTTTAAGCCACTTCAAGCTACCATATTGCATCAAATCCATCAACCAACATTGCCATTGCATCTACCGTCAAAATATCAATCACTTGCATATAGTTTTAGGCCATTTTATCAAGTGAAGGAGCACACAAATCAACACCAAAAGGGCCAACCACTCAACAAATCTTGACAAGGTAAAATTTAGTGTTTTTCTTCTTATTTTTGTTAAGGTTTTAACTTAGGTCAATATTGAGTGTTGTTGTTGTTTCTATTTTTCATTTACATTTTTTTTTAGAAACACCTACTTCAAGCTCACTACATGCATGTAATTTAACATCTATTGATACTCCCCCATACCAATATGCCACCAGGAGGGAGTAATCTCTCTCCCCTACTTCGAGAATGTCTAGGTGGGTGATCCTAATGTTTTCTCATGCCCACACCTCTAAAAGGGTGACATGCATGATGTTGATGACTCTTCAATAACATACAACATGCATATCTTTGTACAACTATGCTAGCACATAGGGCCCCCATGCAAATACACCATCCCTATTCTCTAATTTTTTTCTAACAACCTCAATCATCTTGAGGCTAAAGAATCTCCCACTATCTAGGAGGAGGATCCCACTGATCAACCCATACAGAAAAAATCGTAGTGGTACAATTACTCTAATGTAGGCATCAATGTCAAGATCCTTCCCCTAATAGGGAAGGTTAGTGATACAAAAAATAGCCTGTAGGATCCTCTCCAATGGTCGACTCACCACCCAACTCACTAGGTGACACCTGATTGGAAGTCTCAAGATCCACCAAACATCCTCCAAGGTCACTATCATCTACCCTATGGAGAAGTGGAAAGTGTAGGTATTGAAGCTCCATCTCTCTATCAGAGATATCAATAGTGATTAATGGGCTATTATCCTTGGATATCCAAGCAAATGTAGTAGTCTTGTCTACTCTAGCTCCTTGTGATTCATTGGTGTTGTGCAAACCCCAATCCTAATACCTGCAAAACAATAAGAACAAACACATTAGATTGTCAATTTCAAGAAAGAACAAGGATTCCCCATGAAATCCATTAACATAGCTCAAATTAGGAAAAATAATGAACACAGCAAAAACAACAAAATAAAGATTGAATCCTAATTAAGCTAGCAAACTCATGATCCCATGGGGAAATTGGTGCCAATTTGATGTGAAAATTGGCCCTTTCCCAACTCCTATGATGCAAGCTTGATATGTTGATGATAATTGATCCACTTTGTTGAAGGATGGTGAATGCCTCAAGCTAAGAACCTGCATAACCTAGCTAAGATTCAATGATGATGGATGGAATTTGATAGATATTTGAACGTGGTAACTTTTCATAATTTGTGGATGATCAAATGAGGAGATGAGCTCTTCATTTATAGATGAGATTGAAGGGTGAATGCCTAAAATTGAGCAATGTGGGACTAAAATTCAACCAATGGCAAGATGCCACTTGTCAATCTATGAGTGGATGAAGGATGTACAAGTTTTGAGGATTGTGCCAATAAATGCCTATTTTTAAATTTTGAATTTGTTGAAATGACTTGCAAGAGGGAAGAAAGAATGCATTGAATGCCACTTGGCTCAAGGAAAAGGACATGTAAGATCGAGTAAATTCCTTGTTGGATGTACATGTCAATTTAGATTTTTGAATTCAAACTTGGAGAAAATTCCTTAAAAGATGCCTTGTTGAAGAAAATAGAGATTTAATAAATCAATTAAATCTATTTTCATGTGCAAGTGGTAAAAGATGGAGGATGGGAAATGATATGAGATTAAATTAATCAAAGTTAATTAATTTAATGAAGGAGATTAGATGATGTGACAAATTTGACTTAAATTTGTGGATTTATTTAAATAAAGTAATGAGAAGAATGTGATAAGAGATTAATTAAATAAGGATTTATGATTTATTTAATTAACAGGGATAAATAAGGTTTTAATTTATTTAATTTAATAGATAGACTTAAGAGATTTAATCAAATAAAATTAATTATTTACTTAAATAGGATAATTAGATCAGAATGGTTAATTTAATTATCAAGAAGAGGTGACTTAATTATATAATAGGTTTATTTAATTAAGAGATGAATATTGATGAATTTAATCAAATAGGGGGATTTGATTAAATGGTTAGACCGAAGGATGATTCAGGATGAAATGATATTAGTAGTTGGGACTCGATGCATAATGTCAATCGGTACATTTTACGTGTTTACATTTTGCCCCACTTTGAAGCAATGTACTTGATGCGTTGGTTCAAAGAATAAACAGGTTCAAGGGTCCAAAACCCTAGCAAGATAGCAAATTAGGATGAAAAAACCCTAATTTTCAAGCTTAAAAGGGGACTGAGGGGTCAGTTTCAATTCATCTTCACACATAGCCATCTAGCATCCTAAAATTTGAGCTCTGACCTCCTGACGATATGGCGCAATGATAGCTTCTGATGCATATTTCTAACTAAGTCCGGATGTACTAGCGGCCACTTGGCATTGGGGCATCAATAAGTGATCCTTCCTTGAGCTATAATTTTTGTTTTTAATGTTCATCTAATGCATTTAAAGTTAGTCCTTCTGTAGCAGCACTATATAGCACCGCTCAAAAATCAAACTATGTTGCTCAATGTCAAATAGTGCCACGGTGGTGGAGTTTGGAGTTTGAAAATAAACTTCAAACTCCGACATTGAGCTCATGGTTGGCGGGGTGATTTCTAAAGTGCAACACGATGGTCATTTTTATTTTCAAATTACCCCATTGGGAAGCAAAGTGCACCACGGCGGTGTGCTTTTGGCCTTTTGTGCCCTAGTGTTGGAGTTTGATTAAAAATAAAACTACGACATTGGAGAGATTTCTTGGACCTTTAGTGAAATATTTTTCAAAATTTTTAACATGATGACCCTTCTTGATGCAAGATGTGGTGAGGGAGTTCTACTCCTGAGAGCACAGGTCACGGGATCTATTCGGTTACTTGCGGGACCTGAGTGACAGAGATCAGGATCAGCTTTGAGACATGGGGTTGTGGTACATCACCTACGTAACACCCATTGACACCCACCTGGGGATGATGTCTGCGCTTGCCAAGAGATGGCACAATAAGACCTCTTCATTTCACCTTCCCACTGGTGAGGCCACGATCACCTTGGAGGATGTTTGGTGCATCTTACGATTTTTTGATTCATGGTTGGCATGTCATTTTCGATATGGATGAGGTGCGGAATACTTGTTGTAGAGTCCTCACCATAGAGAATATTATTATTTGCGAGGGGGAGATCAAGCCCGAGTGACATAGGGCCCTAGAGCAGTGGTTATTTTAGGTCTCATTGCCCTAGATCGATGAGGCCAGTATTTTAGTCCTTGTTGGGGACTCTGCTAGGAGTTCATGGTTCGCAACAAACCATTCTGTTTTGCTTGGGGCTTAGTTCTTCTTACCTCTTTGTATAGATATCTTCACGAGTACGTCTACCTCGATGGTAGAGCACTCAGAGTAGGCATGACACTCCTCCACATATGGGCATGAGAGCACATTGCTATCCTTTGGCCATGGATTGTTATAGTTTTGATGATGCTAGATGATCCCCCCATATGGCACTACAGAGGTGGTGTGTCTTTCACACATACAAGTGAGAATGGGATTCCTTACTGGAGGAGATTCCTAGATGAGATGCAAGTATTCACATGGCATCTGTACCTTGGTCGGCCTAGATGGGTCGATGATGCACATTAGATTTTCTACACCTACCAGGATCACTTCATGTAGGGGCGAGAACATACTATGATTGAGAGATATCTGCCTAGGTGATTGTAGCTTTAGTTTGGTGAGCCCCAGGATCGGCCCGACGATGATTATGTGGCCGTCTTTTCCCACACCATGTCACAGGTTTCATGGGGGTGATACATTCCTACCTAGGAGATCGTTGATAGTTTTAGATAATTGGTGGCTTGGCCATGGGCCTACGATCAGGGGCTTGTAGATCTAGGTGTGACATAGGCATATAGGGATTGGTTCCAGCCTCCCCTATGTTTGATGATTCCAAGAGTAGTCCCTAATCGATGAAGGGGGAAGATGAGGATAGAGGGATGGTGCATGACAAGACCAGCCAACTGGGCCTCCAGTTTAGCCAGGTTAGGTAGATGTACTAATGTAGGATCAAGAGCAGGTGTCACTATGTGTGCCACCATGGGCTAAGGATCATCCTTAGGTATAGCCTCCATGAGCATAGCCAGTAGTGTACCCAATAGGGTAGGTGGATCCCTAAGTTGTAGTGATTGCACAACTGTAGGCCTAGGTGCAGACTTTGACAGGGGAGATAGATTAGGCTAGGATTGAGAGAGATCAACTCAAGGTTGAGAGGGATCAGGCCATAGTGCAGAGAAAGGCCATGAAGTTACAGGCAGCCATAGAGCTAGGCTAGAGACAGTAGCTAGAGAGCATGATAGCCTCCTCCTCCTAGGGTAAATTGTCTATTCGGTCCTATAGGGAGGCCATCTGAGAGGCCGAGTACTATCGTATGCATTATCATGAGGCCGTACCTAGAGCAACATGAGTCCCAGAGTACTCACAACGGACCAGCCACAAACTAGCAGAGGGTCATGGTGACAGGGGCGAGGGTAGCATACAGAGGGGTTATTCCTCCTTTTGATCGAGATGATACTTTTTGTGCCTTATGGGCTCCTTTTTTATAGCCCGATGGGCCTTTTTGTACTTATTGACATACATGTATAGTGATCAGATTTATTTGTATTATGATAGTTACATTATTGATGATATATATGAGCTGATGATTTTGATACGATGTGATGTGTACCCTTTATTTATGCATGTATGGATGATTCTATTTCTATATGTTGTGCAATTATTTTTATGATGTTATATGATGTTTTAATGGATGCATTTATTTCCGATGATATATGCATTATGTAATCATTATGACTAACATATATATATTATGTTGTTGACCTATGATATGAAGATGTATTTATGTGATGTGTAATGATGCAAAATGATATGATATGTAATATGCAATAAGATATGGAAATGACCTATGTTGTATACACAAAATGATGTGAATCTTGCTTATATGTGAAATGACTATGGATGGATGCCCGCTTTGCATGTAATGGATTTTGATGTTGCTATTTTATGCTTATAATGATGTGTAATGATTTATGCAATGAAATATAAATAAAAATAATTGTGATGTTATTTATGAAATGATATGGATGATTAATGGATGATATAATGCAATGTAATGGTCGTGTTTTATATGAGATGTGTATTGATGATGCAAATGAGATGGATTTTTTTAAGATGCTTAGAATAACAAATATTATTATTCTAAACATATTAAATGATAATGTAATGTATGTGATGCATTTAATGTGATATGATGCAATGATATGAAATGTTATGTTAATATAAAGTGGTCTAGTGGTATTTTATGCAAAATGAATGTAATGTGTGATATGGATTCATAATGTTATGCAATGGATTATCTATAATGCTTGATTATGTAGTAGGTGGTAATATGAAATGGTTATGGAATGTTTATGAAAATGAATGTTATGCAATGATTTATGTGATGAATGCAATGTGATGCGAAAAATGGATGCAATGTAATGAGAAAGTGATGTGCTAATTTTATGAAAAATGTTTATAATGCCATGTCTATATGATGATGGAAGTGCAATGTAGATGTTTCCTATATGATATTTAACTTATGCAATATGCTAATTTTTTGTGGATGCAGGATCAATGATGATGATGGTGGTGATGATGATCAACTATCATAGTACCTTATTAGCATGATAAGCAAGAAGGGATGAAAGGGAAGAAGTCATTTCAACAAGACACAAGATGATGAATGTAAATGATGATGATTACTTGACGAGGAGTTGGGATTTTCAAAGGGCCAATTTCCTTATGTTTGATAACAGACGTACATATGATACATCAAGGTATAAAGAACCAGAATGGCGTTGTATCCAATGTGATGGACTTTGACTTGATAAATAGATAGGAGTATCCTTGTTGAAACCTGACATACAAAAACCTTCCTAGGATGCACTTTAGAAGTTTTAAACACCTTGGAACAAAACATGGGAAGGTATAACCTATCAATGCAATAGTAAACAATTTGCTCAAAACCTCCTCCATACATACCTAACAAAGCAAGTATTCGCCAAGGTTATATTACAAGAACATCCAACAAGCACAACAAACAAAAGATAATGATCATTTCCTCATTCCTATTTCTCTAAACCCTCTGTTCAGATATCATCGAGAGGTCCTTGGAATGATCACAATAAGATAAGTCATAAGATAAAGACAAAGTAAACAAACAAGTCAATGTTCTTCAATATCGCTAACCAAAAGAGGATGTGTTTTTAAGGATAAGAACCAAAACTATTGCCAAAATATAATGCCCATTGTAGGAAGGATTCATCCTAGGACATGTTAGTGGATGGCAGCATGCCATTTCATTTATCCAAAGCATTCTTTGAAATGATTGATATGGGACCAATTGGATGATGAGTTATCGATGCGAAGAGTTGACCAACTTGTTTATGCATTGACTTAGACCTAAGACTTGACTTTTTGAGTTTTCACTTTTCACTTGCTAGACTTGTTTCTAATTATCTTATCAAAGATTTAGGATGATGATCATTTATTATGAGTGATGTTATCATGGGAGTAAGTGAGATGAGATAGATGGAATTTTTCAAATATTTGGATGTTTTTGATCTTTTTGAGATGTTTTGAGGTTGTTTCTGGTATTTTTGAGATTTTACAAATGTTTTGATTTTTTTGATTTTTCAATATTTTGGGGTTTTCTGAGATTCTGACCAAGAGACTAACCCAAAGACCTATCCTAGGGGTCTTAAGGGCAGATCAATAGATCAACCTTGCCTACATTATACACGCAGAGACCACGTAGTTCGACTGATGACTTGTCTGATTTATAGATGATGATATACATGATGAGATGTTAGTTTATTATGATAGATGCCTAAAGGACTAACCTAAGTGTCTCAGTGGATGATCAAGGATCAACCTTGCCTACGTTCAAGGCTCAAAGACCCATAGTTGGACAAGACGACTTGTTTTTGATTTTTTGACTGACTTTTTGACCTATTTTTGAATTTTCTAATTTTCTGATGTTAGGACTTAAAGAACATACACAAATCTGATCTAATAAGAACATGCCCCCAGAATGATAGACTACTCCAATAAAGGTAGGACAAATTGACCTTGAGGATGAGCTAAGTAGTACTAGGAGGGATCATGATACGAAAATAGGACCAAGCTATGATGCAGATGCGCGTGGATGAGTGATGGATGGAGATTTGAATGCGATGGATTATGGAAACGTAATGGATGAATGATACAGAACAAGTCGTAAAGATCCTGGTGGATGGAAAGTGCTTATTTACACAAGGCACCTATTTTCTAGGTTTTCACCAAGGTACTTTCCCAAAGTGCCACAAAAGTGGTTTTCACTAGACGACAATTTTTTCTTTACTAGTTTTAATCCTTTTTTTCTGATTTTTTTGGATTTATTATTTTTTTATTTTTTTGTTGTCACCAAGATGCCTGTTTCCCAAGTTTTCAACAAAGTAACCATTTTTTCAAAACATTTTCTAATTTTTCTGATTTTTTGGTTCTATACCTTGAAAGATTTAGGCATAAAACTTTTTGAGGTGAGAGCTATTCATGGGCTCTTGTAGAGGTTCCAATTAAGGTGTTGATAATTGATATGCCCCTGACATATAACTTGCTATGATAATGAATGGTCCCAACCAATTGGGTTCAAATTTTCCTTTGCTGCTTGGGTTTGGGACATTCTTCTAATTCTCCTTTAATACTAGTTCTCTGACTTGGAAAGTACTACTTCTAATTTTCTTATTGTAGCTCCTTTTGAGTCTATTCTGATAGACTTGCAAATGATTCAAAGCATCTATATGTCACTCATCCAGTAGCTCTAGCTCATTCAATCTTGATACATGATACTCTTTATCTATGATGAGGTTTTACAGTGATATCCTAAGTGATGGGAGCTTGATGTCAATGGGGAGTACTACCTTTAATCCATAGACCAGGGAGAAAGGGGTGGTGTCAGTGGGTGTACGAATGCTGGTTCGATAGGCCCAAAGGGTGGGATTAACCTACAAATTATAGTCACGACCTGCATCATTGACTATTTTCTTGAGGATTTTCAGAATGATTTTGTTTGTACCTTCTACTTGGCCATTGCCTTGGGGATAGTATGGGGTGGAAAAGTGATGTTGATTTTTGAATTTTTCGCATAAGTCATGAACCTTCTGATTCTTGAATGGTGTCCCATTATCTGAGATAATAGCTTGTGGAACACCATAGTGGCAAATGAGATAGTTCAGGATGAACTTTGAAATTTGCTTCCTAGTTATATACATCATGGGTATGGCTACCACCCACTTAGTAAAGTACATTGTGTCAATTATGATGAATTTGTGGGCATTAGATGAAGTGGGTGATATTTTTCCAATGAGATCAAGTCCCACTGTGAAAAGGGCCATGGTGTGACGATAGGATGAAGCTTTTGAGCTAGAGCATGGATGAGGTCCCCATGCTGCTGAAATTGTAGACACCTTCTGGCATAGTCATGTGCCTCTCTTTCCATTGTGGGCCAATAATACCCCATCCTCAGAAATTTTTTGGCTATGGTCATTCCACTTGAGTGTGAACCAAAGATACCGTTATGTACTTCAGTTAAAGCGATTAATGCCTCCTCAACATTTAAGCAGTGTAGTAAGGTTCCTTCTATGCTTCTACAATATAGGGTATCTCCTAGGATGAAAAATCTAGATGCCTTTTTTACAAAGGTTCGTTTGAGGTTTGAGGGTAAGTTAGTGGGTATGACTCCTATTTGAAGGTATGTATAAATGTGTGGTACCAAGGATCACCAGGACAAACGATTTCACACATGAATTTTGATTCTGATACCTTAAATGTGGGCACAAGAAGCTGCTCTATCAGGAATTCATATTTTTGAACATTGTTGGGGATGTCCAATAGGGACCCAATTGTTGCCATGGTGTCTGCTGCTCTATTGTTGGCTCTAGGTATCTACTCAAATGTAATTTCAATGAAGGATTCTTTGAGATTCTCCACCAATTTCTTGTATGGAGTGAGCTTGTCATCCTTGGTCTGGTATTCATCGTTCACTTGATTTATTATCAATTGGGAGTCTTTGTATACTCTGAGAGCTATAATGTTCCATTGCATTGCTATTCTGAGACCTATGGTTAAAGCCTCATATTCTGCAATGTTATTGGTGCAAGGAAATGCCAGTTTGTAGGACCTTGGTATGCAATCCCCTTGTGGGGTGATAAAGAAGACATCAGCTCCTGATCCATGTTGTGTATATGAACCATCGAAGTATAGTTTCCAATGGTCAGCTACATTGAGATTAAAAATAGATTCGTCTAGAAACTCTGAGATGAGAGGATTCTCTAAATAGATTAGTGCTTCTGCAAGTTGATCTATGATGACTTGGCCTTTGATTTCTTTCTGCTCCACATATTCGATGTTATACTCTGATAGTATCTTTACCCATTTGGCCATTCTTCTAGTGAGCATTTCCTTTGATAGTAAGTACTTGAGAGGGTCGATTTTGGCGATGAATTTTCTTTTGTGTGCCAACATGTAATGTCTAAATTTATGTGATGCAAACACTACCGCTAGACATGCTTTCTCGATGAATGAATAGTTTAGCTCATGCCTAACCATTGTTCTACTGATGTAATAGATAGCCCTTTATGTTCCATTTTCGTCATGCTGAGCTAGGAGAGCTCCAAGGGCTGCTACTATTGCGGACACATAGAGAATCAGTGGTTTTCTTGGGATTGGTGGCATTAAGAATGGTGGTGTCAATAGATATTATTTGATTTTATTGAATACATCTTCACAGTTGTTATCCCATTTGTACGCTACTTCCTTGTGGAGTAGGTGAGAATATGGGTTATGTTTGTCTGCCAATTGTGCTATGAATCTTCGAATGGATTGGAGATTTCCTTGGAGACCTCTCAATTGATTTAATGTTTTTTGTGCCTCCATTTCAATGATTGATTTTACCTTTGTTGGATCCACCTTGATACCCCTCATTGACACTATATATCCTAGCAGCTTTCCTGATTGTACGTTGAAGACACACTTCTTTGAGTTTAATCTGACCTTGTACTCCTCTAGCCTATCAAAGATGGCACTTAAGGTTGCTATGTGATCTTTTCTCTTTCTTGATTTGGCTAGGATGTCATCAACATAATCTTCAATTTTCTTATGGATCATGTCATGGAATATCAATGTCATGGCCCTTTGGTATGTTGCTCCTACATTCTTTAAGCCGAATGGCATCATATTCTAGTAGTATGTCCCCCATGGACAAGTGAAAGCCATTTTATGTTGGTCCTCTTTAGCTATCATGATCTGATTGTACCCTGAGAATCTATCCATTAGTGACAGCATCTCATGTCTGGCTATCATATCTACTATCATGTTGATGTTTGGAAGTAGGAACTCATCTTTTGGACATGCCTTATTCAAGTCTTTGAAGTCTATGTAGATTCTGATGTTTCCATCAAGTTTTGAAATAGGCACTAAGTTGGACACCCATTCTAGATAATCTATCGGTCGGATGAATCCTGCATCTAATAGCTTTTGTAGCTCCATTTTGACTAATAAGGTGATCTGAGGATACATTTTTTGAAGCTTTTTCTTAATAGGCTTTGCTTCTAGATATACTGCTAAGTGGTGAACCACGATTTTTGGATCAAGTCCTTGCATATCAGTATAGCTCCATGCAAAATTTATCTATCTTTCTCTTAGGAATGCTGCTAGGAGCTCTTATTCTTCTAATAGTAATGATTTTGCATAGAATGTGATATGTGGGGTTTCCTCTATTCCTAGATTGACCAGATTGCAGTTTTTTGCCAGGATTGCTGATTTCTCTTGATGAAGAGCTCTAAGAGGAAGATTGAATCCCCCATCCTCAGTCACCTCAGAGAGGTATTCACCATTGGATGTGTCCTTTCTTTTTACATTTTTCTGGTTAGAGAGTGCCATAGTGTGTTTTTCACTCAAGGACTTAGATATGATTCTTAATTTTTCACTTTTGTGACTGAGGGATTCAATCATTTCCCCATAATAGGCATGTGTATCTAGCTCGATTAGGAACCTTGTTTCGTGATCTCCATATGGAATGTTTTCCCATAGTCCCATGAATTCTGAGAGTTTCTCATCATTTTTGAATGTATCGAGAATTGGTGGTCCTCATTGGTTGTAGTCGATGAGCTGGGGATATACTAGGCAGATTTCATGATTTTGTTGGTCTGATTCAAAAGATAGGGTGCTAATCATGCAAAGAGTGGTATCCTCAAATAGCCTAGGTAGATTGGATGTGGGATCCTCATAATCACTACTACTACAAACATTGGTTATATCAAATGTGAAGTTATCTATGACAGGACCTGTAGATACTAGTAAGCGTAGTTCTGCTATGGTTGGTTGAGGAGGATTATTAACCGTTCTAACTGGAGGACTTTGGTCACGTATGGTTATAATCGAAGGGGTACATCCAAGGTCAATATTTGTTATTACTCGAGTCTCCAGAATGATAGTTGTTATAAGCCCATTTATGTTTCTCCCAAGTCTTTGGTTTCTATCATAACCTATTGTGAGCATCATTTGTAGACCCTTGCTTCTGTCATCCATAGGTAGATTATCTGCTGGTCTCTCATCTTGATGTATCATATGAGATGGATCTACCTCAATAACTTTTTGGCCAATATTTCCCCAACTTTTAAAGTTGGGATAGTCTTCAGGAGATGTTTGAGATGTGGAGGCTTCATTTATTTGCAAACATCCCCATGATCTAGGAGATTGTGGTAACTCTCCTACCACAAAATAATTTTTAGGGATCATGTAATTTCCTCAACCATTATCTTGAATGATGACCTTAATGTTAGAGATGGTGGGAATGGTAGGAGTGATGAGTGTCTCTATCGTACAAGTGGATGCAAGAGTGGCATGATCGATCTATGGTGTAGATGGACCCTCATCATTTTTTGGTACTTGGGGGATTTTATAGTACTTTGCTTCAAGGATTTTGCAATAGGAGAAGGGTTCAGGATCTCCAAGGATGGTGACTTCTTATCCCTCATATGTGAATTTCACACATTGATGGAAATTTGATGCTACTTCTTTCCTCACATGAATCCATGGGCATCCTAGGAGGATTTTATATGGCAAGTCAAGGTCCAAGACCTGACAAGTGGTTTCCATGATAGCAGGCCCTACTTGAATAGGGAGTTTGATCGTGCCCTAGGACACTCTTTCTTGATCATCATATGCTCTTATTGTGATACTCTTTCCTTTGTCAATAGAATCTTCTAAGATTTTTAATTGTTTGACAAGCTTGAGAGAACAAATATTCAAGTCTGCACCTCCATCCACCAAGACCCTTTTGATTTTTCTCTTTTGTACTATGAATTCTAAGTGGAGTGCATGGTTGTGAGATGGTTGAGCGGGAAAATCTTGGTCAAAGAATATGAGGAGATTTGGTGTAATGATATTTCCAACCATAGCTTGGAATTGTTCCACATCTAGATCTGCAGGGATAGTGGATGAAGCCAATGCTTCTTCAAGGATTTTATTATGGGTCAATGATATTTTTAGCAACTTCATGATGGAGATTTGTGATGGTGTTATTTTGAGCTAATCAAGGATGTTATATCCATTAGGGACAGATTTAGATGCAAGGACTTTGTTTGGCTAGGATGATCCTATGATGGTGACTCCACAATCAGCATGGGTGCCTTTGATGTTGATGACCATGCAGTTTTCATCTACGGAGGCGACGACAGTTTCATACACATTATTTACATTTGTGTGGGTGCCTTTACCTTTATCGATGTTATTATTATTCCCTTTATTTCCATGGTTAGGCATCAGATTCGTGTATATCTTAAGTTCTTGGTTTCTTGTTGGTTGTTCCACGTTTATAATTCTTTGATCGATGAGATCTTGAATTATGTTTTTTAGCCTCATACAACTATTTGTGGTATGCCCTTTGATTTTATGGAAGTGACAGAGTTGATTCTCATTGTATCAAGGAGGTTTCACATCCGATTCTTGGTAATTCTCATAGGTGGGGGCTTTGATGAGTTTTTCATTTATCAACTTTCTCATGATGACTTCTAATGGTTCCCCAAGAGCAGTGTATTTTTTGCTTGAGGTAATTCTTGTTCTGTCGGGGTGGTCCCCTTTGATCAGTGACATTGTTAATCACTAGATTGCTATTTGGTTGTTGTATGGCTTGATGATTGTTTTGGTGTTAGACTTGGATTTTTGGTGCAGGTGTATTTTGGAGAGGGGCACTAATGACCACTTTGGTGTCGATGACACCATCATTAGTAACATTTTTTTTCCTCGACCATGTGTGAGGTTTATTGTTGTAATTGGTAGGTGGGTAGTTGTTTTATTGTTCGGGGTATGGAGTTAATACCGCAGGTTGTGTCATAAGGGCTCGTTCGATGCTGAGTGCCTTGGAGATCAACTGATCATATGTGGTGATCCCTTGTACCTTGAGATGAAATTCCAAGAGGCCGTCAAGGTTGGATATAATGGTGCAAAATTTTTGTTTCTCAAGCATGGTCCACTTTCCTTGATTTTCCTTGGATCACCATCATTGTAGGAATGAAGCGAATGATTCATTCTTTCCTTGTTTCAAAGCCGAGAGTTCTTCTAGACTAACATCCATTGCAATGTTGCATGCATAATTTTTAATGAATGTATCTATAATTTCTTGGAATGTTCTAATGCCTGTAGGTAGGAAAGTGAACCATTCCATAGAGTGGCCAACCAAACTCTTAGGAAATAGTCACATCATATAAGTGTCATCGTATGTGACTTCCATGCAATGAACCTAGAATTCCTTGATGTGATCTTCAAGCTTTCCCATCCCACAATATTTTCCAAACTTCAGGATCTCAAATCCCTTGGGGAATGGTTTCATCACTAGGCTCCTGTTAAATGGATAGGGACACAAGTTGCTTGGTTTTTCTGTGGTTCACCCTGATTGAAGATCGAGCACTTGTTGCGAGAGCAACCTAATTTGTGTTGTTATGTCATTTTGTGGATCAAGGGGTGGGATCAAGGTGTTTTGTGGTGTCTCAATTGTGGGTTGGATGGGTGGCTTGCTTGGTGTGTTGTTTGATGGTATTTGCATATTGTGCCAAGCTAGGTATGTTTGCACTTGCTGCTGTACAAACAATGCTTTTTGTTGTTCTTGTTGTTGGGCTGCTAATTTAGCTACTTCTTGCTTCTCTTGATATTGTTTTATTTCTTGTTGATATGCCTATAGTTGAGTTGTTTATTTTTTGTGCAATAATTTGTACTTGTTCTTGCACTTCTTGTGCTTGATATTGGGTGTGTGCTTGATCGTGAGATTGGGATTGTGTCACTTGTTATTGCAATAGAATTTGGGCTTGGGCAGCTTTTTGTGCTTGTAATGCAACTTGGGCTACTTGGGTATCTTGCGCGGCTTGAGCGGCTTGTTTTTATTGTTTTTGCAATAATTCTTGGGCTTGTGCGGCCTATTTCACTTGTAATGCGGCTTGGGCTACTTGGGCACCTTGAGTGGCTTGTTGAGTAGCTAGTTGTGTGACTCTTTGTTTTTGCACTTGTAGGAATCTTGTTTGATAAGTAGCTTGTAATGCCATGTTGTATTTGCTTGATATGATGGAAGTTGGTGGTGGTGGATTTGGAATGGCATTTGTAGTGGTGGTGAGTGGTGATGTCGTGTTAGTGGTTAAAGTGGTGGATGGTGTTGTGTTGGTGGTTAAAGTGGTGGATGGTGTTGTCATGTTGGTGGTTAAAGTGGTGGATGGTGCTATCGTGTTGGTGTTTAAAGTGGTGGATGGTGTTGTTGTGTTGGTGGTTAGTCCTTGAGAGACCATGATTTGAGATGTTATGGGGTTGGTGGATGATGTTGTGATTACTTGTGTAGTTGTCATCATTTGTTGCAATATTGATGACAAGTTTTGAGAGTTTTGTGTGATGTTTTGATTGATTATTGGGATGTTGGTTTGATTGATATTGATATTTGGTAAAGGTGGGAGTCCCAAGCCAAGTATAGGTGTGGATAATGGTAGTAATGGTGGAAGAGGTGAAAATGTGAGGGGGTGAGTTCTTGAGAAAATGATGTGGTGTTGAAAATTCCCCTAGGTCTGAACATGTCACTCTCCTCTTGTAAATTTGTGAGGAGAGAAGTTTGAGGTGTTGCGTGGAAGGATGATGATGATGGGTCATGATGGAAAGTGAGATGAACATACTTGTGTAATGGATTTTGGGGTATGTTTTGTTCCAAGATGGTATTTTCATCTAAGTCTTGATTGTTAACAAGGGGGTGTGTATGAATAGCATTAAGAAATGCATTTCCTTTGTTAACATTAGGTTGGGTTGGAGTAAAAATGTTGTGATTTTCATAATATTTTGAGTGATGCTTTGGGATGGGGGTGTGGATGAGATGGGAAGTGTGGATGAAATTAGAGGCATGACATCTAAAGATGGTTCCACTATAGAGCTCATGTCAAAATTGGAAGGTAATTTGGCCCCTTATTTTGCTAGTTTGAGCATGTATAGTGAAGGGTTAAGCCTCATCATGATGTTGATGGTCTTATGGTTTTCCAAATTTTGGAGCATTTCAATTATTTCGTTGTGCGACATCCCAAAGGTAAGGTATTCTTCTTGATTTTCCTCTTGTGGGTTTTGTGATGATGAGGTAATCAAAGATTTTTTTTTATTCAATGGGATTTATTTTGATGTTCGTTTGGCTTAGGTCACTTGAAGCGAGTGTTTCTTTATCAGCTTCCATGTTCTTCTTGTATTGAGATCTAGTTTGAACCATAAAGCAAGGATCAATTTTCCAAAATATGGGAGATGAATATCTTAATTCCTTGGATTTATCTTTACTTTCTGCACAAAAGAGAAAATTTTAGGATATCTTGAGGATCAAAAGGTGATATGATGATGCAAGAGATGGATGATGTGGATGTTTGATCTTTTGATAAATATTGAGGGAAATGCTAGGCTTTTATGACTTTTGGATATATTTTGGATTTTGATTTTTTTTAATTTTATCTTGGGATTTCCCTTGATTTGATTGATTTTGGTTTGCTTTTGGTTTGAGAAAATAAACCCTAAGATGTTGGATGATTATCTAAGGGGTAGATTTTCTCAAAGGATGATAATTTGAATATGTGTAGGAAGAAGGATTCATCTACCCACACCTATTCAAACAAGATGATAATTTAACCAAGCATATGAAGAAGGATGAATCTACATATACCTAGCTAAACAAGATGGTTTGATAACTTTGACTAAGTATATGCAAAATGATGCATCTACACATACCTAGCCAAAGATGATTTGATAAAGATTTCAAGGATTTTGATGATTTTGATTTTTTCCAAAAAGCCTAGCATGAAGGATGATTTCAAGATTTCTCAAAAGAAGATGATTTTTGTTTTGATGTTTGAAGGGTGGATGAGAAAAGATTTTGATTTCTTTTGATCCTAAGATGAACCTAAAAAATACATTTTGTTTACCTAAACCTTGATATTGAAGAACATGCAATGCTTCTATAGACCTTTATAACCAAGAGGTGGTTCAAATTTGAGCATACATTTTCTAGATTTTGAATCAAGGACTTTTGTTTTGGGATTTTGACTTCCTTGGAGATTGTAAGGCTTCAACACATATGAGAGTTAATTTTGTTTATCTTTACTTAATGGATTTATTTTACCAAAAACCTTCTTTGATTAAGTTTCCAAACTAGATGTCAAATGTCTTAATTTCTTCAAATCCCACAAAGTATGTTATGTGGAAATTTGATGAATTTAAGGAAAGGGTTACCTATTGTTTAACTTTAGTAGAAAAGTTGAGATGTAATTCAATGTTTAGAAACCTCTAAGGATAGAATCCCAAGGGCAAGCAATAACATATGGATTGAGTCAATTGTATGTGTCTCCTAAAGGGTTTGAAATTTTGATGATGAAGTTTAAGTGTTTGTTTCCAAGATGTTTTCGAATGAGCAAAGCATTTTGTATCGAAGAATGAATACAACCCTATGGATGTGGAAGACAATATTAGTTGGATTCCCACTTGGACAAGTCTAGCTATGCTTATCTTTAGTGAATGGTTAGATGCTTGTGGCTCATTAACGTCAATCAGGGTAGCCAAGCATCAACACCCATGAAACTCTCATGGCATGCTTTCCATTTCTACTAAAAGATCATAAAAGTGGGGTGGATTTAGAACGACCGTTCTTGCACCAACAAATAGATAAACGATTTTGGTAATTCAAAAACATGGTTTTTAATTAGGACTTTCTATTCATGGAGATTGACCCATACAGTGAGAGTCCTTTTTCAAATCCATCTTGTCGGAGCCAACCGTGTGATATTGGCGTTTATTCCAATACCCACATTTATATCTCGACTAGAATTACTCTCAGGTTCAGAGTGTTACCAGTTGAGTCATTCCCTTGGGTGATTAATTTTTCCCCAAGGCAAGCCCTCTAAGATAAAAAAAAGAAGTGAATAAACTTATTCATAGTTCGATCAACCCTTGTTTAGAAACAAAGGGAGAACACATGCAATAAGTTCATTCACACTTGCACAAGATTTGTTCAAATTTAAACCCAAAAATGAAGTGTGGAGGTGATTTCTTTGTCTCAACCTAAAATTAAAAAAAATGCCTATTGATTATCAAGATCGCTATAAACCGCAAGAGAAGCACATACGTCCTTTCTCAATAAATTTAGTTTAAGTAAACCCTCATGAAGACAAAGTTACACATTTTCATTTTAAAGCCACAAATCAATTGTGAGTTCTTTTTAAAGCACCAGAAGACAAATGAGAGTTGTTTTGTTTAATTGTTAACCAAAAAAAAAAATCTAGTAAGTTGTAGTCCTAATGTTCATTTTAAGCCTTTGCAAAAATTGAAAAGGTTTTTTTTAAATTCCAAACCAAATTAGTATCCTAAGGAAAAAGAGATAACAGTTTCTTAAAAGTGTTAAACAAACACTAAATTTTCTAAAAGAACTTTGATTTTATGAAGTACCATCATCATGCTTCCTTTTCTTTCGTTTTAATTGATCCAACCTACAAGAGAGAAAATCAGTCAAATTCTACAAAAAATAGAGGTTAAAAGGAAGAAAACAGAAGTTAAACTCATCATTAATCAAAAAACACGTGCTAAAATAAAATTTCAACTTTTTACTCCCTACCAGTGGTGCAACCCATGCTTTAATTTCTAGTACTGATGAGCCTAGGACTGTGAAAGAGGCATTTAGAATGTATGATTCAAACTCATGGTTGGAAGCCATGAATGAAGAAATCGCATCATTAGAAAAGAATGATGCTTGGAGTTTTGTGCCCTTGCCTGAAAGTAGAAAATTTGTGGGCTGCAAATGGGTATTTAAAAAGAAAATAGGTTTGGATGGTAGTGTGGAAAAATATAAGGCGAGATTGGTTGTGAAGGGTTATTCCCAGGTAGAGGGAATTGATTATGGAGAAATTTTTTCTTCTGTAGCTAAGCTGACGTCCATTAGATTTCTTTTGTCACTTGCAGAAGTGTATGACTTAGAGATTGAACAGATGGATGTGAAGACAACATTTCTTCATGGTGATCTTGAAGAAGAGATTTATATGTCCTAGCCTAAGCACTTTGTGGAAAAAGGTAAATGAATATTGGTTTGCAAGTTGAATAAATCTCTGTATGGGTTAAAGCAGTCTCCTAGAATGTGGTACCAGAAGTTTGACCTTTTATTTTGTCATTGGGATTTGTAAGATAAAAATTTGATCACTGTGTGTATTACAAAGTTGAAAGTGATCAAGTCATTATTTCTCTCTATGTTGATGATATGTTGTTCATAGGCAATAGAAAGTTAATGATTTCTGATCTTAAGTCTCAGTTGTTTGCAAAATTTGAAATGAAGATCTTGGTGCAGTAAGGTATATTCTAGGAATTGAAATAACTAGGGATAGGAAGAATAGAAAACTTTGGCTCAGTCAAAGTAAGTATATGAAGACTATTCTAGAGAGATTTTGCATGAATAATTGTAAGCAACTATTGTTCTAGTTTTGTAGGGAACAAACATATCTTTTGAAGACTATCCAAAATCTCATACTGAGATGGAGGACATGACCAGTGTACCTTATGCTAGTGCGGTTGGCAGTCTTATGTATGCAATGTTTTGTACAAGGCTAGACATTTCATTAGCAGTGGGAGTACTTAGTCAGTTTATGGCTAATCCTGGAAGGAGACATTGGGATGCTATGAAAAGAGTATTCAGATATTTGAAGGGAACTTCAGAATATACTTTGTGTTACCATGGGAACTTGGTTGAATCACAGAGGACTCTTAGTATTCTAGGATATGTAGATTCTGATTGGGCAGGGGACATTGACAACAGAAGATCCACTAGTGGATATATTTTCATGTTGAATGGTGGTGCAGTGAGTTGGATGAGTAAGCGGCAGGTTGTAGTAACTTTATCCACTATAGAGGAAGAATACATGGCAGCAATACATGCTTGTAAAGAAGTGATCTAGTTAAAACGTTTGTGTTCTAACATTGATTTTGATGCAGGGAAAATAACTATTTACTGTGACAGTCAGAGTGTTATCTTTTTGACAAAGAATCCTCCTTTCAATGCCAGGATGAAACATATAGATGTATAGTATCACTTTGTATGAGATATGGTGGAGGATGGAAATGTTTCATTAAAAAAAGTGGATACTCTAGAGAATGTTGCAGATGCATTAATGAAGCCAGTGAGCACAGAAAATTTCAAGTGATGTTCCAGTTCGATGGGCCTCAGTTCCCATGAATTTTAGTAGTTATGTTGTGCTCTAGAGGTGCCTGTGTGATCTTTGTCAAGTGGGAGATTGTTGGAAATATGTGCCTCAATCTCACAGGCTGAAACCTTTGGAAGAGCAAAGTTGGTATGACCTCTAGTGTGTCTGGTCGACTAGCAGCTATGAAACCTTTTGAAAATTTTAGGTCATCAAGACCTTTTTGATGTCTTTCCAAATGGAGCCTATTGTTGTGACATGTTTATTGTTGTGACAGTTTCTATCTCTTACCACCTGAGCTGATCTCTTGCCAACAGGTTGGTGCCAAGTGGGTTGGTCTGGCCAATAGGCCATTCTTATTGAATATCGGGGAGAGACTTGGGCATTTGGTATTAAGTCTTATCGGGTGGTATGTCTCACCGATAAGTGTACACTCAGATCTATCAAGGTGATGTGAATGTTTTGGTATGAAGTCTCAGTGATAGCCAAAGTCTCACCGATAGGTATTCACTTGGAGTCTTCAGGGTAACACAAAGGATTCACTATGAACTCTTGGTGACATATTTTTGTCTCACCAATGCTCATTGGGGTAACATGGAAGCCTCGGTAAGAATTCTTTCTGATGGTTGGTTCTCTCGCCGATGGGTATGCATATTGGTGTAACCTCTTGGCGATAGCAGCAAGTCCTGCCGACGAGTGTTCTTTTTGGTATGACTTGAAGGCTTGGTGTGATCTCTTGGTGAATGACGATAGTCTTGCCGATGGAAATGCTAAAGCCTATGTGACTTTGGAACTTTGGTATGATGTCTCATAAAAAACAATGGTCTTACTGAATAGCAATGCAAGTGATGCTCATCAGTATGAGGTCTTGGCAATAAGGGGATGTCTGAGCAACAACTTGTGAACTTGGTGTAACCTCTTGCTGATAGTGATGACTCTTGATGATATCAATAGTCAGGTCTTGTGGCATTGGGGAGATACAATTAGTGTCTCACCGACATGTGAATAAATTGTGAATGCCTTTAACTGATTGGGAGACCATCCTACGTGGTGTGTCTTCGACCAATCAGAGAAGGCGAATGGGAACCATTGGAAGTTAGTCTATTGTGGCAGTTTTGTGAGGAAGTTCAACAGACAGGGTCGACATGGATATACTTTGTAGTTGTAGATGATGTTTGGTTGGATTGATGAATGGTTCGATCAACAATTTGATGAATAGTGTTGTGAACAGTTCGACGAGTGATCAGTGTATGAATTCAATTTTGAGAGCATTATAATGTGAATTTTCTGTAAAATTTTGGTCATTGTGAAAGCTATTGTAATTTGACATCAGAGAGTCAAGCTCGTAATCTATATGTAATTTTATTACTGATATACAAAGGGTTTTTTCTTGGTGTAGTGGGTTTTTCTCCCATAAGGGTTTTCCCATGTAAATATGGTGTTCATATGTGTATGTTTAATTTTATGTTTCTATTATTGCTTTCAAGTGTATATTAATTGGACTGTAATTGAAAATTTAAAAGTATCTCTGCATTCTTCCCTGAGGTTTTGACGTTAGGAGAGTTTGTTTCGCACCTTAGCTTTCCTTACAAGTGGTATTAGAGCTTGGCCAGTTGTGTTATCCTTGTGGGTATGTTGGGTTTTTTGAGTCAATTTCTATTTAGTGGGAGTCTTGTAGAAGTTTGGTAATTCAAATTATAGGTTAAGATGGAAAGCATGTCAGTAAAGATTGAAATTGAGAAATTCTATGGCAGCAATTTTGAGTTGTGGAAACTTAAAATGGAAGATCTGTTGGTTGATTGTGATCTTTGGATTTCTATGTCTGGAACGAAGCCTACAGGCATAAAGCAAGAGGATTGGGATCTTGCAGATAGAAAATCTAAGGGGCTGATAAGGCTCTATTTAGCAAGCTCTATTCTTTTGAATATTCATGAAGAAAAGACATCTTCCTTGTGGAAAAGACTGGCAGCTATTTATCAAGGCAAGTCCTTGGTGAATAAATTATTCTTTAGGAAGAATTTGTACTCTTTGAGAATGTAGGAAGGAGGATCTATTGCTGATCATTTGAACACATTCAACATGCTGATTGCATAGTTAACATCTGTGGGCGTGAAGATTGATGAAGAGGATTGTTATATGCTATTATTATGTTCTTTGCTAGATTCTTGGGATCACCTGGTGATGGCTATTGGGAGTACGACATCCACTTTTAAGAGATGAGAAGGAAATATTCTAATATGGTGAAGGATTCTCTTGCTATTAGAGGCAGGTCGAAAGAGAAAGGCAAGAAGAAGGACAAGAAATCCAAATCGAAATTAGAGGGGAGATCAAAGTCTCCTGGCAAGAAGTCCAAGGTGAAGTGCTAGAATTGTTGGCAACCTGGTCATGTCCAAAAGGATTGCAAAGAGGAGAAAAAGAAGAATAATTCTTTAGACTATGATTCTTCTCAGAGTGATGTAGACACTTTCATTACAGCCTTGGCTACGCAAGCATTAGATGATGTCTAGCTGATTGATTCTAGAGCATCTTTCCACATGACATCTCATAGAGAATGGTTCACAAAATATGAAAAATATGATGGTAGAAAGGTATATTTGGCAAGTGATTCATCATTGGAAATAGTTGGTTGTGAAAGAGTCAAAATTCAATTCCCTGATGGAAGAGTGAAGGGCATTAATGATGTAATGTATATACTAGGTCTGGCTTGAAATCTACTTTCTGTTAGTATGCTAAATGATATTGGAGTGCAAGTCATCTTCTTTGGAAATGGCTGCGAGATGACTAGAGGCTCTATGGTGCTAGCAAGGGGTGCTCGCATTGGTACCTTGTATAAGCTGGATGCACATATTGTTTAATACAATAGTGTCTCTGCCAAGTCACAGAAAGCTACTCATGGAGAAAATAATGTAAAGATTCCTGATAGTGTAAACTCTATGGAAGTTAAACTTCTACCAGAAAAGACTATAATCTAGCATCATAGGCTAGGCCACATTGGTGAGATAGGTTTAAAAATATTGAAGAATAAAAACCTAGTTGAGGGGCTTGAAGATTATAACCTCAAATTCGATTTTTGTTAACATTTCATATATGGTAAACAATACCATGTTTCATTTTATTCCAGTCCTCACAAATCTTCTGGTTTGCTTGATTATATACATTATGATGTTTTTGGTCTAGTGAATGTTCCTTCTTTGTCTAATTCAAGGTACTATGTATCATTTATTGACGATGATTCAAGAAGAGCATTTGTTTATTTTTGAAAAGTAAATAAGAAGTATTCAGTCGGTTTAAGGAATTTTAAGAACCTTGTAGAAAATTAGACTAGAAGAAAAATAAAATATTTCAGGATGGATAATGGTGGTGAATTTTGTTCTGATCATGATTTTGAGAGGTACTTTGAAGATTATGGAATTAAAAGACATAAAAATACACCTTACACTCTGCAGCAAAATAGAGTTGTAGAAAGGTTTAATAGGACAGTGATGGAGAGAGCACAAAGTATGCTGAGTAGTTCCAGCTTGGAGGAGAAGTTCTGGGTTGAGGTAGTTGCTACAACATGTTACTTGATAAACCGTTCTCCAAATTCCACTCTTGTTGAGAAAACAACTTTCGAATCATGGTCTAGTAAGAATCCCTCTTTGAGCCATATTCGTGCTTTTGGCTGTGAGGCATATGCATATGTGTCGAATGAGAAAAGATCTAAGTTGGAGAACAAGGTTGTGAAGTGTATTTTTATTGACTATAGTGCTGGGATAAAAGGATACAAGCTTTGGAATCCTGATATAGAGAAGGTTCTATACAACAGAAGTGTTATCTTTCATGAGTTGAAGCCTTCTACCTTGGATCTACAGTCAGAGAAAAAATTAGAAAATAAAAAGGGTGTAGTTGAAATTCCTCCTACACCAAATAAATAGGAATTGAAAATTCAAAATGTACCTAAAACTAAGGAGAGCTCAAGTAGTTTTGAGAGTTCTGATGAAGAAGAACAACCTCAACCTCAACAATTGAGGAGGCCAACTTGTGAAAGAAAGCAACCTGATAGGTATGGGTTTTCTTTGATAGATTCTACTTGTTCCTATGCTTTAGTTTCTATCATTGATGAGCCTAGGACTATGAAAGAGATATTTAGAATGTCTGATTCAGACTCTTGGTTGGAAGCCATGAATGAAGAAATTGCATCACTAGAAAAAAATGATACTTGGAGTTTGTGCCCTTGCCTTAAGGCAGAAAATTTGTGGGCTACAAATGGGTATTTAAAAAGAAAATAGGTCTAGATGGAACTGTGGAAAAATATAAGGCGAGGTTGGTTGTGAAGGGTTATTCCCAGGTAGAGGGAATTGATTATGGAGAAATTTTTTCTCCTGTAGCTAAGCTGACATCCATTAGATTTCTTTTGTCACTTGCAACAATGTATGACTTAGAGATGAAACAGATGGATGTGAAGACAACATTTCTTCATGGTGATCTTGAAGAAGAGATTTATATGTCCTAGCCTAAGCACTTTGTGGAAAAAGGTAAAGAAAAATTGGTTTACAAGTTAAATAAATCTCTGTATGGGTTAAAGCAGTCTCCTAGAATGTGGTACCAGAAGTTTGACACTTCTGTTTTGTCAATGGGATTTGTAAGATCAAAATTTGATCATTGTGTGTATTACAAATTTGAAAGTGATCAAGTCCTTATTATTGCTCTCTATGTTGATGATATGATGTTCATAGGCAATAGTAAGTTAATGATTTCTGATCTTAATTCTCAGTTGTCTACAAAGTTTGAAATGAAAGATCTTGGTGTAGCAAGTTATATTTTGGGAATGGAAATAACCAGGGATAGGAAGAATAGAAAATTTTGGCTCAGTCAGGGTAAGTATATCAAGATTGTTCTAGAGAGATTTTACATGAATGATTGTAAGTAGCCAGTTGATCTAGTTTTGCAGGGAATGAAGCTATCTGTTGAAGATTGTCCAAAATATCCTACTAAGATGGAGGACATGACCAGTGTACCTTATGCTAGTGTGGTTTGTAGTTTTATGTATGCAATGGTTTGTACAAGGCTAGACATTGCCCAAGCAATGGGAGTACTTAGTCGGTTTATGGCTAATCCTGGAAGGAAACATTGGGATGTTATGAAAAGAGTATTCAGATATTTGAAGGGAACTTCAAAATATGCTTTGTGTTACCATGGGAACTTGGTTGAATCACAAAGGACTCTTAGTATTCGAGGCTATGTGGATTTTGATTGGGTAGGGGACATTGAAAGAAGAAGATCCACCAATGGATATATTTTCATGTTGAATGGTGGTGCAGTGAGTTGGATGAGTAAGCAGTAGGCTGTAGTCACTTTATCCACTACAGAGGCAGAATACATGGTAGTAAAACATGCTTGTAAAGAAGCAATATGGTTAAAATGTTTTTGTTCTAACATTGGTTTTGATGCAGGGAAAATAACTATTTACTATGACGGTCAAAGTGCTATTTGTTTGGAAAAGAATCCTACTTTCCATGCCAGGACAAAACATATACATGTACAGTATCACTTTGTACGAGATATGGTGGAGGATGGAAAGGTTTCATTAGAAAAAGTGGATACTCTGGAGAATGTTGTAGATGTATTGATGAATCCAGTGAGCACAAACAAGTTCAGGTGATGTGCCAGTTTGATGGGCCATAGTTCCCATGAATTTCAGTAGTTATGTTGTACTCTAGAGGTGCCTGTGTGATCTTCATCAAGTGGGAGATTGTTGGAAATATGTGCCTCAATCTCACAGGCTAAAACCTATGGAATAGAAATTTGGTATGACCTTCATTTTGTCTGGCCAACAAGCAGCTGTGAAACCTTTGAAAATTTTTAGGTCACCGAGACCTTGTTGATGTCTTGTCGAATGGAGCCTATCACTGTGACCTGTTAATTGTTGTAACAGTTTCTATCTCTTACCGCTCGAGCTGATCTCTTGTCAATGGGTTGGTGTCAAGAGGGTTGGTCTGGCCGATAGGCCATTCTTATGGAATATCAAGGAGAGACTTGGACATTCGGTATGAAGTCTTATCAGGTGGTATGTCTCATCAATAAGAATACACTCGAAGCTATTAGGGTGATGTGAATGTTTTAGTATGTAGTCTCAGCGATAGCCAAAGTCTCGCCAATAGGTATTCACTTGGAGTCTTTGGGGTAACATAGAGGCTTTTCTATGAACTCTTGGTGACATATGTTTGTCTCATTGATGCTCATTTGGGTAACATGGAAGCCTCGGTAAGAATTCTTGTCGATGGTTGGTTCTCTCGCCAATGGGTATGCACATCAGTGTAACCTCCTAGCGATAGTGGTAAGTCTTGCCAACGAGTGTTCTTTTCAGTATGACTTGAAGGCTTGGTGTGATCTCTTGGCGAATGATGATAGTCTGGCCAATGGAAATGCTAACACCTATGTGACTTTGGAACTTCGGTATGATGTCTCATCTAAAACGATGGTCTTGCCAAATAGTGATACAAGTGATGATCATCAGTATGAGGTCTTGGTGACAAGGGGAAGTCTAAGCAATAGCTTGTGAACTCAGTGTAACCTCTTGCCAATAGTGATGACTCTTGGCGATATCGACAGTCAGGTCTTGTGGCATCAAGGAGACATGATTAGTGTCTCACTAACATGTGAATACATTGTGAATGCCTTTGATTGATTGGGAGACCATCCTATGTGGTGTGTCTTTGAACAATCAGAGAAGCCAAATGGGAACCATTGGAAGTTAGTCTGTTGTGGTAGTTCTATGAGGAAGTTCAATAGACAGGGGCGACATGGATATACTCTGTAGTTACAGATGATGTTTGGTTGGATTGATGAATGGTTTGATCAACAATTGGATGAACATTATTGTGAACGGTTCGACGAGTGATCAATGTATGAATTCAACTCCAAGAGCATTGTAATGTGAATGTTCTATACAAGATTGGTCATTGTGAAAGTTATTGTAATTTGACATTAGAGAGTCAAGCCTGTACTCTGTATGTAATTTTATTACATAATACAAAGGGGTTTTTTCTCCCGTAAGGTTTTTCCCATGTAAATCTGGTGTTCATATGTGTATGTTTAATTCTCTATTTCTATTATTGCTTTCAAGTGTATCTTAATTGGACTATAATTGAAAATTTAAAAGTATCTCTACATTCTTCCCTGAGGTTTTGATGTTAGGAGAGTTGTTTCCGCACCTTAGCTTTCCTTACAAAAATTGGCCCTTTTCAAACTCCTATGATTCAAGGTTGATGTGTTGATGATAATTGATCCACTTTGTTGAAGGATGGTGAATTATCCAAGCTAAAAACATATATAACCTAGCTAAGATTCAATGATGATGGATGAAATTTGATAGATATTTGAGAATGGTAACTTTGCATAGTTTGTGGATGATCAAATGAGGAGATGAGCTCTTCATTTATAGATGAGATTGAAGGGTGAATGTCTAAAATTGAGCAATGTGGGACTAACATTCAACCAATGGCAAGATGCCACTTTTCAATCTATGAGTGGATGAAGGATGTACAAGTTTTGAGGATTGTGCCAATAAATGCCTATTTTTGAATTTTGAATTTGTTGAAATAACTTGCAAGAGGGAAGAAAGAATGCATTGAATCTCACTTGGATCAAGGAAAAGGACATGTAAGATGGAGTAAGTTCCTTGTTGGATGTACATGTCAACTTAGATTTTTGAATTCAAACTTGGAGAAAATTCCTTAAAAGATGCCTTGTTGAGGTAAATAGAGATTTAATAAATCTATTAAATCTATTTTCATGTGGAAGTGGTAAAAGTTTGAGTATGGGACATGATATGAGATTAAATTAATCAAATTTAATTAATTTAATGAAGGAGATTAGATGATGTGACAAATATGACTTAAATTTGTGGATTTATTTAAATCAAATAATGAGAAGAATGTGATAAGAGATTAGTTAAATAAAGATTTATGATTTATTTAATGAATAGGGATGATGTTAGATTAAACTAAATAAGGATTTAATTCATTTAATTTAATAGATAGACTTAAGAGATTTAATCAAATAAAATTAATTATTTAATTAAATAGGATAATTAGATCATAATGGTTAATTTAATTATCGAGAAGAGGTGACTTAATTAGATAATAGGTTTATTTAATTGAGAGAGGAATATTTATGAATTTAATCGGATAGGGGGATTTGATTAAATAGTTAGAACGAAGGATGATTCTAGACGAAACTATGTTAGTAGTTGGGATCAGATGCATAATGTCAATCGGTACATTTTATGTGTCTATAGTTGTCATCACCTTTGAGGTGGTCACTACCACAACTAGGTGCCTCTCTCTCTTCCATAGTGTATCGATCATTCACATCCATACAACCCATTTGTCAGATCTTTTCTTTCCATCTACTTCTAGCCTCTCTTTTTATCTTTGTCTCAATTTACCAAATTTACCTCTATGTAGTGTGAATTCACCCATCCCCTTTTTTTGTGCATTTTCCTATTTGCTAATCATGTTCGCCACTGTGTCACTCAATAGGTGAATTTTCCTATTCTCTTAGTGGGCTCACCCATTCCTTTCCTTGGGAGTGATTTCACCCCTTTATCCCAAATCATGAAATCAAATTCACCTTTGTGCCCACTTACCATGAACAGGAAATGTCACCTTTGTGTTTTTACCTGTCATGGAAATACACATTCACCTTTGTTCCTCATTTCTCCCCATGTCCTAGTTTACCTCCATTGGGAAATTTTCCCCTCTCCTATTTCCCTTGAGGGGTGATTTCATAATTGCACCTCTCATCACACTTCTTCCTGTTGATGGTGCCAAGTTGACCCACAACATGTAGGTAAGATAAAAGTGAAATATCTCACCTTTCTTGAAAAAGACAATCAACAATCAAACTGATCACCTCCCAAGGTCTTTGATGTTGGTTCACAACATTGTTGTTTCATGAAGTGGTCAATATGGTTGTAATGTTCAAGGGGCTTACTATTTTTGAGCTTCTGTATTGTTATAATATCAAAATTATATTTAAACCTACTTTAACCAGTGGTTTTAAAGAAAGAAAAAGATAGATTAAAGCCTTTTAAACTAATGAGAATGTTGATTCATCCAACTAATCAGACTTGTTACCTTCCAAGGAATTTCTAAACTGAAACTGCAGAATAAAGTTAACTTGTAATTAATACAAAGTTTCATTCATTCACAGTGCAAACTTTAATAGTAGATTGCAAATCATCATTTAAACAGAACATAATATAAAATTTCATTCCTTGAAAGCTTTCCAAATCAAATAATTAACCCAAGATAAATACCATTCCGAAGCACAATATGAAGCAGATTTAAATATGGCTGCTTCTAATGTTGGTGAAACAGATAAACAACATTTACAAATATGGCAAGATCACCGGTGTACAAAAAACCCATGTATTTGAATTATCTCCATCTATACTAAGAAAATCTGGGAGATACATCACCTCCTCTTCCTATTGAACTAAAAACGCATAACTTCCTGCAAAACCCTAGCTTGTTAACCTTTTTTAACCAAAAAGAGGAAGATGAAAATGAAGATCCATGTACAAAGAGGTGAAAAATGTCATATATACACACGTGTCCAAAATGAGTCAGCCCCATTTTAGGGTTTACAAAATGAGTCGGTTACAGAAAACGTCAGCCCTAGAAGAGTTTGGAACAAAATTCAATCATACATTAAATGCATATACTCTGTTCATGTCAGTGAAAGATCACTCTCAAGCATGGTCTCTAGATTGTTTATGACCACCATCATTAAATTGCGACCCTCATCCCTGACCTCGAGACTCCTTCGTAGAGTTGCTTTGAATGTTATGAAGCATTGTCATTAATATCAATCTACTTTTTCTAGTAGACGTCCCATCTGTCATTAAGACTTGCGGGTTCTTCCTCTCTGTTTAGATTTTTCTGCAAGTTGACCCCCTTAAGAAACAACATCTGATGTTCTTGACATGCTTTAACCATGCAAAACAATGCTCTCATAAGTCCTTTAAAAGCATAGAAAATATCATTCTTCCTCTTACCTTTCATACCTTTCCATTTCTCAAATTTAGCAAAAACTCAACTCTAGTGGAGGTGGGACCAAATCGGAACTAGGAACAACACTTACCTTTAATACTAGTGGGATGGGATCCAGAATGAAATCAGAACTAGGACCAGAGTTAGAACGAGAACTGAACATAAGAAAATTCATTAACTTTCAATTCATCACACCATTCTGGCTCTGACCCTACAAAAAAAGAAAATAGACAAATCCAAAACTCGACCAATTTACCAAGTGAGTGGAACCGAAGTCGAGACAAGAATGAAACCCAGAAGTGACTAATGTCCCCAAGTTCAATCCCTATTCTGGTTTCGGATCTGCAAAATCAAAGACCCAAGAACTCGCAGCAGGGTAGGGGTGGATTCAGAACTAGATGAGGAAATTGAATTTGGTAACAACTCCATATCCCAAATCCTTCCTGAACCCAGTCCCACAAAAGAGACCAAACACAACAATCAAAACATGGAAATAAACGCAAATGGGATAGGAGAAAAAACCAATCCCAGGTGAATCGCAATAGGGGTGGAAGCAGAACAAAAACCTGACCCTAAACTTTCTCCAAATTCCAGGTTAGGTTTCCATCTCAACTCCACCTCTGATGACACACAAAGAAATGATGAAAAAAGGAAAAGAAAGGAAAAAGGAAGGGAAGAAAACACCCCACGAGCAAACGATCGGAACAAAAGGAAAAATAAACAAGTTCGGCAGAACCGGGACTAGAATGGAACTTGGACCTAGAACTTCAGAAAAGTTCTAGAGTTCAGTCTTAGTCTGTGTCCCACTTCTACCAAAACAATAAACAAAGAGGAAGAAAGAAAACTAGTGGAACTGGAACCGAAAGGGGAAAAAGAACTAGAACTTAGAAAAAGTTCTAAAGTTCAGTTTCATTCCACATCTCGCGCCTACCAGAACAAAAGATGACAAACAAACAAAACAAAGGAAACTGACGGAACTAGAACTAGAACATAACCGAAACCTGGAACCTAGAAAAGTTCTAGAGTTCAGTTTCAGTCCACGTTCCACATCTGCCAAAACAAAACAGAAAATGCTTAAGGACAAAAATAAAAGGCCAAAGGAAACATAAGAGAAAAAAGTGGGGAGCTATTTTAAACAAGTTTAAAATGGGGTGGTTATGCAAGGCATAACAATTGGCGACTTGGCTGGGAAAAATGGTTTAACCATTTTCAAGAAACTGAAGGATTCACTCACCCAGAACTCCTAGTTTATGGACATCACAACTCCAATTGGGTCAATTTTAACAACCGAGGTTGAGCTAGAATCTCAAATGTAAATCCATACTGGCTACCCCTAAATCTATGTGTGTGCTTGATGGTGTATCACCCTTTTACAAAGTTTTTCTCATCTTTTGAACAATAACGTGTAATATTTGAACTACATGAGTTGATTCCCTTTAGTTTTTGTGCAATGATATCATGGGAATTGCTCCACTGCTAGTCAAGCATCCATAGCTCCGATGAAGATACCTCTAGTTTTCTCACAGCATTGCTCTACTGCTAGTCAGGCGTCCATAGCCTCGATAGAGATACTAGAATCACCCATTCAATATTGAATTATTTTTTTCTTAGATATTTCACTTTTCTTTTCTTTTCTCTTATAGTTTCAGATATTTCATTCAATTCTTTCTCAATATGTTAGATGTATGACATCTATTCTGGGTTTAAAACTACCATGGACCTCATAACAACATCTAGGGAATCAAAATTTTCACTCAAATCTTACATCACCCTAAGACAAATATACCATTACAAAAGGAGATTTTTTTTTTGATGATTTATGATAGATTCAATCGTAGCTAGTGAAAATTTCTTACTTTACACCTTATTCTTAATAACTTTCCACAACTTTTATTGACAATGGACATAAAGCAATGAATTTAGAACAAAATCATCAGACCAGAAAACCTAAAAATATCTAAACCAACTTCTCTCCTAGTAACCAAAATATACTTCCTATAACAACCCCCTTCACACAACTGCATAAAATGAAGGTCCCCACAAAGAAAAACAAAGGAACAATAAGAAAAAGAACAAAAGAAAAGGAAAACAAGGAAAAAAACAAAACTATTTACATATACACGTTACCCAACAAAATACAAGATCTTTCACAACCCAAAATAATATTTGAGAAACTATCCATTCACTAGCAATGGAATAGGCTCTCTAGTTAAACTACTTAGCTGGAAAGCATTTTCTCCTAGGATTTCAACAATTTGATAGGGGCCCAACTAGAGCTTATCAAACTTCTGGTGATCGTCTTTCTTTTCGTTAGCCTTATCCCATAGCAGTACAAGGTCTGATATTCTAAAATCCTTGATTTTGGCTTTTTTTCTGTAGACATCAAAAATATACAGATTGATATCACACTCTAATCTACTAATATCGTTTCTTCCTAAATCATCCCTCGGTCTAACTGTTTAATCAAATTCCCTTATCTGATTAAATTCGTCAATATTCATCTCTTAATTAAATAAATTATTTTGTCTAATTAAGTCACATTCCCTTGTTAATTAAATCAATTCATCTGATCTAATTATCCCTATTTAATTAAATAATCAATTTATTTGATTAAATCTCTAAAGTCTATCTATTAAATTAAATAAATTAAAACCCTATTTGATTTAATCTAACACCATCCCTTTTAATTAAATAAATCAAAATCTTTATTTAATTAGCCTCTTATCATATTCCTCTCTTTTTGATTTAAATTAATCCAAAAATCTAAATCAAATTGTCAAATCAGCTAAATATCCCCTTAAATTAATCAAATCTGATTAATTTAATCCTAATCATTCAAATCCTCTAGATTTTGCAACTTGCACAATTAAATCATTTATTTGATTTAATAATTCCCTATTTCATTCAAAAAATCTAAGTGGGAATATTCCTCAAATTTGAAATCTCCCCCCAAAGGACTTGTCCATCCAACAAAGCATTTAAAGCTCTTACATTGTCTCTTACATGTCTCCCACTTGGCATTTAACTCATTTTTCATCCCCCCTAAACATGTCATCTCATCAAATTCAAATTTCAAACTTGCACATGGTCAAAACTTGCTCATTCCTCACCCAATCACATGTTGACAAGTGGCATTATATCATTGGTTGAATCTTTGTCCCACATTGCTCCATTTTGGCTTTGTTTCCATTTCAACATTCTATAAATAGAATGCTTCACCATGCATTTTATCATCCACAATTATGCAAAGTTATTATGCACAAATATCTCTCAAATTCCATCCATTTTCTTAACAAGTTTATTGCAGATTTTGGAGCTCATTGAGGGACTTATCAAGTGGATCAATCATCTTCAATCAACATTTTCATTCAAGGAGTTGGGAAAGGGAAAATCTCCACACACCTATTTGCACCAACTCCCCCATGGGATCAAGTGTTTGCATGCTAAATTAGGATTTCATACTTCCATTATGTTCTTCATTGTTTTCTTTGTTTTATTTCCTATTTTTAGCTTTGTGAATGGATTTCATGGGGAATCCTTGTTCATGCTTACAAAATAACTCTCTAATGTTGTTTGTTGTTGTGTTTTTGTAGGCTCTTCGAATTAGGGGTTCACATATTGGCGCTAGAAGGAGGGCTGATCGATAGATTCTAACAAGTTTTTAAAATTTTCGCCATTTTTTACAGTTTTGTTCATAAATCCACGTTTTAGCGCCCGTGATCACTGTTTTAGCGCTCTTAATCATTATTGCAGCGCCCGTGATCACTGTTTTAGCGCCCTTAATCATTATTGCAGCGCCCTTAATCACTGTTTTAGCGCCCTTAATCATTATTGCAGCACGCTTAATCACTGTTTTAGCGCCCTTAATCATTATTGCAGCACGCTTAATCACTGTTTTAGCGCCCTTAATCATTATTGCAGCGCCTATGGTCACTGTTTTAGCGCCTATGAGACAGTTTTAAAATGACCATATCTTGGTCATACGAAGGTCTTTTTTGATGCTTTTTTTTTTGAAATAGGGTAGAATTTCGTAATCTATCCAATGGTGTAAGTTTTTATTAACTATAAATTAGTTAAAATTTTTAAATTTTCATTTAAAGTAAGAACACATGATAACTTGGCTAAGTTTTAGGGTATTTTGGTAAATGATTCATCTAACCTCTATATCCTTTTGTTTCTTTTGATCTCATCTAACATTTTGATCACTTTTGTAGGTTGGAAATCAAAATCAAAAGAAAGATGGAGCATGGAGATGATATTTTATCTAATCAAAGTGTTTTTTAACACTTAAGTGTTTGTTTAACACTTCTTCAAAGAATTTGACATCCTTCTCCTTCTTAGGACACTAGTTTTCAATTGGGCTTAAAAAGAACCTTTTTCATTTCTTGCAAAGGCTAAAATGAACTTTAGGATCACAACTTACTAGATTTGGTTTATTGGATTAACAATTGAACAAGGCAATTTCTCTCACTTCATTTGGTGCTTTAAAATGAAATCATCATTGCTTTGAGGGTTTAAAAAGAACAAGTGTAGTTTTGTTTGTTTGTGAGGGCTTACTTAGAATAAAGCCATTGGAAAAGGACGTATGCGCTTCTCTCGCGCTTTATAGCGATCTTGAGAATCAAAAGGTCTTTTCCATGACTTTGGGTTGAGATAAAGCATTCACCTCCACACTTTGATTTGGGCTTAAAATTGAACAAACTATTGTGCGAGTGTGAGTGGGGGCTTTGTTGCGTATATTCTCTCTCTTTGTTGCCTACAAGGATTGATCGAGTTATGAATATTGTTCTTCATTCGCTTTTGTTTATCCTAGAGGGCCTGCCTTGGGGAAAAAGTACTCACCCAAGCGACGACTCAACCAGTAACACTCTAAAGCCAAGAGTATTTCCAGCCAGGATATAAATGAGGGTTTTGATTAAACGCCATAATCACGCGGTTGGCTCCGACAAGATGGATCTGAAAGGGGACTCTTGCCGTATGGGTCAATCTCCACGAACGGAAAGTCCTTACTAGAACCCATGTGCTAGAATTTTCCAAAATCCTTTATCTATTTGTTGGTGCAAGAACGGTCGTTCTGAAGCCACCCCACACTCTTACGGTCTTCTAGTAGAGATGGAAAGCATGCCATGGGAGTTTCATGGGTGTTGATGCTTGGCTACCCTGATTGATGTTAATGAGCCGTGGAGGGGAGCCAGTGGGGTTAAGCATCTAACCATCCGCTAGAGATAAGCGTAGCTGGACTTGTCCAAGTGGGAATCCAACAAATATTGTCTTACACATCCATAGGATTGTACATGCTTTTGGGTTACAAAAACACATGCTTGTTCGTAAACACTGGAAAAATAAACACTTAAACATGATCATGCAAATTTCAAACCCCTTTTGATAGAGAAAATACCTTTTGACAAATTTAAGTGTTGTTGCCTTCCCTTGGGATTATGTCCTTAGAGGTTTCTCATCACTTGAATTTATATCCTCATTTGCTCTAACTAGGGTTAACCTAGGAAATCCCTTTGCCTCAATTTCTTGGAACTCCCACACAACACTTTGTGGGAAGAAAAGGAATTTTGACATTGGACATCTTAGTTTGAAACATAATCAAGTGGTTGTTTTTGGTAAAAAGAACTCATTAAGCAAAAGATAACAAATTGGACCCCACACATGTGCTTGATATCTCTTGGTCATATTGGTCTTTTGATTGCTCTTAGAGAAAAGTGTGTTCTTCAATACCTTGGCCTAGTAAACAAAGTCTCTCTAAGTCTCTTAGGATCAAATCAAACACTTCATCCATCAAAAACATCATCAACCATAAACATCTCACCAACATTTTGAGAAAATCTTGAAACAACTATGCTAGGCTCCTTTGGTAGACATCAAAACCTTTCAAACATGAGACTTTGAATTCTTCAAACATCAACATCAAACTTGTTCAACTCAAGTGTGTGTGAATGAATCCTTTTGCACATGCTTAGTTGAATTATCACTTTGTTCAAATTAATGGTGGATAGATGCATCCTTCTCCCATCACTAATTTGGATTATCTTTTGGTTAGCTTGTGAGTAGACACATCCTATTCTCACTCCTAAATCAAATTATCCTTTATGAGCATTAGTTATCTTTTTTAGATCATCATCCAAACATCTTGGGGATATCTCTTGCTCAAACATCAACATTCAAAAGATAGAATTCAAAGTCTAAACATCAAACAAACATCAATCAAAGCAAACCCAAAGTACCTAGCATCACATCAAGATTTTCAATACAAATTCAAAACTTCCATTCTCATCCATATATCATACACCTTTCATCTTCACATCTTTGATCTTTTACACATCCTAGTTTGCTCTTTTATGGTTCAAACAAGATCACAACACAAGAGGAACATGGAGTTAAATCAAGAAACATCAACCACAAGTGATCTAAGCCAAAACATTCCAGAAATCCAAAACACACCACTTCCAGACCTCACTATCACTACACACGATCCACAAAAAGAGGTCTTGGTGGAAGACATCACACCAACAGAATTAAGTGAGGAAGAAGTTCTTGAGATGCTCAAACAACCAAAACTACAAAAGTTTCTTCGCGCAATGGCTAAAATAAATCCATCAATTCTCAACACTATTGAGGATGAGCTTCTTGTACCAAATGACCAAAACACCCTTCCACAATCAACCACTTCCATTACCACCATAGAACCTACTATCAATGAGGATGATACCCTCTTCAACACGCATCAAAATCCACTTTACAACCCACTTGGATTTATCGATACATCTGAGGTTCCTTACCATACCACCTCATCATTTTCTCTTGACACACAAGTGTCTAGACCTTTGGTACAAGCAAGCTCGTCCGAAATAGAGAGACCTTACGGATTTGTCTCTTCATTTGCACAAGAAAATTTTCCACCATTCAAACCATTTACACCTCCCACCACGTCAACACCATATTTTGGTTTAGGGATCTCCCCTTTACCTAAACTTCCACCTTTCCCTAACATAAATTGCCCCATCCAAATCAATTCATCCAACCAAGGGGGTACATCACATCTTTCAAACACACCATCCACATCAAACCAACGCATGATAGCTAATCAAATTATGGTCTCTCAAAGACCCACTATTTCGCTCATCTCTACCATTCCTACCACTTCACCTAGTCCCACCATTCCTATCACTTCACCCATCCCAAATGCACCTATCACCACATTCACTCCAACCACTACATCCACTATACCTCAAACTTCCACTACCCCCATCACACCCCTTACATCGCAACCTCCCACCACCACCATCGCTCTAAGTGCATCTCAAACTCCCACCACTCCATCCAACACAATTTCGATCCCACCACCACCACCATTGCAACCAAGCCAAGTAAGCCATTACAACGCTGCATTCAAAGCATACCAACAATTGCTCCAACAATATCAAACAATTCAACAAGCGCCTATAGCCACGCACACTTCTCAAGCTTCACAGCAAAATCAAGCTCAAACATCGGTGCAACAACAACAAGCACAACAAGCAGCACAAACCCAAGCTTTGTTGCAACAACAACAACTAGCTACACAAGCTGCTCAAGCTGCAAAAGATGCCCAAGCATGAGTGCAAGCACAAGCACAGTACTTTGCACAACAACTCGCATATCAGCAAGCATTAGAACAATACCAAGAGCAGCAAGAAGCAGAAGAACAGCAAGCACAACAACAAGCATTGTTGGAACAACAACAAGCACAAATCCTAGCACAACAACAACAAAATGAACAACAAGCATTGTTCATACAAAAGCAAGTAGAAGCCTACTTTGCCCGCCAGAACATATTGATACCATCAAACAATGCACCAAACAACCCATCCATCCAACCAATGATTCAAACACCCCAAAACACCTTCATGCACGATCCATTGACCTATGATCATATTGAAAATGTCTCCACATCACCTAATGAGTTAGAGGACATATCTCAAAAATTTATTCCAAAGCATGATCAAAATCTTTCACCAGGGTCTAGCAATGGTCCCTTCCAAAACATGTTGATCCCCTTTGATTGCATGGTTACAGATACTGAAAGAACCCTGAACTCGACACTTGCGGATATTGAGCCATTCCCCATGTCTAATAACAACGTCCAAGAACCCTTTGTAAGAAATCCATCCTTTGAAGCTGCCCCATGTCAAAAACTTGATCCAAAGCATGTCGAAAGCAACTCTGAAATAAATCAAGATCAAAAATTTGTATCTCCAAGATACTACAATGATCTAATGGATATTCTCCTATCCACACAAGATGATCACATCCACATAGCACATACTCCTCCATCTACCCATGAGATGCTTTCTACAAATGGGCACGTAGATGATCTTCATCTAGAACAAGATTGTGTTACACAAAATTAGCAGATTCTTAACTCCTACAATCAAACAGAGTTGTCAACATCAGGATCGAATATGTCCCAAACTCAGATTGAGGACATCATGAATAAAGATATCCATCATTATCTGCCCAAGGAAACAAGTCAGATAGAACATCCAGAGTTAGCAGAGCAGCAAATTGAAACAATGTCACCTACGGTGGTCATTTATCAGAGAGTGCATTCTATACAAGAGATCTCAGAACAGGCAGAATCAAAGCATGAAGGTGCTACTTCTACCATACTGGGGGAAACTTCGTCTCAAGCAAACGTCAACATAGGGAGCACGAAGAGTCCTTATGATGAAACTGATGTCAATACTACAACCAGTCACGCCATGAATCTTCATTCACCCATCACCCCATCCACAAAATTGGGACCAACGTCAAGGAAGATTTGAATCAAAACAAAGAATGTTATCAGTTGAGAAGCATAATGGACAAATCAAATACAAATGGATACCAAAGAATACAAAGAAAGATCATCCCTATCAAACTCCATCAGTCAAAGAAACGTGGGGAAAAATAAAATGGGAAAAGTATCCATCAAGAATGTCCGCAAAAGCAAAGAAGACTTTTCAAGCGGCGGTACAAAGTGTATCAAGTAGTTGGTCCTAATTCCACACACTTCATATCCACCATCATTGCTCATCTTCCCAAGTTTGGAGAGTCAAAGGTTCCAAACTATCAACCAATCCATCTCTTATCCCTAAACACACTCCATCCATGCCTCCATGCATAATATCCAATTCTTACATTACCATGTATTGGCAACGACCCTTCATCATAAGGATTATGAAGGCACTTTATCGCGATGTGCGCACCAAGACAGAGTTAACCTTGGTATCAACGAAGCAGATCAAGAATCCCAAAGCTACATTCAAGTGCACGTATCTTAGCAAAGCAGCTCTTCAAGCAGGATATCGATGGCACATTATGACAGGGGCATCTACATCGCTGACACCCTATGGTTCGTATAAATCTTCTTAAAATCAAAAAATCAAAAATGTATGAAAATCCAAAAAAAATTAAAAGGATTGAAAATAGTAAAGAAAAATCGTCCTCTAGTGAAAACCACTCGGTGCGCTTTGGGCAAGACCATGATGAAAACCTGGAAAATAGGCATCATGTGTAGAATTGAGCATCTACATGCGCCAGTTTAGATGAAAGCATCTCATCCCATCCATAATAAATTAAGCATTCCATCCATCTTATCCATAATAAATCCGTTCATCCATGAACCATTGATCCAATCCATTTTCATCCATCTGCATCCATCATCCAAGTTATCTTGATCTTGATGAAAATTTGGGGCACACTTTACGCTTGCTTATGGTAAACATCTTGACATGGGTCATTTTCATCGATCCTATCCTATGCAGCATTATCTGAGCCATGAAGCATTATCCAAATTAGCATTCTTTATCCAAACACCTTATCTTATCACAAGATAATCCTTGGAATCCTTTGCCTATCCATCCATCCATACACCTATCTGAGCATCCATCTATGAAATTCCATACATTGCTAGACACTGGGGCAAAAAGTTTACATCTTGCTTTGGGAATAAATCTTGATCTATATCCTCCAACTTATGTGGCGATTCGAACATTGGAAAACATGAAATAAAATTGGTCAAAGCAGTTGTGATCTAAAATCCAAATCATTATCCCATGGCATATTTTGACGAGAACATGTTCTTTATCAAAGCTTCATCTTCCATCAAACATCAATCAAAATAATCACTATCAGTCGCATCTAAATTGCACTTCAATGTCACATCAAATCATTCAAACAACTTTTTGTTCCAAATCAAGCTTCATCAATCCTGATCAATCGAATCCAATCAATCCATAATCTTGGGATATCCTTCCCGATCATTGTGTTGCTTAACACTATCCTTGAATTGTTGTGCATCCTCAACAATGTTATCCTCATCAATCTCAATCAATCCATCCATCCTTGCATTGTTGTGTGTCCTCAACAATGTTATCCTCATCAATCTTGATCAATCAAATCCTTTCATTGTTGTGTATCCTCAACAATGTTATCATCATCATCCATCCATCGATTCAATCAATCAACCTTAGCTTGGTCTTCAACAAAATCTCAAACAGAGCATTGATATCATCACACATATCCATATCCAAATCGTCAAAACATGCGAAAAATCCAAAAACACTCATAAAATCAAGAAAAAATGTCAAAATCATTGGAATCCGAACTATGTCGTCTCTGAGCTTAAACGTAGGCAAGGCTAATCTTTGATCAGCCCCTGAGACATCAAAATCCAAAAACATTTGAAAAACATCAAAATCCAAAAACATTTGAAAAACATCAAAATCCAAAAGAAAACATTAACTTATCAAAACCTAAAATAGCCTGAAAACATTTCAAAGCGTCAAAAATCCATCCATCTCATCCTAAGCTTTTCACTTTCGGAAATAATCAATCATCCATAATAAAATGATAAGTCACCTTCATCGCTTTGACAATGCAAGCCTTGAAACAAGTGCAGCAGTTAGCAAAAATCAAAGCTTCAATCGTAACATCAAAATTGAAACAACAAATTTTTAAAACAAAATCAAAGTCTTGATCATTTTCAAACATGTCAATCCTTATATCAAAGCCTATCAATCACTTATCAAACCATCATCATCCTATACAAATCATGTCCTAGGATCCGTTCCGACAATGGGCACTTTTATCAAACCAACCACTTTGGGTAAACAAAATGACGTGTCATTAACATGTCCTAGGATCCGTTCCGACAATGGACATTATCTTTTGGAAATAAGTTTTGGCTCCCATCTTTTGAAACACATCCCTCTGGCTGAAGGTATGAAGAACATTGGCTTGTTTGTGTACTTGATCTTTTCTTTTGATTTATCCTATTAAGCTCATTCCAAGGACCTCTCGACGATATCCGAACGAAGGATTTAGAGAGATAGGAATGGGGCAACGATCATTATTTTTTGTGCTTTGTTGGATGTTCTTGTAATATAACTTGGCGAATACTTGCTTTGTTAGGTATGCCCTAGCAAGGTTTCCGTATAAGTGTGAACATGAATACTCCTATCTCCGCTTGTTGAGTCAAAGTCCATCACACTAGGTACAATGCCATCCTGGTTCTTTATACCCTGATGCATCGTGCCTACATGTGTTATCAAACATAAGGTAATTGGCCCTTTGAAAATCCCAACTCCTTGGCAAGTAATCATCATCATCATCATCAACATCATCATCATCTCATGTCTTGTTGGAATCTCTTATTTTCTTCTATCTCTTGCTTTTCGCGCTAACATGGTACCATGACAGTTAATAATAAATCATCATTAATGCATCCATCCTGCATCCAAAAAACCATACTGCATAATGAATATCATATCATATAGAAAGCATTAATCATACCACATGCATTCGTCCCCATCATTGCATAATATAGATTGGTTATTCTAAACATCTCATAAACCATACATTTATCATCAACTGCATAATCATAAAATCATCATCATATCATATCATGTGCATCCATCATATCATCCATGCATCATCATATCACCCAAACATCATAATCATCTTATCATCAATAATGTATCTGTCATGGTACGAATCAGGATCAAGTGTGTGTAATATATCAAAATAGGCACGAGACTACCCATGGTTGATGACTGTCTATATCATCAAATCTGTCTACATCAAATATTTGAGTTGAACTGATCTTGAACCTCTTTTTCGAGAGATCGATCCTCAAATCAAACATCTTCACCCGATCTCTCGAGGGGGCAGTATACCAACATAATTCTTCTTGCTGGGGAAACAGTGGGGCATCATAAAATCAGAGAATTTTGAACTTTTGATCATGGCAAGATTATTCTTTGAACCAACGCAACAAGTGCATTGCTTCAAAGAGGGGCAAAATGTAGACATAAAAAATATACAGATTGATATCACACTCTAATCTACTAATATCGTTTCTTCCTAAATCGTCCCTCGGTCTAACTGTTTAATCAAATTCCCTTATCTGATTAAATTCATCAATATTCATCTCTTAATTAAATAAATTATTTTGTCTAATTAAGTCACATTCCCTTGTTAATTAAATCAATTCATCTGATCTAATTATCCCTATTTAATTAAATAATCAATTTATTTGATTAAATCTCTAAAGTCTATCTATTAAATTAAATAAATTAAAACCCTATTTGATTTAATCTAACACCATCCCTTTTAATTAAATAAATCAAAATCTTTATTTAATTAGCCTCTTATCATATTCCTCTCTTTTTGATTTAAATTAATCCAAAAATCTAAATCAAATTGTCAAATCAGCTAATATCCCCTTAAATTAATCAAATCGATTAATTTAATCCTAATCATTCAAATCCTCTAGATTTTGCAACTTGCACAATTAAATCATTTATTTGATTTAATAATTCTATTTTCATTCAAAAGGCATCCAAGTGGGAATATTCCTCAAATTTGAAATCTCCCCAAAAGGACTTGTCCATCCAACAAAAGCATTTAAAGCTCTTACATTGTCTCTATATGTCTCCCACTTGGCATTTAACTCATTTTTCATCCCCCTAAACATGTCATCTCATCAAATTCAAATTTCAAACTTGCACATGGATCAAAACTTGCTCATTCCTCACCCAATCACATGTTGACAAGTGGCATTATATCATTGGTTGAATCTTTGTCCCACATTGCTCCATTTTGGCTTTGTTTCCATTTCAACATTCTATAAATAGAATGCTTCACCATGCATTTTATCATCCACAATTATGCAAAGTTATTATGCACAAATATCTCTCAAATTCCATCCATTTTCTTAACAAGTTTATTGCAGATTTTGGAGCTCATTGAGGGACTTATCAAGTGGATCAATCATCTTCAATCAACATTTTCATTCAAAGAGTTGGGAAAGGGAAAATCTCCACACACCTATTTGCACCAACTCCCCCATGGGATCAAGTGTTTGCATGCTAAATTAGGATTTCATACTTCCATTATGTTCTTCATTGTTTTCTTTGTTTTATTTCCTATTTTTAGCTTTGTGAATGGATTTTATGGGGAATCCTTGTTCATGCTTACAAAATAACTCTCTAACGTTGTTTGTTGTTGTGTTTTTGTAGGCACTTCGAATTAGGGGTTCACATTTTCAAACCAACGTTTGACAATAGCCTAGTGCTGAAAGAATTGTTGTAAAGCAACATCTCTTTGCTCTTCTAATTTCAGCAAGCCAACTAACCTTACTTCAATCCTATCATCACTAAAGTAATTTTTTTGCATAAATTTTAGGATGGGTATTTGCAAGTGAATAGGGAACATGGGCTCTTGGCCATATACTAGCTTAAATGGTGAAGTCTTTAAAGAAACCTTGATCTTAGTCCTATCTGCCCACAAAGCAAATCTTAACTAGTTATGCCAGTCCCTAGGATTGTTCTCTAACAGCTTTTTAATTACTCCTAGGAGATTTTTGTTAGTAGACTTTGCAACTCCATTTCCTTGTGGATAGTAGTTTGAAGAATACTTTAAAACAATTTTATGATCATAAGTTGATGATATAAACTCGGCAGAAGAAAAGATAGGGCCATTGTCACATACCAATGCAAAGGGTACTCCAAACCTAGTTGTGATGCATTTAGTGAGGAACTTGATTACCACTTCTGAATCTCCTTTAACCATCAAGGCAATGACCTTTATCTGATGTGCAAACATCAGTCCCTAAGCTAATGCTTCATATTCTGCTATATTGTTAGTGCATCCAAACTGTAGCCTGTAAGAAGCAAAAAATGTTTTCCCTTTCAGGCTGGTTAATTCAATTCCAATGCCACACTCTATTTTGGATTTGGATCCATCAAATGTGAGGGTCCATAGCTGATCATGAGTTGGGGTTGATTCCATTGAGGTTGTTGTGGCTGTTTGGATAAGATGAACCATAGGTGGGGGCACTTGATCTTTTGCATTAAATATTGGGGATGGGCGTTCAATATGTTCATCAGGTATAATATCCAATTTTTGCTTAGATATATCATGTAATCCTAGGATATCTTTCTGATAGTCACTGTATCTTTGATTAATCCCTTGGGTTTTGGTATACTTGTGAGTCTAGGGGTATCAAACAAACCTTGGGGTTGTTCATTGTAACTACGTTGGCCCAATATTGTGATCGAGGTAGGTTTAGTTTGAGGAGGGACTTCCTCTGAAGGTATATTATCCTTGGTTAACATTATTGCATTTTTGGCTTCAACTGATAAGTGGTCTGAAGTGGCCTCAAGGTGACTTGGGCAAGTCTCTTTGGTTTGGGAAACATGATTTAAAACACCAATGCAAGGTTGGTAGGCTAGTTCCGAATGATTTTGGTAGTGTGCCTTGCACCAATTAGGGAGTAGAAGACTTTGCAAATCATTATCTTCCCCTAAGAGTAGTTGATCCTATTGCAGCTTCCTAATCAATACCTGTTGGTTTACATTAATCATGGGATTAGGGAATTTTTCCATTGACAAATCTTTAGAATCAAGAACCAAAAAGGTTAGAATTTCCTCTCTTTTATAAACCCCTATCTCGGTTTCAAAATAAGCTACCTTGTTGGGATAGTCATACTCACTGATGATATGTTTTAGGCAAGGTTCACTCTCAATCCTAATCTAGGTAGGTATCCCCCTCCATGGTAGCCACAGGTGTGAAAATTCAAGGGAGAGATATCCCTCTATACTTTTCATTAAATCTCTACTCAAAAGCATACCATAAGTCTTGGGAATGTCTGCTACTTGAATATCCATATTGGTTAAAATCCTAGGGTTAGACCCTACTTGCACATGTATATTTATGAATTCTCCAACTATATTAACCTTTGTTATATTGAGTTGGATGACCTTCTTGTTTGTTTGGATAGGGTTCAATCCTAATTTTTTGCATACATAAATGGCATCACATTGCCAGAAGCCCCTGAATCTAGTAGAAAATTATGTAGATTCTTCCCATAGATTCTCAAACTTAAAAGAAATGGTGGGGTACCTACCTTGCTTCTGTACAAAGTTGCATTCATGTCTGCAGCAGGTGCCACCTTGGTTTTCCCTTTTGATTTATCAGCTTCTTCCAAATCTTTCAACACTATCTCTCGTTGGGCAGGGCACCACTTTAGGATGTCAAAGTATGATAAAGAGGTTTTATGTTTCTACATCTCAGAAACAATATCAAATTCTATGTTATATCTTGCATTAAATTTGAAAACACCAAATGAATTACCTTTGTTATGGAAGTCAAGTGGACCTTTTGGTGGAGGAGGGTTGTTATTGGCACCCTAATTCAGAGGCACCATATGGTTAGGTGGTGCTGATATAGTGAATGGACCCTTATTTTGATTTCTTAAAAAGTGTCCTCCCTTTGTCTGAAAGGCTTGGGCATCATATGTATCTTCCTCTGGTTCATTCTCATTTTTCATTGGGAATGAAGGTTCTTCTTCAAAGAGGTCATAAGTCATAGTTGTATCCACTGAGCCACCTACTTTGTTTGAATTCCCTTGGAACATTTTGGAATCTTCCTGTGCCATCTTCATGACCTTCTCCATTTCAGGGTAGTTTACCTCAGAATGAGTTTTAGTATCATGCAACCTGCACTAGTTAGTCATAAAATTGAGGTCAACCACATTCGCAACATGTGGCCTATCCTCATTAGCTTGATAATTGTGAGGAACCCCACTATTATTTAGCCCTGTATTCCATTGTCGGTTGTTATTTGGCCTCTAGTTATATCCTCTATTTTTATTTTTATAGCCTTGGTTAGGGGAGCTTTTTCCTTGATAATTCCTCTTGCTATGATTGTAGTTGTTCGGATAATTACCCTGATTGTTATTACTCTAATTAGGGTAATTACCTTAGTTCTGAGAGGGGTTCAGTTTAAGTTGAGCCATATCATTTGTGACTTGAGATAGATTTTTCTTTAAGGTCTCCATCTTGTTTGTGAGTTGAACTATCTTCTCACTCTCAACACTCTTAACAACAGGTGGCTAACTGATGAGATTTGGTATTCCAGCTTGGTTATGATGACCATGTGGACTGTGATGAGCCTGTGATTGTTGAAAGATTTTAGGAGCTTCGTTGGAAAAGAATGGAATAGGAGATTGAGTCTACAACTCAAATATAAGTCCCTAATGGGAAGGGGACATCCCTAGGACATTATTGAATAAATGGGTTGGATTAGGCATCTGATACCCCATTGAAGGAAAAGCTCCTCCCAAGTTTCCTTGTTTAGAGCTAGTTTGTTGTTGTAGCTTAATGGCTAGATGATAAACTTTAGACAGGGAATCAATATTTTTTGACTGATAATTCCTTTGTAGGAATAGGCCAAGCAAAGGGTCTATCACTCTAAAGTATGCCTAAATGGCACTATTCTCAACAACTAGATAGGGGTCCTGTAGTCTCTTATACATTCATTGAAACCTAGTATTAAATAAGGGTAGGGATTCACATGGCTCCTTCCTAATGGTAGAAAATTGGTGGAACAAAATGGTTGGATCCACATAAAATTTGAATTGATTGATGAAAGCATTCCCCAGATCTGTCCAGCTCAGGATAGAACCTTGTGGAAGGCTTAGGTGCCAGTTTTACGCCATATCCCCTTAGGAATAAATGAACAACCTACAAAGTACATCATGGTGAGCTATTTGGGATCTAGTACAAGCGTTCTTAAAAGCTTGTATGTGCTCTTCAACACTCCTTGATTCACCATGAATGTATTTTGGATAGAATCTTTCAGGATTCTTAGGCATATCATGAAAGCCTCCAAGAATAGTCCCCAATGGAGAGGGATTATTCATAAAAAATTCCATTGGTGGCAGTGATGGGGGTTGAGCTAGCTGTTGGATGGGCTGAACTAGCTTTAATGGCACTTGAGATGGATTCAATGGTGGATTGATAGGTATCCACTGGGGTATTGGTAAAAAGCTTGGTGGAGTGGGTGGAGCTGACAAGGGTGGTATAATGGTTGCCCCAGTCTTGTGAATCTTGTTGGGGTCTTGAGTTCTACTAAAGGTGGTGGGTTTTCAGCTGATCAAAGAACTCTATTGGACCTTTCTGGTGAGAAAAACCCAATATTATCTAGTTTTCTCTTCTGGCCCTCCTAGCGCCAGATCTGTTGATGGTGCTAAGTTGACCCACAATATGTAGGTAAGATAAAAGTGAAATATCTCACCTCTCCTGAAAAAGATAATCAACAATCAAACTGATCACCTCCCAAGGTCTTTGATGTTGGTTCACAACGTTGTTGTTTCATGAAGTGGTCAATATGGTTGTAATGTTCAAGGGGCCTACTAGTTTTGAGCTTCTGGATTGTTGTAATATCAAACATATATTTAAATCTACTTTAACCGGTGATTTTAAAGAAAAAAAAAAAGATAGATTAAATCCTTTTAAACTAACGAGAATGTTGATCCATCCAACTAATCAAACTTGTTACCTTCCAAGGAATTCCTAAATTGAAACTGCAAAATAAAGCTATCTTGTAATTAATACAAAGTTTCATTCATTCACAGTGCAAACTTTAACAGTAGATTGCAAATCATCATTTAAACAAAACATAAGATAAAATTTCATTCCTTGAAAGCTTTCCAAATCAAATAATTAACCCAAGATAAATTCCATTCTGGAGCACAATATGAAGTAGATTTAAATATGGCTGCTTCTACTATTTGTGAAATAGATAACTAACATTTATAAATCCAGCAAGATCACTAGTGTATAGAAAACCCATGTCTTCGAATTATCTCCATCTATAATAAGAAAATCTAGGAGATACATCACCTCCTCTTCCTATTGAACTAAAAATGCATAACTTCCTACAAAACCCTAGCTTGCTAACCTTTCTTAACCAAAAAGAAGAAGATGAAAAAGAAGATCCATCTACAAAGAGGTGAAAATGTCATATATACACGCACACCCAAAATGAATCGGCCCCGTTTTAGGGTTTACAAAATAAGTCAGTTACAAAAAATGTTGGCCCTAGAAGAGTTTGGAACAAAAGTCAATCATACATTAAATGCATATACTCTATTCATGTCAGTGAAAGATCGCTCTCAGGCATGGTCTCCAAATTGTTTACGACCACCATCATTCACTCGCAGCCCTCGTCCCTGACCTCAAGACCCATTTGTAGAGTTACTTTGAATGTTCTAAAGCATTGTCACTAATATTGATCTACTTTTTCCAGTAGATGTCCCATCTGTCATTAAGACTCATGGGTTCTTCCTCTCTGTTTATATCTTTCTACAAGTTGAACCCCCTGAGAAATAGCATCTGATGTTCTTGACATGCTTTAACCCTACAAAAGAATGCTCTCATTAGTCCTCTAAAAGAATAGAAAGTATCATTTTTTGTCTTACCTTTCATTCCTTTTCATTTCTCAAATTTAGCAAAAACTCAACTCTGGCAGAGGCAAGACCAAATCAGAACTAGGAACAACACTTACCTTTAATACTAGTAGGATGGGAGCCAGAATGAAATCAGAACTGGGACTGGAGTTAGGATGGGAACTGAACATAAGACAATTTGTTAACTTTTAATTCATCACACCATTCTATCTCCAACCCCACAAAAAAAGAAAATAAATAGAGCCAAAACTCAACCAATCGACCAATTGAGTAGAATTGGAGTCGGGATGGGAACAGAACCTAGAAGTGACTAATGTCCCAAGTTCAATCCCCATTCAGGTTCTACGTCCGCAAAAGCAAAGACCCGGGAACTCGCAGCAGGGTGTGGGTGATTCTGGAACCAAATGAAGAAACTAAATTTGGTAAGAACTCCATATCCCAAATCCTTCCTGAACCTGGCCCTGCAAAAGAGACCAAACACAAGGATCAAAACACGAAAACAAATGCAAACAGGATCAGAGAAAAAACTAATCCCAAGCAAACCACAATGGGGGTGAAAGTGGAACAAAAACCCGACCCTGAACTTTCTCCAAATTCTAGGTTTGGTTTCCATCCCGACTCTTCCTCTGACAACACACAAAGAAACAATGAAAAAAGGAAAAAAAGGAAAAAGGAAGGGAAGAAAACACCCCACGACCAAATGATCGGAAGAAAAGGAAAAACAAACGAGTTCAGCAGAATTGGGACCAAAACAGAACCTTGACTTGGAACTTCAGAAAAGTTCTAGAGTTTGGTTTCGGTCCGCATTGCACTTCTGCCAAAACAACAAACAAAGAGGAAGAAAGAAAACCAGTGGAACCAGAACTGAAAGGGGAAATAGAACTGGAACTTAGAAAAAATTCTGAAGTTCAATTTTGTTCCACGTCCTGCACCCACCAATACAAAAGAAGACAAACAAACAAAACAAAGGAAACTGACAGAACCGGAACTGGAATGGAACCTAGTAAAGTTCTAGAGTTTAGTTTCGGTCCACATTCCACATCCACCAAAACAAAATATAAAATGCCTAAGGTAGAAAACAAAAGGCCAAAGGAAACATAATAGAAAAAAGGGGGGACCTATTTTAAACAAGTTTAAAATGGGGTGATTATGCAAGGTATAACACTACCCTTGTGGTATCATGCTCGTCCTTCCCCTCGAGGGGTGATTTTACAATCATCCCACTAATCGTGCTTCTACCCTTGTGGAAGCATGTTCACCCATCTCTTTAAAGGGGTGATTTAAAAATTGCACCTCTTTGTGTGTATGCCCTTGTGGACCTGCGCCCGCTTATTCTCTGCCACACATTCATCCATTCATTGGAACAATGAATCCATTTTACTAGAAGGGTGAATCTTCTCTCCTATGGCGAGATCGTTTCTTTCCTAATCTAAACACCCATCCTAGAAATCATAAAATATTTACAAAAATGAAAAGTTCAAATGACGAGCTTGAGTGTTAGATCCTACCTATTCAAGGGCAGTTGAGAAGTGGTAGAACTCTTGCATGTTGTCCACTTGATGGATGATGATTTCCTCCTCTACCATCATGCTTGCTCCCCTCATTAACTCTCTCACTCTAGATATCAGTCAATCACTCTTGACCATGTGTGCATAATGAGAGTAGGATGCATAGTAAATTTTCTAATTTACTATTTATAATTACCTTTCTACCCTAATTAGCCTTGCTAATTTTGGTCATTTTCACCCTTTTTAATCTTTTTTAATCCTTTTTCCCTATTTCTTCTATTTTCCACCATTTTCACCATTTTTTTCCATTTTTCACCATTCAAAATCCATTTTTCATGGCTTTTCATCCTTTACCATGTGGTACCTGTTGGCACTATAAATATTTTTCACAATTTTAATAGCCTACATTCATAAATCCCATAAGGTCGCCACATTTTAAGTGCAGAGAACAAAAAATATTGTTATAATCCATTTCACATGCCATATTCACCAATGATCCCATTAGACTTGACCTTTTGACACACCAAAAATAGCTCTGGTCATCATTGAGTAAGATAAACAGTTGATATTGGAAGGACTAGGTACATGTATATCTAATCCATAAGTCATAGCCTCTCAATTTGAGCATTTCTTGCATATCAGCAAAAGTTAAACCACATCATAGTGATCAACAACTTTGGAGGATGCATATTCACAAAGACAAGGCCTTTCTTCCCATCAATGAAAAGATTATCGACAAGAACAATACTATCAGAGTAAAATCCTCAAGTCAACCCTAGCATGCATGGCATGTTGATAGACCCTCATCAGTAAGAAATTCATTTTGTCTCACTGATAAGACAAATGGAAACACATCGAGGAGATGTGTACTATCGGAGATATTTTTTCTTTTCCTTACGACTTCATATGTTACACTGATGAAAGTAATCTCAACAAGAGTCTTGTTGATTCTTTCGAAGGAAGAGGGAAATGAAAGAAACACATCGGGGAGACTAATGAAATCGGAGTAACTTTCAAATCCCTTAGCACTTCCTATTGTCATGCCGATGGTAATATGAATGGATCAAAGTTCATCAAAGTGACAGTTGGCAACAAATTTGATATCTAGTTGACTTCACAAATCTCTTCCTGAAAGTGATATATATTAAAAAATAAATGAAAGGACAATTATTTAGCATTGGTAGGAAAATTATTTGATCTTCACAACCATGAAGGATAATCAAAAGAATACCCTCTATCTAATTAACATTTGGTTTGGTTCAAATACATAGATTGGCCAAAGTTTCAACCAGTCTTACCAATATAATCATTCGATCTGACATTGAGAAATTCAAAAAACTTGTTTAATTTGTGTTCAAAGTTGGAAATTAAAGGCCACATGGGTGTACATTGTATAGATATTATCTTATTGAAATAATAATAAGCAAGAATAATTTTTAGGATTGGTAGCGAATGGAACAGGAGCATAGGCAAAGGTCAAAAAATTTAGTGCGGCCAAAAAATTTCAAGTAAGCTTGCGAACTCTTTGTAATTATATTTTTAATTCTATCACCTTGACAAGATAAAAAAGAGGGTTCAAGGTCTAGGAAATTGAAGAGTAGAAAACCACAAAGTGAGGGTAGCTAGCCTAGGGGTAAGAAAGAAAAATTTGAAACAAGGGATGAAGCAAAAACAAATGAGAGAAGATTAAACCAAGATCTCATTGAACAATTACCTAGTTAAGGACCAAAAGCCAAGTGTTTTGTAAAACTTAGGGTTGATGTAGAAAGATTTGAAGACAAGTGCAGGCGTATAGAGGATGTATGGACCCCTATTTGAAGATATGAGCTATTTATGTTTAATTATCATCAAAAGGATAGGTTTGAACTAGTATGCAATCCTTGGAACTTTATTTTGGGAAAATTGGTTGTCCGTAACATATTTGTAAATGTGGAACTAGTAAAAATCCTAGCTACCCACTACAATCTAGACCTCAAGGCTATCTACAATTCACTAGGTAAACCTTTTATACATGTGTTTGAAGCTGAAATTTGTGAAATTTTTCACCTAAATGACACATGATGAAATTATTGTGCATTAGGCTTTAGAAAAAGAATACTAGAGAATGGATACAACATATAGAGGGTGGAGATTACCATTGCATAGGCCCAAGAAGGATGGAGGTCTAGTTCCACTTGATGACAACGATGGGCCCCCATTTCATGTTGACTTATTTGAACCCTATTTAAATTACACATACTTCTCAGTGTGTTAGGTGTTAGGGACTGAGGCCCCTGATTTTACGTCAATTCTACCAATGGTGACTATTGTTGATGTTCAGTAATATAATGCCAGGAAATTTGACTATGCTTCACATATTTTTAAAGGAATTGATTCGAGACTAATGGTAATTAAAAATGGATCCCCTACACTTCATTTCAAGCATTATTCCATTTTCATGCATATAACAATGTATTATAGGAAAGAAATAGGGGTTTGGATAGAGGAATTAAGGGTTGCACTATTTGACAAAGAGGGTAAACCACTACCAATATAATTATGGACTGCCATTTGGGATAGTAGATTTGTCAACACCATTTATGCTCATTTTTAGGAGTATTTTGTCAAGACATTATACAGATTTTTCAACTATCCTTGTGATCACTCATTATCTGATGAAATTAAGAGGTTCCTTAGGCCCAACAATTTCAATGGACTTATAACTATTGGTCACAATTGGGGCAATTGGTATTGTTATGTGGATGCCACCACGATTAGATTTTATGGTTTTGAGGATACACCATTTATTTTTCCAAGGACAATACCAGATAGAATTGTAGAGATTGTTAGAAAAATGGATTAATTGAGTGTTATGAATCTAGGTGCCTTTGGGAAGCAAGCATTCATGCCAAGTACTTTGTGCTTTGAAAAATTCACTATATTGTTAAAAGAGGTGTATGACTTAATTTTGGACAAGGTATTGCACTTCAATTTGAAAACGGATCCACCAAGGAAAGGATTTGATCTAGAAGGATACATTGATTTTTCTAGAAAAAAAGGTAAACTTGGGTGGGTATGATCATATAACCTATCCATATGATAACATGATCAGGAACATGGAAGAGAGGGAAGTTGAAATGGCTATTGATGAATATAATAGGGGGGTAGAACAAAGGATAAAAAAATACAAGAAGCATAGGTATTATCCTCATGTGAGGAGTCATCTGATGATAATGAATCTTGAGGCCCAACTAATAAAATTTCCAAATTGAGAATTGAGGATTGAAAGTCTCCCCTTAGAAAGTAAGAAATTGAAGAGGGTTCTGATACAAACACAAGGAAGTTGGCTTATATATCATTTGTTGCTGATGATGAGTTTGTAAGGTCCCCAAAATTTAGATCCTTCTTGTACAAGTAGAGAGGGAAATCAATAAGAGAATCTATTGTAAACATAACACCAAACAATGAGGATCAACTTTTGTATACTTTGAAGTTAAGTGTAGAAAATGAGATCAAGGATATGACTACGAAGCAAGGAAGGAAATTATTGGAGGAGTCTAGTGTAATTATTTTCCTAGGTTTGGATTTGAATTATAAACTTTTTTTTACAACTTCTTGCAAGAAATAGTGCTACACAAGCTTATTCCTGAAGGAGTTACAGAGGTGTACACATGATCAAAGTATAATCCTAATGAAGCTTCTCTCATGATTTGGGACCTGTATCTTCCTCACAAGAAGTTTGTAATTATTGACACTGAAAAAGCATTTGGCCATGTCATGACATTAAATGTAGGAGAGGCTGATCCTATGGCTACAATTGAGATTGGCATCAATGTTGCTAAATTAAATAAAGCTCAAATCTAGATTTTGATTAAGGAAAAGGACATGTACAAAATGAATAGTGAGAGGATACTCAAAGAGAATGATTTCCTAAAGGATATGGTTAAAAATACATTGAAGGGGTCTACTAAGTTACTAACTCAAGGGGAGAGTTCACAATTAAAGGATAATGGTGAAGGATCATATGTACATGATCAAGTGAATAAAGCCAGGTTTGATACAATCTCTACAACATTTTAGAAAAGATATGCTAATTTAATGATTTGGATGAATAAGCTATGGTAAATCCATTCCAAGAAACATGATACAATTCAAGAACACAAAAGGATAGATGACTAAATATAGGAGAAAATTCAGGAAATGCAAATGAAAGGTGTTTTTGATAGCAGGGCTACCACAAATGCCGAAGATATAGTGAAAAAACACAAGGAATATTATTATGAACTTTGGGAAACTGCAATAGGATTAACTCATGCTAAAAAAGGTGGAGCACCTACATTATTTGAAGATAATGGAGAGTTGAATGGTTAGGACGAGTGGACAAGAGAGTGCAAGATGATATTGCATAAAGCCTTGGAAGTAGCCAAAACTAAAGAATCGACATTCGATGAATCATTTGAGCACTTGGGGAAAATGGTAACCATGGAGATCATTATGAGAAATTCCACAGAAGATTCCTATACTCACTTAAGATAGGATTATTTAGATCATATTACTAGAATCCCTCTATGGATTGCTAGAGCCTAATTGTTTACGTTTAATTATTGTAAGTTGTTAGTTTCAAAAATACATTCACGAAGGGGTGCATACTCTTAAATTTTTTGATATATAAGTCAGATATATAGTGATAGGAAGACAATAGGAAGCAAATAGGGATAATAGATAGATAGGAGAATATTTACATAATGTTTACATTTTGAAAGACTATATTGCATGCATAATTTTGAGGAAATCAATGAAAGATATTTGTTTATGTGGCTTCATATTGGTATCAGTTGTTTGTTGGAAATATACAATTATTTGGTTGTCTCCAACTTAATATTTCCTTATTCTTTAATTTGGTTTATCAAGGGTATATTCAATTTATCAGGGCACATTTTTTCTTCTTGTGTGGTGTGATTAATTGGTTTCTTTAAAAGAATCAAAACCCTTCTAGTTAATCACAATAATATGGAAATGTTATTTGGATCAGTAAGAAGAGGCATATAATTACGATTTCATTTTTGTCTTCAATTTGGCATCATTTGTTGTTCCTACATGATTTATTCAATTGGTTCCTTCAAGGAAGGATTAAAATCCTTTTGATAAATCATAAGTAACCTGGTTGTGTCAGTTTGATCAATAAGTAGGGTTTGTCAATCACTTTCCTACATGCGTATACAAGATATAAACTAGCATAAGTGTGCCAAATAGTTTGAGTTATAGCTAATACAAGTCATTCATCCTAGATCTTCAATGGACTCCATCTACCCAACAAGGCACTAGTCTTACCCATTTCATCACTTAATTTTATCAAATCTATTTTTTAAAACCATACATTTGTTAATTGAACATATTAATGAGCTTCACCTTGATATTTCTTATACAATTTATACCATAGTAGGCTTGCATCTCTCCACTTCCAATTTCCATTGTGGATAGATCCCTTATGTAAGAAACACATAGTTCAAGTCTGCTTCATTTGCATAGGTACACCTGCCTAGGTGTAGCAGAGGCAGAAGAGAAGAAAGTTTAAATACACCATTTGGCCTTGTTCATTAGCATAAAATGTACCAAGAGCTTGATAACCTCTTGAGGTTTTCCAGCCAATATTTTTGAGACCTAAAAAATTGGTGACTCTACTAGGGATCCAATTATGAACCCAAGACTTCCATTATAGATTCAATTAAAATATCAAGAAGGTAAACACTTCACTAGGAAGAAACTTATTTTCCTACTTATGAACAATAGGTGGCAACTCTAAAGAGATTTTATGAGTAATAAAGTAAACATCAAATCAAAAAGGATAGATGATAGACGTCAAAGAATAACCATATCATCAAACATGAATGGAAGAAGACCTTTGCAACAAGAGAGTCCTAATAAAACCAATACTAGGTGGACAGAAAAGAATGGACCTCCTCATGGGAAGAACAATGAAAATAAGGGTGAAAAGTCATCCAAACAACTAGAAGGTAATGTGAATTCAGTAGAACAACCTTTCACAACTTATACTTCCTTTTTTCATATTGATGGTGAAAACCCCTCAACACCTGAGAGAAATAATATAAGTGAAGGTATCCTCAATCTTGAACTAGACCCTCAAAAGGAAAATTAGTTCTATGCCCGGGTTGAAGAAGAGAGGAAGCAAAGATAAGAGGAATATGATATGGGATTCTCATCACAAGGAGAAGAAAACAAAGAGAGACTGACTGATCAAACTACTGTTGATTTTAATAGTATGAACAACCAAGAGATTGAATTACATCTTGAATGTAAAAGGAAAGAACTTAGAAGGAGGCAACAAATGATACAAGAAAGTCAAGAAATGAATCAATAGTTGGCTCAATTAAATATACAGGCATCAAAACCACCTAAGTATGTACCTCCACACAAGCAAGGTGTTAAGATGGGTTCATCTTAGTCTATTGGTGCTCCTATATTGGCACATAATACAAGGAGTAACCCATAGAAATGTACTCAACAAAATGTGCCACCAAGGCTCCATCCTCCAAAATATGGCAACATTCCCCAAAGTTTTCAACCACCAGATCAGCCATATGCTCACAATATCAACAACATGTGCCTCATCAAAATATTTACTCCCAACAACACATCCAACATAAATAGTATCATCATCCTCAATATTGGTACCAATACTACCCTAATATGCCACCCTTGAACTTTCCTCCACAAAATCCTACAAACCCATGTAGAAAATTTGATCTAACAGGGCATCAATTGTACCCATACCCAATGGATAGTAATTGGAGAAATATGGTTCCCAAGTTCACTAGGAATAATGTGATATCAGCCAAAGAACATATCAAAAATTTTAATTCCTTTGTTTAAGATATTGTTATGGAGCATGAGGATGTGAATATGAGGTTATTCATGGTGTTATTAACTAAAGAGGCAAGGGGCTGGTTTAATGGTTTTCTTGATGGTACAATTAATTCTATATCAAACTTACAAAATCAATTTCTAGAGCAATACGAGAATTAGTGTACCCTTGATTTTTCCTTGCATGAACTGATAAGTATCTAGAAACATCAGAATGATTCATTTTTTACTTCAACTAGAGGTTCTCCAAATTGCACAATAAGATACCACTTGGGTCCAAATTGATTGAGCCTGCATCCTTAAGAATTTATCTAAAATCCTTTGATCTGAAGATAGGATATGAGTTTAGAAATAGGTGCCCTAGAAGTCTAATTGAAGCACAAAAATCAACATTGACTATTGAGAACAACAGAAAGGCTATTGGGATGATTGGTAAGAGAGATAATCTCAAGGTTCCCAAAAATGTTAACAATCCTCAAAACAAGAAAGAGAATACATACATAAATGAAATACCAAGGTTGCATGATATGCCATACAACAAAACTAGAAGGATGGAAAGCCCATAATTGATAGGCCTAAGAATAAGGAGACTCTTGATCACTTATAGAAGAGGGAAGCATACATGGTCAACAATAATCCTTTTTGTCAATTTTGCAAGCTCCCACATTCTTGTGATCATTGTGTTGTATCTCAGTCAATACAAGAAGAAGAAATACTAGTGGAAAATGAACAAGAGGATCATACAATATATTTAATCTCTCACACCCTCCATCTAATTGAGAAAGGATATTCATCTTCAAAAGAAGAAGGTAATGAGTATAATGTTGATAACCAAAGGTACAATATTCACATGGAGAAACAAGTATTTTCCGATTATGATGAAAGCAATGACGAATCATATCCTCCTTGTGCACCATCTTAGTCAAGTAAATACAGAATAAGGAGGCCTATAGAGGAAGAGATAAAAGAATTAAATATTGTTGGAGTAGAGAAAATGAAAAGTAACTATAGGCTTAGAAACAGAGCAATAAATATAGATGTAGGTGCTCCAAGTGGAGTATTTGTGAAAGAAAAAGAGGTAGAATAAGAAAAACCAAAAAGGATGGAAAACAAGGAACTAAATCGAAATGAACAAAAACATACTCCTAAAGAAGAAAATAAGAAGTCACCCAAATACAAGTAGAAGTTTGATGAAACAAACAAAAGAGAAAAGGAGGAGAATAATGGAGATCCACTGGAACAAAAGAAGATAACCAAAATAGAAAATACCTCTTTGGACTTCACATAGGCCTTGTCCTAGGTAAAGATGTCTATGCCATTACTAGAAATGATGAAAATAAAAGAGTACATAGATAGTGCTATTCAACTAATATATAATAGAACTAATAAAATTACAAACTTTGAGAATAAAGAGACCACTAAGTTTAGTAACAACAAGTAGGGATAATTAAAGGTTCCTAAAGTTTGTCTTGGTGATGCATTAGTGAGTCCTCCAAAAATTGATCCATTCTTTACTACACTACTCATAAATAACAAATTGGTGAGAAATTGTATGATAGATTTAGGCACTTCTAACAACATCATGCCAATAGGAGTCATGAAATAGCTTGGAATGTGGGTAGACACTACTGGTGGTAAATTCTATGCTATGGATAGTAGGTATATCCTATTGGTAGGAATTATAAAAAATGTAGAAGTTAATTTGGTTGTTTATCCACATGCAGCTTATAACATTGACATAATTGTAATTGATACACCTCCTCATTTTGGGATGCTCTTGTTGAGACAATGGACTACAACAGCTAGAGGAAATCTACAATTTGACTTGTCCTATGCCATAATAACAGTAAATGGTGAAGAGGTCAATCTATATAGAGAGAAAAGGGTGAATAAGATTATGGACTATGTTGCTTAAAATCAATTAAACTACTTTTGTGATTTGGATTTAGGAAGTTTCAAAATAGAGTCTTCCCAACCTGAACTAGTGAATTCTGATCCAATTGATAATAATGTTTCCAAGAATCAACACAATGCATGGAAGATGTATTTTGATGGAGCATGTAGTCAGGAAGGTAATGGAGCAAGAGTATTTTTATCTCACCAAAGGGTACTACATTCAAGTATTCATTCTTGATGACATTTGAATGCACAAAGAACATAGAAAGTATGAAGAACTGCTAATTGTGAATATGGTTGTCAAAAAAAAAATCAAAATGCTAACTATTCTTGGAGATTATGAGTTGATCATTTCATAGATTAGATGAAGATATGCTACAAAAGAAAAAGGATAAAACAGTATAGAAATACTGTGTGGGACATAATTGAACTATAATGCCTTTTCTATTGAATGGATAGATAGGTCCAAGAACTTGATGGTATATTTCTTAGCCAACAAAGATTTGAAAAGAGATGATATCACGCTGGCCATAGTCTCTCAAGTCGAATTCAAATCAAGACTTGCCATCCCTGATAACATCTATAGTTGGTAAGTTTTCAATGATGACTCTGATCTCATCAAGTTTCTACATTGCATTGATAAGTATGAAGCCCAGGAGATTGATTTTAATGCATCTGTGGAAGAAGTAGATCAAAAATAGATTGTGTTTGGAAAAGAAGTTGTGCAACTCAAAACTAACAAACTTCCTAAGGGACTTGTGGCACTAGGAAGAGTGTTTGATGGAAATGATCATGATCTCACCAAACAAACACCAATAAAAAGAGAAGATGTTGAAGAGATCAAATTAGGGACTTAATTGGCACAAAAAGGGGTATACATCGGAAAGAAAAGTCAAACAATCAAAAAAATGTTAATTGCATTGTTAAGGAGATACAAGAATGTTTTTTCATGGTATTGTGAGGATCTTAAAGCATACAGGGAAGACCTGTTCCAACATGAGATCCCATTGAAGCCAGATACAAAATAATTCAGGAAAAAACAGAGATTCATAAACCCTACTTTGGAACCCAAAATGCATGAAGAGCTTATGAAGATTAGGGAAGGAGGAATTATCAAGCCAATTAGACATTCATTTTGGTTCTCCAATCTAGTACCAATTAGAAAGAAAAATGGAGATATAAGGCTTTATGTAGAATTTCAAAACAAGAATGTATCTTCTCTCAAAGATAACTACCCACTTCCAAACATGGAGGCTATGCTACAAAGGGCCACAGGTTGTGAGTTACTATCTATGATGGATGGGTTTTCAGGCTAGAACCAAGTGAAAGTTAAAGAATAAGAACAATACAAGACATCCTTCACTACACCATGGGGAACATATGTTTATGTTAGGATTCCATTTAGACTCACAAATGTTGGTGCAACATTCCAAAGGGCCATGTTGCTTTTTCAGACCTTATTAATGTAATAATGGTAGTCTACCAAGATGATTTAACTACATATTCCAAATAGGCAGAGGATCATGTGGCTCACCTTGGAAAGATATTTCTGAAAGCATTGGAATATGGCATCTCCCTCAATCCAAAAAAGTGTCATTTTGTAGTAATAGAAGGAAAGTTACTTGGGAATACAGTCTCTAATGAGGGAGTAAGGATTTCTCTCGAAAGAGTGGAGGCCATTGATAGGATACCTAACCCCAAGATAGTTAAGGCTATTTAATCCTTCTTTCAAAAAATCAATTTTGTAAGAAGATTCATATCAAATTTTGTTGAGATGGTAAAGCTAATATCGAAGATACTAAAGAAAGGTACAAAGACTGATTGGAAAAATGAACCTATAGATGCATTCATATCCATAAAAGAGTAATCAAGGAGCTCCAGTATTGAAATCTCCATATTTCAGCAAACCTTTCCAAATATATTCATTCGCATCCTATCATAGTTGCTACAATGATGCTCCAAAAGAATGATGAAGGGTATGAGCATCCAGTCTCCTTTTTTCACAAATCCCTCCAAAATGAAAAATTGAAATATGATATTGTGGAGAAAAAATTCTATGCATTGATAAGATTCGTCAAGGAATTTAAACCATATCTAGTGGTAGAAAAAGTTATAGCTTATGTTCCTAACACTATTGTGAGAGATGTATTTGTACCAAGTGAAACAATAGGGCATAGGTACCAGTGGATAAATAGAATCCAGCAGTTTGATATTGAGTTTCAGATTAGTAAGAGGGCAAGGATTGGCCAAATTGATGGTTGAAACAAATTTAGAAGTTTCCCAAGTATGGAATGTGGGAAATGAAGAAAATATGGTTAGTAGTATTGAGAACACATCATGGTACGCTGATATTGTGTACTATCTTAAACATTTGAAATGTCTAGAAATTTTTTATGACAATAGAAAAAGGACACTCAAGTTGCAGGCCTCAAAATATGTATTCATGAAGGGGGGCATCTACTAGAAGAATAGGGATGGTGTTTTGTTTTTGTGCTTGGATGAACATCAAGCGAGGCATGTCTTGAAGGAGATGCATGAAGCAGTATGTGGGGGGAATTTCTCAGCAAAAACCACTACTTATAAGATATTAAGGGTAGGGTACTATTGGCCTAAGATTTTCAATGATGCACATGACTATACTAGAAAATGTGAGGCAAGTCAAAAAATTTCTGGAAAATTGAAGTATCAAGGGGTGTTGCCTCTAAGACCTATGTAGGTGGAAGCTCCATTCCACCAATGGGGAATTGATTTTATAGGAAAAATTGTAGAAAAATCTAGTGGAGGACACATATGGATATTAGTAGCCACTAACTAATTTACAAAATGGGTGGAAGTTGTGCCTACTAAGCAAGCAACCAGCAGAGTGGTAATAAACTTCTTGATGGAAAACATTATCACCAAATTCAATGTACCTGCAAGAATTATAACCAACAATGGGATGTGTTTTAGATATGATGAGTTCAAGGAATTTTTCCAGTCTTATGGAATAGTCATCTCATATTCTTTGCCTTATCATCCATAGGTGAATGGGCAAGTTGAATCCAGTAACAAAAGTATCCTAAAAATAATAAAGAGAATATTGGACAACAGCAAGAAGGTCTGGGATTCCAAGTTAAAATTAGCCTTATGGGAAGACAAGATCACTATTAGAAAGTCTCCCTTTGAACTTGTGTATGGGTCTCAAACTAGGCTCCCTTTACATAATTTTCTACCAGTGAGTAGGTTCATCTTACAAGAGGACTTAGACATCCTTAAACCTATGGAGGAGAGGATGGAAGAATTGATATAACTTGATGAAGTTAGAAATCAAGCACAAAAATATAATATGAATAAACAACTATAGATGAAATACTTGTATGATAAAAAGACAAAGAACATTAAATTTGAAATAAATGACATGGTCCTCATGTGGAATGTTAGGAATCAAGATAAAGGAAAGAATAGAAAATTTGAGGCCCTATGGTTAGGACCATTTGTCATTATTGGAAAAGTTGGAGAAGATTCATATTATCTACAAAACATGATAGGAGAAGAACAAGAATTTCTGGTGCATGGACAATTCTTGAAGCATTTCTTTTCTTAAAACTTTCCATGCACACTAGAATAGGTGAAGGTAAGGGATTTCTAGTGTAGGGGAAATTCTTGGATAACCATCTAAAACAAATCTTTTCCATGCATAGTAGTATAGGACTTCATATCAATTCCACCACTCTTGATTTTCCATCATTTCGTTTGCCATCCCATATCACAAGCCACTTGTTCTTCTCTTCTAGTGATCTGAATTCTTCATATACCCACCAGGGGTATACATCCCCAATTGAAGCCACTATTGCAAAAGTAAAAAGAATTCACACTTTCAATAGCCTACATTCATGAACCCCATAAGATCACCACATTTTAAGTGCATAGAACAACACAAATTGTTATAATCCATTTCACATTCCATATTCACAAATGGTCCCATCAGACTTGACCTTTTAACACACCAAAAATTTCTCTGGTCATCATTGAGTAAGAGATGCTAAACATATAGTTCATATTGGTAGGACCAGGTACATGTATCTTTGATCCATAAGTCATAGCCTCTCAATTTGAGTATTTCTTACATATCAGAAAAAGGTCAACCATATCACAGTGATCAACAACTTTGGAGGATGCATATTCAGGAAGACAAGGCTTGTCGTACCACTGACAAAAATGTTATCAACAAGAGCAATACTATTGGAGTAAAATCCTCAATTCATCCTGAGCATGCATGGCACACCGAGAAACCTTCATCGGTGAGAAATTTATTTTTTCTCACCGATAATACAAATAGAAACAAATTAGGGAGACGCACAGTGGGTGATCCCACAAAGATTGTTTAAAATTTGTGGGAGATTCTATTTTTTGCTAAAATCACATATTTTTAGAAAATATAATGATTTAATCCTTAAAAAGTTCCACTTAAAGCATTTCAATTGACGAGGGTTTGATAAAACTACCTTAGATCAAACCCCCTTGGATAGAACCCTGCTATTTTAAACCATACCTATACTAGAGTCTCATTTACACCTATCAAACTACTGATAAAAAATCACTTTTTTGTAGTTCTTCTATCATTACTTCCAATCAATGTTCATCTTTGCATGATTCATTGACACTATTGGGCTTAGTCTTAGAAATCTGATAGTATTCTTCTGCAACTTTTCTACAAGTCTAAACACCTTTGTTCTTATCACCTATAATCTGATCTTCTGAATGATTTAGTCTTACATACCTTGGAGTCTTAGGATGTTTTTGAACTTCTAGCTCTTGTGATCTCTTCTGCACTTTCACTAGTTCCTTCCTCTTGATTTTCTTGATTCACTGAAATGATCTAAACTTGATTTTGAGTATGAAATTTCTTTCCTCTAATTGAACTATTATTCTAATCATCTGAATCATATCCATGGGTTCTAAATGGTCTACCTATGTCTTCATCAACCTTGAAATTTTCACTTTCAAATACTTTCCTCAATCCCTTGTTCTAGCACTGGTAGGCCTTACTCTTAGTAGAATGACCAAGAAAGATATCTTCATCACTCCTATTATCAAACTTTTATATAACCTCATCTCTTTCGATATAGCATTTAATCCCAAATATTTTGAAATATCTAATAGTAGGATTGTGACCAAACCATAGCTCAAAAGGGGTCTTACCAATATCACCTTTGAGTTATACCCAGTTGAGGATGTAAACAATACTACTCACAACTTTGCTCCAATAGATATGTGGAACATTTCCTTCCAACATCATAGTCCTAGCAGCATCTTGAATTTTCCTATTCTTCCCTTCCACAACTCCATTTTGCTGAGGGGTCCATGAGGAAGATAATTATATCTTTATCCCATGCATTTCACAAAAAGAATTAAACTCATGGGAAGTGAATTTACCACCTCTATCTAATCTCAAACATTTAATCTTTAGACCTTTCTCTGTCTCAACCATATCCTTAAAAAAAATTAATTTCTCTAGAGATTCAAAAAATTTAGTTAAGAAAGTAACCCACATCAATCTAGAGTAAACATCAATAAGTAACATGAAGTACCTATCCCCTTGTAAACTTCTGACTCTAAAAGGACAACACAAATCAGTATGAAAAAGCTCCAACACTTCATTTGAACAATGTTGTTTCTGTTGAAATGAAATTCTAGATTGCTTCCCTAATTGACATTCCTTGCATATATTATTAGTAGGCTTTACCAACATAGGAAGATCTCTCACTTCCTGAGTAGAACTTATCTTGATAATATTGTCAAATTTTACATGACACATTCTCCTATGCCACAACCAACTTTCATCAACTTGAGCAATTAGACAACTTTTACCAATAGCATTATATTCCCAAGAGACACTACACATGTTATCTAGTGTTGTCATTGATGGAAAACCTAGTCAGTGATTTGATCTACACATCAACATTTTCTCATACTCGAAGTCAGATTGAAGCTAAGCGATTAACTATCAAGTTAGAACACAACATCCAACAGAATTGTGTTCATGGATTCATATGCAATTTCTTGTTATCATTTTGAGTTTTGGATGTTAGGGAAGGTTGTTAGATGTATGATCTATGTTTTCCTTGAATCATAGAGCCTTGTATCGACTGTTGTGCATGTTAGAAGATCCAGTTAATTAATTTTCTATTTATTAATGCAAAAGGCCGACTAAGTGAATGTAGCATGTTGTGGATCTTTGGGAAGAAATTGTTTAAGTATTTTTGTGTTCGAGCCTATTAATTTGGGTCCTCACTATGTTGTGGCTGACTTTGGTTGGTGTGGATTGAGCTGACGGTTTGTAAATATTTTATGTTTTATTGAAGCCAACATGTGGTTGATTAAATCCTTAGTTGTAGATATATATAAGTGATCATTTATAACATTTTGATGTGTGTACGAAGTGTGTTGCTGTGTGTTATGAAATTTAGAGAGATTTTAGAGTGATTATGCACAGTTTCACTTGTGCATAAAAGGATTTGTGATGTGAATTAAAGTAGATAGAGAAAAAGAGAAAAATCAAATAGAAGGTCAAGAAAGTGATTAATGAGCTTAACTGAAACTGCAATCAGGCATTGGAAGATGCTATTTTGTTAGTTCAAATCTTCTGGATGTAATCCAAATACTTTTTTAAGACAACAATTATTCATTTTGTATTTGAGCAGTGAGATCTAGGTAGTGCACCTAAATGCATGTTTATTCCCCTTTTGTAAACACTTTTTGAGTATACCTAGATCATATTGTGGATTGACCTCCATTGTGATTCTTCCCTTAATAGGGTTTCCACGTAGAAAATCCTTGTGTTATGGTTGATTTTTTTATGTTCTTGCATCTTTCTTTCGGTTGACTATTATAAGTTCTTTAAAGATCATATTAATAAAGCTAAAAATTGTAGAACAATGATTCACCCCCTCTCAATGTTCCTTGATTCCAACAATTAGTATTAGAGCCTAGTTCCTTGAAAGAAGTTTAAAATATTGGGGAAGATTTGGGAAAGTGATTCAATGAATTCAAGTAGTCTTTAGCAAAAACTTTGGTGGCCCTAGATGATCTTGATCAGTTCAAATATGAAGTCTGGGAATTGCAGGAAAGCCTCATAAATGTTGAGAAATTCATTCAATCATTGAAAGATAAAATCAATGAGTCAAGGGAAAAGAGAAAGGAAATCTATGATTGGATTAAACAAAAAGAAAGTAAGAGCATGGAAGGTGAAAACCTTATTCAAGTCTTGAAGGAAAAGAAAGAGGAATTTGAAAATCTTACCAGAGATAATGTTGTCCTAACACATGAGTTGGAATCTATTGTGATGAGGATGACCGAGGATATTGAAGACAAAAATAAGAATAAAGAGAAGCTTACTTAGGCCTTGAAAGAAAAATCTGAAGAATGCAGCTAAATTACTGGTGGATTCAATTTGATAGAGCTTGATTTGGAACAATCCATAAATAATGAAGAGATTGAAAAGTACATTGTTGATCTCATAGATGAACTTGTTGCTACAAGTGAATTCAAGGAGAAGTTCAAGATTAGCTCAGCCAAGCTTGATGAACTGATTAAAATTTAGAGGTCTGAAGGTGACAAGTGAGGCATTGGATATGAGAAAGGAGAAAGATCTTAATCTAGACAAAGGATATTTACGGAAGGAAATCAAATGAACAAAGCTAGAAGGTATCTAGTAAGACAACCTAATGCTCAAAGATTCAATGGTTACTATTTTATTTTTAATAAATTTGGTCATATGGTAGCTCAATGTAGAAGAAAAATGAATCCAAGTGGTTCATCATTCTCAGGTCAGTGCTTTAATTGCAATAATTATGGTCATCAGTCAAATGAATGCAGAACTATGTCAAACAACCTTTTCAATAGAGATGTCAAATGTTATACATGCAATAGATTTGGCCATATTTCTAACCAGTGTAGATCAAGAGAAAATTAATAGAACAATTGTTTTGGACAAAGAAATGTGGTATGCTACAATTGCAAGAAATCTGGTCATATTGCTAGATTTTGCAAAAGTAGAAAGGGTCTAGTAAATCAAAAGAAAAACACGCAGAAAGATGAAAAGGGGAAAGGAAAAGTTACTACAGATGAGATCAAGAAGAAATGAAGAAGATATGCATGAAGAAGAGTCCCTTTGATGTGGGAAATGATGATATTATTGAATTGGATGTTATATTTTCTTCTATGGTAATTGGGTATAAGATCTATCACTCCAGTCAGGATAATTCTATATCTGGTATAGCAATCTATACAACATATTAGATGATCAAGGAAAATGCATATTATGACCTGTGTGAGTTACTCTGAAGCCAATTAATGGAGAATCTTGGAAAAATCAAGAAGGATAAGAAGAATTCCTTCAAGTATGGTAATCTATTGTTGTGTTTATTCATCTATTTGATGAATCCAGGTCGGGGAGTTGGAAAAGTTCATTGGCAAGGTGATAAACCCATAACTATTCAGATTAGAGACATCTTGTACGGAATTGGAGATATTAAAGCAAGGAAAAATGCTATCTGGGGTTATTTCAAGAACTCTCAGAATGAGATGCAAGCCAGGGAAAGGATTCCTTCTTCTATTGTGGATAAGTACAAGGACAAAATTTTCTTCATGGTTGATATTGATCAATGTTTGATGGAAGTTGCTGATCCAAGAATAGTGTGGAGAATGCCTATGGGTTATGAGGTTGAGGAACAAATTTTGGAGCTATGTGCTCAACACCTGTTTAGTAAACCTTAGGATCCAATAGAAGAAATGTTTGGTACCTTTGAGGAAAAGGATATGCAAGTGCATGATCAATTAAATAATCCTATGATAATCCAAAGAGTGAGAAAGGAAGTTGAAGCTTTTGCAGAAGTATGGGTATATTAGTTGAAGCTGTGAGAAAAGCTAGAAGGAAATGAGAACAAGATAAAGCAGGACAACTAGCTAGAACTAAGTTTTCTAGTCCAGCAACATCCTCTACCAAATATAGATCCACAAGGAGCCCTACTCTCTCATCCAGTCCTGTAATGAAGTCAAGTCCTGTGAAAGCTCAAGTCAAAATATCTGATAGAGTAGAAAAAGAGGAAGAAGGAGAAGAGCACAAGAGTCTATGTTGTTGTTTCTGAAGATGAAGAAACTAAATCTGATGAGGAGGTAAGAGAAATTAAGCATAAGGGCTCAAAGGAAACAAAATTCAGTAAGGAAAAGCTCTCAAGTGAAGAGAAAGCAAAGAAAAAGATGAAAATTGATAAATTAGGTATGTCTATAGAAGAAGTTGAAAAATCCTTGATTAAGGATGGTAATCTTAGGCCTCTTTGTGAATGGTATGACACCTTTTATAGTGTTGGTCAAAGAATTCTTGAGGAAGGAAAAATAAATTATTTGAACAAATTCAATATAACTCTCGTTGAAATAATATTTGGATTACCTAAAGCTCTATATGAAGTCTTAGAAATGAGGAGAGTTAATGCAAGAACTAAAGAAGAGAAAATGAGAATGGATACTTGTTGATCTATGTCTGGTGATGTCTATATAAGAGATGAATAATATTCTCAATGAAGCTAAAAGGGATTTTAAGAGAAAAAAAGGGTGAATATGTTGATGATTGGCCAGACTGAAAAAGTTGCAAAGGATACTAAGAAAATTCTTAAGGAAATTCTATTGAAGAATAGATACAATGTTGTTTCTAAAGAAGTGCATGTTGAAGTTGCTCCATTTGGTCTGGTAAATGAAGAAGATACATTTAAGGATACTTTGAATCCTCTTGATATTCATGACACTAAAATTCCTACAGAGACTAAAGCTCCTAAAGCTATGTCAGTTGAAGAAGTTGAGATTACTAAAGCCTAGGAAGAATCAGTGATGAAGAAAATAAGGTTGAGGAAAAAGAAGTTCATGTGGAAGCAAGAGACACTGCAAAGGAAATGAAGGAGTTTTTGGGAGAGAAATAAGAGGATTTGGATTCTGAGTTGATTAAAGGTCCTATCAATTTGGCTATGTTATCTCCCATTGAGAAACTGAAAGTTGCATCATTCACTCAAGCTAAGGCAAGGGAAGAGATTCTGAAATCTCATATTGAAGATAGTAAACTATTAAATCTTGCATCTGGTATTCTAGAGAAGATTATGCCTTCATATTTCAAGGACTCATCCAATTCTCCATTCAGCCAGTTGAAGAAACTTTTCAATTCTATAAGTACTCACTTTGAGTCACTTGAGAAGTCAGCTATGGATAAGGTTCAAAAGGAGTTTAATGCTAACAGGTTCTGTAGATTGAAGGGAATGATTGCTAATGATAAATATTTGTTATCTACCTATGTAAAGAGTATTCAAAGTGATTTTTATGAAGGTGGAAACATTTATAAGTCATGCTTATCATTGTCTAAGTTCACTAAAGACATTGAAAAGAAATTGAAGGAATGTGAGAAACAGTTAACAAATATCTCTCAAGCATTTGATCATCTAACCATTTCTATTGGAAAGAAAGAAGGTAAATTCATATCCTTGCTTGACAAGATTAAAATTCTAAAGCATGAAGAAGGAAGAATTTTTGAAAGGGTTTGTGAGCTTAGAGGACTAATTGGTCCTAAGATGGATACAATGCTTAGTGTATTGAAGGAGGCACAAGATGTTATGGTGGTCAATGATCTGATGAACCTTGAGTTAGTAGAGATGCAATCTTACTTGTTATGTGGTCACATGACTATCTTGGAGAGTCTCAAAAAGATTTGGGACACTAGTTTGAGCTTGTTGAAGAATAACTTTGTAGATATATTCAAGTTTATTTAAGTTAGTGAAGCAAGTTTGTACATATGTAGTTTGTTCATAGAAATTTTGTTTTAATTTTGGAATGTGGATTCCTGCCTTTTCCATTGATGTCAAATGGGGAGAGTGGGACAGTGAAAAATTCTTTAATCATCTCAAGGGGAGTTGTGTTTTGAGAATTCGAAGATTGGTAGTGTAATTCATGTTGGTACTGATCCGACACTTAGTCATTTTTCACTAAGTGTTTCCATCAATGCCAAAGGGGGATATTGTTGGAAAGATACATTGCACATGTCATCTGGTGTTTTCATTGATGGTAACCCTAGTCAATGATTTGATCTACACATCAGTATTTTCTCATACCAGAAGTTAGATTGAGGCTAAGCGATTAACTTCCAAGCTAGAACAAAGAATCTGACAAAATTGTGTTCATAGATTCATATGAAATTTTCTGTTATCATTTTGAGTTGTGGACCTTAGGGAAGTTTTTTATATGTATGATATATTTTTTCCTTGAATCATAGAGCCTTGTATCAATTGTTGTGCAAGTTAGAAGATCCGGTTGATTAATTTTTTGTTTATCAGTGCAAAAGGCCAACTAAGTGAATGTAATGTGTTGTGGATCTTCAAGAAGAAATTTTTTTAAGTGTTGTTGTGTTTGAGCATGTTAATTTGGGTCCTCACTATGTTGTGGCTCAATTTGGTTGGTGTGAATTGAAAATTATTTGTGGATTGAGCCAATAGTTTGTAAATATTTTATGTTTTATTGAAGCCAACGTGTGGTTGATTAAATACTTAGTTGTGGATATATATAAGCGATCATTTATACAAAGTGTGTTGATGTGTGTTGTGAAAGTTAGAGAGATTGTAGAGTGATCATGCACAGTTAAACTTATGCATAAAAGGATTTGTGATGTGAATTAAAGTAGACAGAGCAAACGAGTAGAATCGGATAGAAGGTCAAGAAAGAGATTAATGAGCTTAATTAGAACTATAATCAGGCATTAGCAGATGCTATTTTGTTAGTTCAAATCTTTTGGATGTAATCCAAATACTCTTGTGAGATGGTGAGTCTTCATGTTGTATTTGAGCAGTGAGCTCTAGGCAGTGCATCTGAATGCATGCTCATTCCCCTTTTGTAAACACTTTTTGAGTATACTCAAATCATATTGTGGATTGACCTCTGTAGATAGGGAAAAATCAGCAGTTTAATGTTGAAAATAACAATAAACTAATTAAATCCTATCAAGCACCATGAAGCACAAACTAGAATGAAAATAAAAATAAACAAAATATATGCAAACCAATTTTCAAACTAGACTTGATTGATCTCCATGGCTCTTCTCCACCTGCATGAGAATGCAAGATTTTGAAGGTTGATTTGTTGGAGGGATGTTGGTTGCTAAATTTTGCAGCATAATGACATGATGAAGATGATAGATGGAGATGGATGGAAGATAGAAGAATGATTTTGATAGCATAAGGATGTCTGAAGAATTTGATGCATATGGCCTGTGAAAGGTTAGATTTATAGAATTTCAACGTGGACAGAGATAAGATTCAATAAGGATTTGATTTTTAACAAAAGAAGAAATACAACGAGATGAGATAAGATTTTAAAAAGATAGAAAGATTTTGATTTATGTTTTAAAGGAAATAAAACAAGATAAACTAAGATGTGAAAAGATAGAAAGATTTTGATGCTCTTTTAAAGGAAATAAATCCTGAAAAAGATAAGAAAGATAATTGATGAATTATCTAGTTAAATAAATTAATTAGATACACATGAGTTCAGATTTTGGAAAGAAAGCGAGAATATCCTTTTAAGATTTTATTAATTAAATAAATATTTGATTTATTTAATTAATGTTGGATTTATTATTTCATCAATTAAATAACATTAATTATTTAATTAACATTAGAAGAATTAATAGAAATGATTTAATTAATTAAATAATAGAAATGATTTAATTAATTAAATAATAGAAATGATTTAATTAATTAAATAATATAAATTATTTAATTAACATTAGAGGAATGGATGGATTATGCATAGGAAGGGAATAAATGAAATTATTAAAATAAATAAGATTTATTTAACTAATTAGATGATGACATTGGTACCTAGGCAAAAACATACTACAAGATGCCTAAATGATGCAATGTTGTGACAAAGTGTTGTAAGAGGACATTTTTGGGTGTCTATATTTTTCCCCTCTTTGAGATGATGTTTGAGATGATGAAATTTGTGTCGAGTAACATCATTTCAAAGAAGTTAAGGTATGGATAGAGGAAAATGGATGATGATATCAAAATATGACAATGCCCCCTCGAGAGGATAGGTGGGTTGGACAACACGGGTAGGCTCTCGAAATGAAAGGGATGGGTCAAGAACTAAAGATGAAGGAATGGATAGAAGTGTACAATGCATTATGCTACATGAAAGTGAGCAACCATGATGTTTGATTTAGCACTAGACATTATGCACCAAGGTATAAGGACCAAGGTGATGATGTGTCTCATTCCCCAGCATAATACAATCTTGTCTAGACATATGAGGAAGTAGACTTAGAGAATTAAATTCCTAATGCACAAAAGGTATGATGTGACCTTAAATGCAAAGGATACTACAAAAAGCTACTACAACATACACAAGATATGAATATTAGCTGTAATGATACAAATTTGATACAAATGCAAGATAAAATGATAACACACACAAGCAAGCAAGCAAGCATGCACAAATTATTGAAAAACAAACAAGGTATTGTCCCTGTCAATCTGTAAACCATTGATTGATGATAATAATAGTGTTGTCATTGTGGGGAATGACATATCCCTAGATCAACACAAGGATGATGATAATTGATTCATTGGTTGATTTGGTTTACGATAAGATTAGGATCAAGACCAAATGATGTGATTGGATAATTTGACAAGATTGATTGACTTGATTGGTATGGATTAAGGATTGACTTTCATTTGGATTATTTCTTAGATTGATTCGATTGAGTTGATTGGATGAAATGGTTTGTAATGATATGATGATTGATTGGATGACAGGATGTGATGAATTGAATAAAAGAATTTATGTGTTTGGAATGATTTAGGTTGAAGTGATTTGATTAGATGATTGATTGCTTGAATTGAGGAATTGATTTGATTGGATTGATGAAGAAATGAATTGATTTGATGATAATGATTAGATTGATTAGAGGAAGTGATGTGGTTTGATTTTATTGCTTGGATTTTTGTTGGCTATTTGATTTTTTTGGTATTTTTGGGGAGATTTTGATTTTGATTTTTTTTGGTTTTGTAATGTTTTTATATATATATTATTTTTTTGGATTTTCAAAATGTTTTGATTTTTTTGGATTTTTGAAATGTTTTGATTTTTTTTGGACTTTTGAAATGTTTTGAGGTGTCAATGGATGAAAATTTGGGTAGCCTTTGTGCTAGATACCAATGAAAAGGGGAAAACCAAGTCTAGGTGCAAGGAGATAGATGGGATTGATGGATGAAAGGGTGGGTGATGGGATAAGGGATAAAAGGCTCATGATCGATGGATGGATATAAAGGATGTATGCATCATAGGAGAGCAAGGATGTGATTTCCAAAGACTATGTCACATAGGAATAATATTCCCCATTCTAGGTACAAGACTTAGGATATTTCATGACAAAGCTTATGACAATAGGATAATGATAGGCTTGTTTGGAAAGATGAGATATATCAAGAGATACCCAAAACATGTTTCAACATTTTGCCCCTATGTCTTCATCAAGATCAAAAAGACAATGGTGGATAAGTGGAGTTAATATGATAGGTATGTATGATGGCTAAAGATGGTAGGTAGTATGGAAATGAAAAGACATGAAGATCATAGGTTAGATAGATAAGACATTGTACCCCCAAGTGTAAGTGAAATAGAAGATCAACCTATACATGATGCCTGTTTGCAAGGTTTTCATCATGATACTTATCAAAGGTGCCTATTTACCAGATTTTCACCATTGGATGAAGGGATTTCTCTTTACTTTTTTATTTTCTTTTCATTTTTCATTTTTTTATTTGTTTTCGAATTTTTTAATTTTTGGATATGAGAAGGGGAATATGGATAGGAGAGACTCAAGTGTCTAGTTGCATGAGAGGTGATAGTCCCACTAGGGATGGATGTCATCGTATGGACCATGCTAAATGTCATTATGCCCATAGATGTTGGTAAGGGATTGCACGAGTGTGAGATGGATTAGGTAGATGATGGATTATGATGTAGATTATGGAGGAAAATAGTGGATAATGATGGAGATTATGGAGGGAAGATTATAGGGATTATATGGGACTTATGCAAAAGATGAATGAGGAGGCTTAGCTAAAAGCATGGACCATAGGAAGATGGTGGGGGAGATATGGAGGATAATGGGGGAAGGGTGAGGAGATGGAGGTATGTGGAATTGTTGTGAAATGGAAGGGAACCATGACTAATTGTTGCACACACTATGATAAACGTTGAAGCTTTTGATGTGGAAGGGGTGTAGGAAGCAATGTAGATGTTTTCTTAGGAGATGGTGGATGAACTGCTTTAAGTACCCACATAGACTTAGTATTTTTTATGATTTTTATTTTGCTTGTTGGTTTTAGGAATTTGATATTTTTGAATGGAAGCAGATGGTTGGGATTTTTGTGATGTACCAATTTAGTTTTGGCCTTTACTTTTGGAGGTATAGGCTTATATAACTTTTGTGATGTATTTTTCTTTGAAATTTTGTATTGATGCCCTAAGGAGGATTTTTAGGATTTTTGACTTTATGTGTAGAGGCATCCCCATTTTTATTTTGGCATCCCTTGGGTTTGGTGGAATGAGTGGAAGCTTTATGTTTAGACAATGTGTGCATTGATTGGTCATGATTAAGATGTTTAGAGGATTTACGGGTAGATGGATAAGAGGATTGGATGGTAGGGATATTAGGAGTTGGAAGTAATGGTGGTAAAGTGGATGGAGGGATATTGGGATTTGGAAGCAATGGTGGAAAAGTTGATGGTGGAAGGTGTATGGTCACATGCTTTTGACATTTGTAGGGTGATGGAGGAGGGATGGAAACATATATTTTAGGTGTATTATGGAAAGTGGACTTAGGATGCATGGAGGAAGTACCAACATCTTGAGATTGGTGTCCATGGGGTGTATATCCAAGGCCATGAGAGCATGGAGGGACTTTGACATGGATGGGATCCAAAATACCTTGTTCATGAAGGTCTAGATCTTTACCTTGGTGGTCCATGTTTTGGAGTGTGCACTGGACAATGGGACTAGGTGTAGGTGGAACACTATACATGAGTTCCTTATTGGATGGAGAAAATGACGCAAGGGAAGATAATGGTATTTTTTTTTCTAAGGAGGAACATTCATGAATGAGGGTGGAAAGACCAATAGGATATGATGGAGGAATTTCAATGGGGTCGATAGTGGGTGTAGGAGGATCATTAGGATCTTGATTAGCATTGTGTTCACTTAGTTCCAAGGTATTTGTTTGATCTTCTATGTGTGCTTGGGAGGAACTTATCTCATCATGGGAAGTGGATGTTTGTGTATCATGGATAATGATAGGTAGGGGGTGGATAGGAGCAATGGAGGTTTCTTGTTCATGGATAGGTGAAGTGATAGGATCTTCATCATTATGGATATCATCTTGATCATAAAAATGATATAGATTGTGGATAGGTCAAGGATGAAGATGATTTGATATTGATTAGGACTAGGGCTTGATGTTTCCACATGCTTGGGAGTATACTCTTGATATAACTCTTGGGTTCCTTGAATGGAAGTGGAAGGGGATTTCTCATGGAGAGACTTGACATGTTCTTGATGGTCAAGAACATAGGAGCATGAAAGAGGGTGACTTAGATTTATGACGGGAGACTCTTGAATTGGATCAAGGGGTTTTGGATGACATGGTTGACTTGAAGGACTTGGCATGATGTTTGAGGACTCTTTTGTATGTTCAAGTGTATGTGTTGAAAGAAATGGTGACAATTAATTCCTTGCTTGTAGCCCTTGGGTCACATCCTTTATAGGTGGATGGGTGGATTTAGGTAATGCCATCAATTTATTCTTTAAATATCTAAATGTAGGGCATTCATTTGATGGATAATTAGATGATGATGGGAATAATGAAGATTTTTATTGGTTAGAAGGTAAAGAGGCCAATGAATTAGGACTCAAACATGGTGGCTTATGGATAGGAATTTGATTGGATGGTGGTATGATATACTTAGAGAGTACATAACCTAGATTAGTGTTCCCCTTGTGAATGGTTGCATTAAGACTTAAAGGCTCTTGATTTTGTTGCCCAAGTGGACTTAAATTCACATGTGTTTGTCATGATGTGGCTTGATAGGTTTATGTGGCATTAACATGTGAAGAATTGGATGGATTAGATTGGTATGAGGTGGAATTGGTTGATAATAAATGGATAGGGGATGATGTTGTGGTTGTTGAATTTGACAAGTGGCCATGAATTGATTAGATTGAGCTAGGAGGTGTTGGATTTGAGGTGATTTAATTTTTCAAAACTCTTGGAAGAGAGTTTGAAGGATTTGTATGGTTTGGTGTTCTAGGGGTTGGGGTGTTCGGTGAAGTGTTCAAAGGAGGTTTTGAAGTTGGGGTGCTAGGTCTTCTAATTTTGGCTTGATGTCACACATGTTTGTAAACTCTTACATATCAATTTGTTCCTCAAAGTATGCAACATAGTTCATGTCATCATTAGAGGTGGTAGGAGAAGCCCCTCAAAGTATGATTTTAGGTTTTTGTTTTGTTTCATTATTTGAACTAGAGAAAGGGACTCCTTGAATTATGATTTAAAGCTTAGGTTTTGTCTCAAGATTTGGCCTAGAGGGATATCCCCCTTGGATTATGAATTTGGCCTTATGATTAGGATTGGGCTTGTTTATGATTATGACCATTTTGATAAGTGGTGATGGTTATGATGTGGAATGATTAGATTGGATGACTTGGATTGATTAGGATGAAATGGATAGGATGTGACTAAGAAGAGTGATTAGGATGAAATTGATTGGATATGAATGTGTTGGAAGAATGTGTAGAGTGGCTTGTCTTTATGTGTTTGGCGTTTAGCTTGATTTGGCAATGTTTAAATGAATGATCACACATATACACACATAAATCACTCATGCAAGAAACATAAGCAAGTTTGAATTGTGAAATTTGAAGAATGTAATGATGATTATTAAACAAGCATGCATGAAAGACACATCAAAAATCCCTATGACTAGTCAAGTGGGGTATGGTGAATTAGGTTTCAAGCTTGTCTGCACAAGGTTGACTAAGGAATGATTTGAAAGAAAGATCGTGCCACATAGTCGGGAGAAAGGGGTAACCCACCCTTCACCTTCACTTCCCAAAGGTATAAAGTTCTTTGGGGCTTATCCAAGAGTGACAAGATTTTAACTCCCAAACAAGCGTGTCTTCTGATTCACACTTTGATTGAGGTCATCCCCAGGGGTGATGAAATCCCCTAGCAGGCCTCCTATGAAGGGTTTGACAAAATAAAACCAAGTTAGATGTTTGTGATCACACACACACTTGATTCACACTTGCAATGATTAATTTACCTTAGATTAGAAATGAAATGTGTGTAAAACAGTTCAAGCAAGTGCTCTTTTTAACCCCAAATCAAGATGTGATGGAAGACAATGATTAATTTTAGACCCAATTTTTTTTTGAAGTGTGATTGAAGACAAGATTTTTTTAAGCAAATTTCAATGATCTGATCAAACAAGATTTGATTTTATGCCCCAAATTGAAATGTGTGACAAACAAGATTAATGAGATGAAGGATGAAACAAGTGCACCTAGTTATTTTTGCTTTTCAAATTGTTATTGTGATTGATCCCAACACTTTTCCAACTCCATATGATTCACCGACAAGTTACCAAGACAAAAAGAAACAAATTACAAATGTGCTAGAATAAAAGTCATATGCGTTGAAGAATATGTTTGAATTTGAAAACTTTAAATCTTTCAAAGTTGATAAACACTTGCAACATTGGATAGCTTATGAAATTATACCCCATTTCAAAAAATAAATCTCTGAAAAGACAAAAATATGACCAAGATATGGCCATTTTAAGATTTACCCTAAAAGTACTAAAATAGAGAATATATGGGCTTAAACAGTGACCTTGTATGTGCTAAAACAGTGCCAGATGAGCCAAAACAATGCCAGATGCACTAAAACAATGCCATATGTGCTACAGAAAACCTTAAATGCACTAAAAAAAGTTTTTTTTAACAATTTTTTTAATGAAATGGACTGAGTATATGCACCATTCTATTCCTTATAAGCATCGTTCTATTCCCTAAATGTGTCGAAATAGTTCTAAATGTACCGAAAGACCTGTAAAAGTGTCATTAAAAGCCCTGGATGTGCTACAAAAATCCACAGATGCACTACAAAAACCCACAGATGTGCTAAAATGAGAATTTTTGTTAGAAAGCAGAATTCTAGAATGTAAAACCTATCAGAAAACCTCCAAGTACATGTTAAAAATAGGGAAAATGCCCCATGGTGGGTGCCAAAATGTAGATAGGGAAAAATCAGTAGGTTTAATGTTGAAAATAACAATAAAATAATTAAATCCTATCAAGCACCATGAAGCAAAAACTAGAATGAAAATATAAATAAACAAAAGATATGCAAACCAATTTTCAAACTAGACTTGATTGATCTCCATGGATCTTCTCCACCTGCATGAGAATGCAAGATTTTGAAGGTTGATTTGTTGGAGGAATGTTGGTTGCTCAATTCTGTAGCATAACAACATGATGAAGATGATAGATGGAGATGGATGGAAGATAGAAGAATGGTTTTGACAGCATAAGGATTTGATAAGATTTGATAAGGATTTGATTTTTGACAAAAGAGGAAATACAATGAGATGAGATAAGATTTTAAAAAGATAGAAAGATTTTGATTTATTGTTTTAAAGGAAATAAAACAAGATAAGATAAGATAGAAATATTTTGATTCTCTTTTAAAGGAAATAAATCCTGAAAAAGATAAGAAGGATAATTGATGAATTATCTAATTAAATAAATTAATTAGATACACATGAGTTCAGATTTTGGAAAGAAAGCGAGAATATCCTTTTAAGATTTTATTAATTACATAAATATTTTATTTATTTAATAAATGTTGGATTTATGATTTCATCAATTAAATAATATAAATTATTTAATTAACATTAGAAGAATTAATAGAAATGATTTAATTATTTAAATAATATAAATTATTTAATTAACATTAGAGGAATGGATGGAAATGATTTAATTAACATTAGAGGAATAAATGAAATTAGTCAAATAAATTTAAGATTTATTTAACTAATTAGATGATGACATGGGTACCTAGGGCAAAACATACTACAAGATGTCTAAATGATGCAATGTTGTGACAAAGTGTTGTAAGAGGACATTTTTGGGTGTCTACAACCTCCATCATGGTTTTTCCCTTAATAGGGTTTCCACATAAAAAAAATCCTTGTTTTATGGTGTTGTGGTTGTTTGTTTTATGTTCATGCATCTTTCTTTTGGTTTAATGTTATAAGTGCTTTAAAGATCAGATTAATAAAGCCAAAAATTGTAGAACATTGATTCACCCCCCTCTTAGTGCTCCTTGATTCCAAAACATTTAGGTGAAAGATGTTACCTTTTATTTTTGTACCTAAAGTAATCACGTTTCTGGAACTCCCCAATATTCTACACTTTCCATTCTTGAATTGAAGATTGTATCCCTTGTCAACCATCTGTCCAACTATAAAGAGATTATGCTTCAAACCTTCCACATATAGAACATCATCAATATTATTCTTACCATCAAGAGAAATACATACTCTACCACAAATTACACCTACTTTGTCATCACCAAATCTTACAACACCACCATCATACTTTTCTAGGCTCACATATCTTATTTTATCACCTATCATGTGATGAGAGCATCCACTGTCAATCACCCGTTCATTTTTTCTTCAACTCAAGCAACTAGGGATTTCTCCACATTTGAGAAACTAGTAGATTTAGTAGGGGCTAGATCATTTTCCTTGATAGAAATAAATACCCATTCATCTTCACTTACATTCCCTTTATCAGATTCATCATCTGTCACACCTTCATCAGGAGCATAATAGCACTTTCTTTGAAATCTAGGCTTATTAGGTCTTGGCTTAGGAACTCTTTCCAGACACCTTGATGCAAAATGACATCTCCTATTGCAAGAAAAACATTTAATAGCTAATTTCCCTTTATACTTACCTTCTCCTTTGGATTCCCTTTTGATAATAAGTGCCTCAAGCTCCTCTAGTTTTCTCTCCTCTTCTTCAATCTCTCTCATTTCCTCCTTATACTTGAATACCTTTCTAGAAGAAATTTCTCCCAGATTAGATCACTTTTTTATCTCTTTTGGAAATAGTAGCTTTGAATGCAAATTATATCTTAGGACGAGCATCACCAAACTCACTCAACTCAAAAGAAGTAAGCTTACCAATCAACATATCTCTGGTTACATTTGTTACAAAATGAAGCTCCTCAATAGTAATAACTTTGAATTTGTATGCAGTAGGAAAGGATCTAAGCACTTTAGCAACAATCTCTAATTCTTCCTGTTAGCTCTAAAATATGTAGGTAAAGGGTACCTCAAGAGGCTACCAATCTCTTGATATGTTTTAGGGTAACATACAAAGTTAAATGGCCTAAACCTTCTACTCTTTAGGTGTTGTTGGACCTAGGCGGGTATACCTAAATGGATGAAGTAGACTTGACTTATGATCTTCTCTCTTGCAGTGATTTTTCCATGATGGCAGATGGAAGTAGACAAAATGAAATAAAGTTTGGTATAAATTGTATGCCAATATTCAAGACTAAATCCTAATATGTTCAGTTAACAGATGTAAAAATATAAATGAAACTAAATGATGAAAATGGAGAGACCAATGCCTTATAGGGTATGTGGAGTTAAGAGAAATATGAAACAAGTACCTCGTTATGGCAAGCATTCAAATTGTTCAGCATGACTTAGTTTATAGCTTGTATAAACATGCAAGGTTATGATTACCAAGTTCTTATTAGTGATCCAAATGACATTTTCTAGTTACTATGTTCAACTTAGAGGATTTAATCTTTACTAGAAAGAACCAATCAATTGACCATACAGATATAGCAAATGTGCCCTGAAAAACTAGATATAAACTTGTTACACCAATTCAAATAACCAGAAAACATCACACTGGAGACAACTTCAATAGTGCTTTCAACGAACACAATAAACAACTGATACCAAAAATAAATACACTATATTTAAATATTTCCATTGATAACTCCATGATTTTAAACATGCAACATAGTCTCATTTTGGCATAACATTTTCTTCTACTATATTATGTTATCTATCTTCTATCCTATTCTACTTGCTCCCTTCTATTTCATTTTTGAAATAGATATTTATACATTGAGTACATGAAAGGACGCATCCTTTTGGTAATGTCATACGCTTACATAACAAATAGTTTAGAGGATAATTAGTCTCTATTTAGCCATAGGTGAGTTTTAGCAAGATGATTCAAATAGTCTTGATGCTCGTATGTGTCTGCATCTCCAACTGCATTCTAGATTGTGATTTCAATTTTCATCATCTTCTCATTCTGCTCACTCACTTCTTCTAACATTGTATCCTCCACAGAAGCTAGCCTCATGATTTCATTTAGTACTAACTCGCATTCACTTTTCCACTTGGTAGCTTCTTTCAATTCCCCTTTCTCATTAGAGAATGCAATCACAATTTTCTTGGCAGTGTTTATCAACCCTTGTTCATTCCCTTATAGTTCAACATAGAAGTTTCAATGACGATTTATAATATGATTTTCAGCTTCAAGTGCTGCACTGTTAGAAGTATCTCTTTGGGCTATCTCATGAAACTTCTCCATAATTGGTCCATCCATCCTTGTATGCTCCCTTAATGCAGCAAGGATATGAGAATATTTTCCCCAAATTTTATTTAACCAAGGTGTTAAATTATCCTGCCTTTTCTTGATAATTGCAACAATTGCATCATGCTTTCCTTGGGAATAAGCACTTGATCCTATCCAATGATCTTTCAACTGAGAGCTTTCTCCTTGAGTGATAATTTTGGTTGCCCCCATTAAAATACCAACCAAATATTTAATTCTATTATTCTCTCTCATCATCCTTTCATTATTTTCCTTGTACATCTCTCTTTCTTTTATCAGCATCCGAATCTGTGCTTTGTTCAATTTTGCAATATTGACCCCAATTTCTGCAGTAGCCACAGGATCAACCTCTCCAAATTTTAGGTTCATGACATGTCCAAATGCCTTCTTTGTGTCAATAACCACTGATTTCCTATGGGTTTGGTATAAGGCCCAAATCATCAATGATCCTTCATTAGTATTGTACTTGGAGCCTGCATACACCTCTGTTACCTTTTCTTTGTCAAGCTTGTGTGTAGCATTGTTGTCTCTTAAGAAACTATCAAAAACAGGGGAAGAATTGAGATCAAGCCCTGGAAATATCATGACACTAGCATTCTCCAACATTTTCCTCCCCTTTTCAGGGGTCATATTTGTCATTTCATCATCCACACACTTTCTTAATTGATTTAGTAATTGTTCTTCATTTCCTGAAGTGACATCATCAACATTTTCTCTTATTTCCTTCCCTTTCTGTTTGTACAAAAATGCTTTGAACTTTGGGGAATTTATAAACTCATCATCCAAAACAAATGATCTATATTAAATATGCCTTGCATCTACATCACTACTTTCAATACTCTGCTCTCTAGTTGGGCAAACATACTACTAAGTTCTCAACCTGGACACCTTTTCTAGTTTGCCCAGTGGCACATTATCTTTTGGTGTCTCCTCTTCTCTGGAAGACAATTGCTCTGTATCCTGCAACCCTTGGTTATACCTTTCAACTACCATTTCAGCTTCATCTTCATCTAAATTCTTGATCATATCATCAAAGGGATAGGGTACATGCTGATACCCTCCAAATTTTATCTTCATCTTAGCAGAATTAATATATCCCTCTGGATCAAAATCTTTTCTGGGTGGTCCTCTTTTCATGTTGTATTGAAGCAATTTATCAAGGATCAAATTGTATCCTTCCTTAGCCAACACAGTGAAGTCACCAAAACACAATGTACTAGGCATAAAAGCCTACTTCCCAAAAGAGTTGAAATTCATTACACTGCAATAATCCATTTGCCTAACAATCTCTAGGTATGCAATCCTATTTGGGACTGTTTTTGGCAAGATGAAAGGGGCATCTTCAAATCCATAGACTCTGATCATTGTAGCTCCCTCCAAACAATACCAATCTCCCCAGTTATGATCAATTGGCCCATTGAAATCTTTTCACTGAAGGAATCTCTTAATCTCATCAGACAATGAATAATTATAAGGATATTTATATAGCTTATACAATGTTTTTACAAAATGTTCTTCAAAATGAATGAAACGAGCATTAGCAAACCTACTATCCCAAACATCAGTCCATAATTGAACAGGTAATGCCTCACCATCCTTATTAAACTGCAAAATTCTCATCTCTGGAGGCCATACTCCTAGCTCTTGTCCAAAATGGAGTACTAGGTGCATCAACAATGAATAATGCCTGAGATGAATAATAGAAGATCCACCTTTGATATCCATCAATCCTGAATCAAGCCCCCTAAAAATGTACAAGGCATAGTCAAATGGCTGAGAATTACAATACTGTATATCTGCTATGATAATCATGGGCATAATTGACATGAATTCTAGGGAATCCATTCCCAAAACCTGACTCACTGAGAAATAAGTGTATTTTATATAGGGTTCAAACAAATCCACATGATAAGGGGTCCCTTCACTATCCTGCAAAGGAATTGGTTTGCTGCCTTGTTTAACCCTATAAATTGGCAGCCTCCAACCCTTATAGATTGTATACATTCTTGAGAATTCTTTCTCCAACTCTTCATATATGATCTACTCATTGCAAAACCCTTCTAATTTGAAAACCTCACCTATTGCTTCCTTTGAAAAATGTATGTGTGGCTTTCCAGAGGGGTCACATATAGCTTTATGCTTTGGGTCATAATGATCAGCTAGCAATTTTACTAATTCAACATTCACAAATATGTTAGGGCACACCATTTTTCCCACATTTAGCTTCCATGGATTGCAAATTGGTTCAAAACAGTTTCTTCTATGATAATGGAAATTGAAAAATTCATATCCCCTTATTTGAGTCCAAACATCTCCAATAAACTTGCATTTATCATCTAGTTTGTTGAGTTCTACCCTAGGTTGTGCAGATCTTTTGGCTTTAGGCCAAGAGCCAAGAAATTGGTCAATGAGGTCCTAGTTTACTCTTCTTTATGTGCCCTCATGCTCCCCTTTGGTTTTCTATTTTTTTCCCTTTTGATTGACTACTCTCACCAAGTTTTCTACTTTTAGCTTTTCCAAAACTAGGGGACTCCATTTCTTCAGAGTTATAGAAGCTAAAATTTGAAAAGCTATGATGTAATTAGTTATAGTATCTTGTTTGAATTCTTCAGACCAAAATTTGCCCTGGTTCTCCATTCACCTTACTGTTTCCTCTGCTATCAATTCAACACTAATGCATTTGATTAGTTTTTCCCTATTATATCTATCATGCCATTAATGTGTTAGCTGAAGCATGAATGAATAATTATTTGAAAATAGCACTATCGCATCAAGTGTCTTGTCAGTGAGAAAATTTTAAATTTGGGGTGAAATCTATTTTGCAACGTTCATTAAGTCTTTCACCAAGACATCCTACGGTCTCATCAACATTTGGAATCATAATAATGACCATCACCATGATTTTTCATATTGCTATGACAATTCTAAGTCAGGGAGACATTTCATAGAGTTCATTGTGTCTCACCGATATGCACCTGTGGTATCTTTCTTATTGCCAAGACATAACCACACTTTCACTGATGAAAATAATCTTACCAATGAAATAAATTCCATTGGCAAGACTCTAAAGACTCGAAAAGACTCATACTAACACCAAATGTCTCACCAAACCCTTTTCTCCAATGTGTTTCATTTGGTGAGACTCTCCCCGAAGTACTTCATCAGTGTAACTATTTCTTTTAGTGGAATCTCACACTGAAACCCCCTTCTCTCACTGATGCATATCTCTATCGATGTGACTTTTGAGTTGTCAAGACTACATGACCTCCTCCCGATACCTTTCTGAGGGAAACCCTTTATGCCTTATCAGTAAGACCTAACACTTTCACCAAGACATTATTCTGATAGTCTTTTGTTTGGCTGATACATCATTCCATGCATTGGTCAGTGAGACATATGTCAGTTCATTGTGACTCACTCCGATAACAACTCTTTTGCTGATATGACATCTCTTTTGCTGAAACAAAATATGTGTCCTTGCAATAGTCTGCAGACAAGTATACATTAGTGAAAATATCATAGGTTGGGGAGACCTTCACTTTGTCTTGCCGATATGGGTAATGCAATGAATTATCAAGAACTAGATGGATTCAAATGGATCATATGAAAAAATTAAGAAAGACACTATGAGGAGGGAATTTTATGCTTATTATGAGGACTTAGTTTAGAAACTCACGAATGCAATTGATTGTAAAATTTTCAAATTTTCATAGTTCTAATAGTGGCTCCATCTGGGGATGAATGATTGTGAGATCATTGCAAGGATCCATATTTCTGGGTGAGCAGACCAAACTCAAAGTGATGGATTATGTGAGCAAAATGGAATGAATGGAAATGAAAGTGACCCTATGCTACTGTACATGGAAAATTTTATTTTGGAAGAAGGAAAATCAGGATTGTCCATGTACTGGCAAGTCCTTTTCCTTTTATTTCCTAAACTACTGTGCATGGAAGATAGAGTTTTGAGAGGATTTTCAAGGATTGTCCATGCATTGGAAACCCTTAATCCTCTGTGTTGTTCAAGAGAAGAAATGCTTCAGAAATTGCCCATGTATAGGCAATTCTTGATCTTCACCAGCCATATTCTATAGATAATATGAATCTTCACCTTTCTTTCCAACCACCACAAAAGGCCCCAACCACAAGGATTCAAACTTCCCATTTTTTTCCTTCTCATGGCATTTGCATTCCACATCAATACCAAATCACTTTCTCCAAATTTTCTATTCATTGCTTTTTTATCAAATAGATATTTCATCTGTGTCTGTAACTTTATGTTTTGATTTTGGGAAACTCTCCTTATTTCATCAAGTTTAGCTAGTTGCTCCATTCTTTCCTCCATAGGTTCTGGAACATCCAAATCTTCCTGAAGGACAAACTTGTAGACTGGTAACAGGTTCTGCAAAGGCATCCTATCCTGTGTTCCATACACCAATTCGAATGGGGATTTTCCAATTGCCTTTTTTACTGTAATCCTATCAGCCTAAACAACCAGTTTTAACGTTGAATCCCAAGCTTTCTTTTTCTGACCTAACATCCTCCTTATAATCTTTAGAAGACTCTTATTACTAGATTCTACTTGACCATCAGCCTGTGGATGGTAAGGGGCTGCATAAGAAATGGTAATACCATATGTGCTACAAAATTTTCTGAATTCATCTAATTTGAAACAAATCCCATTGTTTGTGATCAACCTCAATGGTGTACCATACCTGGTAATGATATTATCCATTAAGAAATTTGTTACAACTTTACTTGTAGCCTGTTTGGTTGGGATTGATTCTACCCATTTGGTAAAATAATCAGTGGCTACCAGTATCCAGTTATGTACTCTACTTGATTTTTCTTGTATCTCTCCAATGAAATCAATTCCCCATTGATGAAAAGGGGCATCAACTTTCATGGTTGAAGTGGCAAAGCTCCCTGATACTTCAGTTTTCCAGAGAATTTCTGGCAGGCCTCACATTTTCTTACATATGTAAAAGAGTCATTAAAAACCTTTGGCTAGTAATAACCTGCCCTGAGAATTTTATGTGTAGTTGTCTTTGTTGAGTAATGTCCTCCACAAACCTCTTCATTCATTTCACTTAAGACATTCCTAGCTTGTCATTCATCCAAACACAACAATAATATACCATCCATATTTTTCCAAAATAGATCTCCATCCATGAAGATATACTTAGATGCCTACAACTTCAAAGTTCTTTTCTGGCTATCGCTCAATTCCTTAGGAAACTTCATGTATTTAAGATAATGCATGATATCTGCATACCATGGAGTATGCTCAATGCTCACAATTGCAGTCTCTTCTTCTACATTGCAAATTTGGTTTGCTACAATATTTGCTTCCGCCATCAACTTAGCCAAGCCCTAAACTCTTACCAGTTTAGTAATTTGTATCTCCATGTCAAACTCTTGGATTTTGTTAATCCATTTGCATCTTTTTCTTGTTACTTCAGACTATCTCATAATATCCTTGATAGCTGCATGAGGGACATAAGCAACCACCTTTGCTCCAACAAGATATGGCTTGAAAGATTTTGTAGCTTTTACTAATGCAAATGCTTGTTTCTCCATTATGTCATACTTTAATTCTGACCCTTGTAATGAATTACTAAAGAAAGATACGGGTTGTTCATGGCCTTCTTCATTCTTCTGTAGCATAACAACAACAATAGTTTGCATTGAAATGAATGAAAATATCTGGAAAGGCTTTGCAAAATCTGGAGATTTAAGGACAGGGGCTTCCTTGATGGATCTTTTGATAGATATAAAAGCTTCCATGGCCTCCATAGTCCATTCTATTTTTTTTCCTTTCCTCAACATTTTTGATATAGGTTTAATGATCTCAGCAAAGTTAGAAACAAATCTCCTAACAAAATTAATATGTTCAAAGAATGACTATATAGCCTTAACAGTTTTAGGAATAGGAATTTTATCAATGGCCTCAACCCTCTTAGGATCTATCTTAATCCCCTCTTTTGAGACAATATGTCCTAAGAGCTTACCCTCTATGACTACAAAATGACATTTCTTAGGATTCAAACTAATACCATATTCCAAGGCCTTAATAAATACCTTCTCTAGATGTTCTACACAATCTTCAGCCTTCTTCAAATAAACAATCAGGTCATCCTGATACACCACCATGATAGCATTGATAAAATCTGCAAATGCTACATCCATAGCTCTTTGGAAGGTTGCACCTACGTTTGTAAGACCAAATTCCATTCTCATGTATACATATGTCCCCCAAGGAGTTGTAAATGTCATCTTATATTGCTTAGATTCTTTGACCTTGACCTAGTTATACCTTGAAAACCCATCCATCATAGACAACAATTTACACCCTGTCACCTTATGCAATATATCCTCCATATTGGGTAGAGGATAATTAGTTTTGAGGGATGCCATGTTTAAATTACTAAAATCTACACATAGCCTGATATCTCCATTCTTCATCCTTACAAGAACCAAATTTGAGACCCATGTTGAGTGCCTAATTGGTTTAATGATTCCACCATCTTTGAGCTTTGCCAATTCTTCTTGCATTTTAGGCTCCAAAGTTGGATTTATGGGTCTTTACTTTTTTTTGAATCAAGCTCCCTAGAAACATACAAGGCATAGTCAAATGGCCAAGAATTATGATACTGTATATCTGTTGTGATAATCATCAGCACAATTGACATGAATTCTAGGGCATCCATTCCCAAAACTTGATTCACTGAGGAATAAGTGTATTTTATATAGGGTTTCAAAAAATCCACATGATAAGGGGACCCTTCACTATCCTATAGATGAAGTGGTTTGCTACCCTATTTAACCCTGTGAATTGGCAGCCTCCAACCCGTATTGATTGTATCCATTCTTGAGAATTCTTTCTCCAACTCTTCATATATGATCTCATTGCAAAACCCTTCTAATTTGAAAACCTCACCTCTTGCTTCTTTTGAAAAATGTATCTGTGGCTTTCTAGAGGGGTCACATATAGCTTTATGCTTTGGGTCATAATGATCGGCTAGCAATTTTACCAATTTAGCATTCACAAATATGTTAGGGCACACCAGTTTTCCCATATTCAACTTCCATGGATTGCAAACTGGTTCAAAAAATAGTTTCTTCTATGATAATGAAAATTGAACAATTCATATCCCCTTATCTGAGTCCAAACATCTCCAATACACTTGCATTTATCATCTAGTTTGTTGAGTTTTGCCCTAAGTTGTGTAGATCTTTTGGCTTTAGGCCCAAAGCCAGGAAACTAGTCAATGAGTTCATGGTTTAATCTTCTTTCTGTGGCCTCATGTTCCCCTTTGGTTTTTTGTTTCTTCCCTTTTCATTGACTACTCTCACCAAGTTTTCTACTTTTATCTTTTCCACAACTAGGGGACTCCATTTCTTCAGAGTTACATAAGCTAAAATTTGGAAAGACGTGATGGAATTACTTACAGTATCTTGTTTGAATTCTTCAGACTAAAAGTTTCCTTGGTTCTCCGTTCGCCTTGCTGATTCCTCTGCTATCAATTCAACACTGATGCATTTGATTAGTTTTTCCCTATTATATCCATCGCGCCATTAATGTGTCAACTAAAGAACGAATGAATAATTATTTGAAACTGGCACTGTCACATCAACTATCCTGTCGGTGAGAAAATTTTAAATCTGGGGCGAAATCTATTTTGCAATGTTCATTAAGTCTTTCGCCAAGACATCCTGTGGTTTTCTCGACATTTGGAATCATACTGATGACCATTGCCTCAATTTTTCATATTATTGTGATAATTCTGATTTGCGGAGATGTTTCATAGAGTTCATTGTGTCTTACCAATATGCACACATGGTATCTTTCTTATCACCAAGACATAACCACACTTTCGCCGATGAAAATAATCTTACCAATGAAATAAATTCCATCGGCAAGACTCAAAAAGACTCATACTGATGCCAAATGTCTCACCGAACCCTTTTCTCTAATGTGTTTCATTCGGTGAGACTCTCCCCGAAGTACTTCATCAGTGTAACTATTTCTTTTGGTGGAATCTCACACCAAAAACCCCTTCTCTTGCCGATGCATATCTCTATTAGTGTGACTTTTGAGTCTTCAAGACTACATGACCTCCTCCCGGTACCTTTATGAGGGAAACCCTTTATGCCTTATCGTTAAGACCCGATGCTTTCACCAAGGCATTATTCTGATAGTCTTTTGTTTGGCTGATACATCATTCCATGTGCTAGTCAGTGAGACATATGTCAGTTCGTTGTGACTCACTCCAATAATAACTCTTTTGCTGATATGACATCTCTATCACCGAAACAAAATATGTGTCCTACCGATAGTCTGCAAACAAGTATACATTAGTGAAAATATCATAGGTTGGGGAGACCTTCACTCTATCTTGTCGATATGGGTAATGCAATGAATTATCAAGGACTAGATGGATTCAAATGGATCATATGACAAAAAATAAGCAAGACACTATGAGGAGGGAATTTTATGCTTATGATGAGGACTCAGTTTAGAAACTCAAGAATGCAATTGATTGTAAAATTTTCAAATTTTCATAGTTCGAACACTTCCAATTGTCCACCAGTGCATCTGATACTGCACATAAGTTCATTCACTCTTTGCATAAAAGAAGTAATGTTCTCATCATCACCCATTCTCAACATTTCATATTTCCCTTTCAGACTTTGCAACTTTGCAATCTTCACATTAGCATCACCTTCATACAAAGTTTCCAACATTTTCTAGATCTCATAAGTAGTCATTAGATCCATAATATTTTTCATCTCATAGTCAGTCAAAGCACTAAACAATGCTTCCTTAGCCCTGATATTGTACTTGGCTTCCTGAATCTCATCTATAGTAGAAGGACCACTCTTTGGAATGATATATCTATTATTTGTAATTTTCCAATAGTGTTCACCAATGCATCTCAAATGACACTCCATTTGATCCTTCCATAGAGAATAATTTTTTCCATCAAATCTTAGACTATCCTTCTTGTATGTCGCCATCTTAGATTGTTAGTGCAATTAATTAATTATTACACTAGCATAAGTTAACTTAGGTCATATATCATTTAGTCGTTGTCCTTCTAGAACTTATCTCAACATTTAATAATTTCCTACATAGGGTTCACATGTTGTTAGATCATGACACATGTAAACATCTCATGAATTTTAGGTTTTCTCTTTTTCCTATATAATCATGCATTTTGTTCATTTGTAACATATCAATCAAATATCAATCTATGATCAAATGTTATAGATCAACAGTAATCTCTCTTTGTAGTCCTTAGTTGCAACACTTTCTATGTGGTGTAATTTCTCTTGGCAAGATCCTTTGAAGTGTGTGCAGCTTCATTGGATGATTCAACATGATATCAGATCATGTTGAATTCTAACATAGTATCAGAGCCATTCCATTGAGAGTTAATCATAGGATCAAGAAAGTTGGGCTAGTGAGATTCTTGCAGGCTGAAGGTTTTCATTAAAGTCTTCTTGATTCCACCCAAGGACCAAGCTGATTTCTAAAGTAGATAGAGTTAGATCCGAGTTCGCCATTTTCTTTAGAAGGCCTCGAAACCCTAGGATCACCTGTTCATTCATCAAAATCAGATACATGAACTCAGGAGCCATCACAGGTATTTTGGGTTTGAAAAATCAACCATAGGATCTGTAAAATTTGCAATAAAAAATCAGCCCAGTCAGATTTCCTTTGAGGCAAAAAAAAATTAGTCGTAGGCACGTTTATTTTCAAAAAAAAAATCAGGCAATATCTCTTATTTTTGGAAAAAAATTATATTATACAAGAATTTTCTATAGTTTCAAAAAAATAGTTTGAGTGACCTGCTTTTTAATCTTTCATTAGCATACATATTTATTTTTCGGTAGACATATAGTTTTATAAAATCAACATTCAAATTTTTGAATTGCTTTATATGCAATATTTAAAAATATTATTTCATTGTCAATTTTTTATTTTAAAAGTTTATAGGATATTCTTGTTCATCAGCATCTTTATTGATTGCAGAAGAAGGTACTTTGTATTGGGGGGACTTTCCAGTCACATCATCAACTGCTATCCCATTCGACTGACTCGTCACTCCGCAAGCTCTGTGTACCATCCTCTGATGACTGTTTCAACGACGAATCGTGCTTTATTCACCAGCATATCAACCAACCCGTCTACACCTACTGGCTGATGTTGATCCTCCCACCGGGTTCTTCCCACTAGTGGTGTCTCCATCCACCATCTGTAGTGTATTTCTAGTAGGGCCCACATATCGCTGATCACCTGCTATGAGTTCCTTTGTCGTTGAGAGGATTTGTTGACTCTGGTTGTGCCACCTAATCCAAATAGAGCCACCAAGTACCACCGACTTAGCCACTCATCCTAAGCCCTAATGCCACTCCAAGAGGGGGCATTTCTTTTTCTTTTTTAATGACAAGGTCATATCAACAACCAAGTCCTAGTGCCCGGGGGCCACATTTTTGCCCCTAATTAGCTTGCAAAGTTCCAAATCAAGGAATTTTTTTCATTTTATCATAACTTTTCACCAGGGTATTGAAATTTGGAAAATGAGATACTGTCAGAAATATAATTTCATCTACTTTCTAGTGGTGACATCTATTCTACAAAATATTTCTCAGAAAAAAATCTACAGCCAACTAAAGACACAACCCTAATTTGGAGTTGCAGTAGGTATACCATCTTGGAGATCATTTCTATGCAAGTTGATTGTAATGTTTTGAATGCTATTGATCATGGTGATTGTCTTCACATCCTTTGGACTAATATTTGGGAGATATGGAGATTTAGATACTTCACCATTCCTCGATGATCATTATTCAAAATATCATTCTTCAGATCAGGTACCCTATGATGATATTGTTGTGCAAGAAGTTGATTGCCTTGAATCTTCTGAAGAGGTTGACAAGGTTCCTTTAGGTGCTTCTTCTCCATCAAAGACTATTAGTATACCTTCACATTCAGTGATTCCTTTTCCAAATTCATTGATTTAGGCTTCCACCATCATCATTCATTAGGACACATTCCATTTTCTAGACTTGGCATCACAGGATGGCTTTGTGTCAAGTATCATTGACTTGGCTACTTCTATAGGTTTGGAGGACATTCTTGAGGGGATATCACTCCTCTATTTAGATCCTACTTTGGAGAGTTTTCTTGAGTCTCATCATCCTTTTTTCTCAACCTTGATTGGGAATCCAGAGACTATCTTGGAGTCACTTGCTTTCTCTTCAAAAATTTCATGTATGAGACTTCTTCCCTATCATTACATTCAATATTTGAGGTTCCTTCAACATCTACCATTGGATTTTCTTCTTCCTAGTAGGAGACTTGTGGTTTGGACACATTTTAACTTCATACTTATTTCAGTCATTTTGAGGACACTTCATTTAGGGGGGGCCATCAAGTCTCCATCATATCCATCATATTCATTGCATTGTCATCTTTGGATATTGTTCAACATCAGTTTTTGCATTGTCCTAGCTTGTCACACTCTTCATTGATTGTGGCATCTTCATCTTTAGGTAAGGAGACATTTGAGAAGAGTTCAAAGACACCATTGACATCCACCTTAATCCTTCCTTCCTTCAATTCCTATCTAGAATAGGAAGCATCCCTACACTTCCAGTTGGTTTTGTTTCTTTTGAAAGGGAGACAAGTTTTTTATCGACATTGGATCTTGTTCTTTCTTTAGACACTTACCATTCCTATAGGTGATCACATCTTTTGGGTGGGCTATATAGTCCCTCCATTTCCCTCCTATGGGGGGGAAATTGAATGTATTGTATCAATGTGATGGATGGTGTACTTGGGGGGTATTTTGGATTCCTCCATCCTTCCCATCCTATCTCACATATTTTATCTTTTTCATCTCCTTTTTGGAGAGGGGTTTTGTTCCCACTGGGTTTTCCCCTTTTCTATAGCTTTGGGATATTTTATCCATCTTCATATAAATAGGTACCTAACATGGCCTTGTAGCAGGGACCCATCATCATCATCATCTCTGCATAATCATTGCATTTTCCTCCCTAAGTTGAACTTATAGGGGGTATTAGTGTAATTAATTAATTATTACACTAGCATAAGTTAACTTAGGTCATATATCATTTAGTCCTACATTGCATTTTTAATAAATCATTTAATAATGGGGTAATGTCCCCTTCCTTGTTTGTAGGGATAAGATTCCTTCTAGAAGATGAGTTGTCCATCTAGAACTCATCTCAACATTTAATAATTTCCTAGATAGGGTTCACATGTTGTCACATGTTGTTAGATTATGACACATGGAAACATCTCATGCATTTTAGGTTTTCTCTTTTTCCTATATAATTAGACATTTTGTTCATTTGTAACATATCAATCAAATATCAATTTATGATCTAATGTTGTAGATCAATAGTAATATCTCTTTGCAGCCCTTAGTTGCAACACTTTTTGTGTGGTGTAATTTCTCTTGGCAAGATCCTTTGAAGTGTGCGCAGCTTCATTGGATAATTCAACATCCATCATTTCAACATGATATCAGAGTATGTTGAATTCTAACACAGATCACCTCAAGCTATTAAAATTCTTCCAAGGAACATGTTCTAATACCAATTGTTGGCAACACAAGGGTAGACAACTAAGAGGGGGGTGAATCATTTGTCATAGAAATTCAAAACTTATTAAACTTATTAACCTTATTCTCAAATCTAATCAATAACCATGAAAGGACAAATAAAAAACACATTAGAAACACACATAACACCAAAAAAAATTACGTGGAAACTTTATTAGGGGAAAAACCATGGTGGAGGTTAGTCCACAAGATTATACCATGTTAAAATTATAAAGAAATGTGAATGGGGAATGCACATGCATTCAGGTGCACTTCCTAGAGTTCACTGCTCAATTACAAAAGGAAGACACATTGTCTTACAAAAGATTTGGATTACATAAAAAATATTTGAACTAAGAAAATAGCATTTTCTAATGCTTGATTATAGTTTTAGTTAAGCACATGATGAACACTTTTTCACAGCCTGCTCACTCTTCTTCACACTTTACTTCTTCCTTCAAATGATTAGGACATTATTGCACATCTCACACAAGCACACCTTCAAATGGAATAAACAATCACTTATATTTGTAACAAGAGATTACATCTCTACATGTCGGCCTCAACAAAATAATAAAACATATGCAAACTATCAACCCAAAACAATAAATAAATAATTTTTAATGTGAATCAACCAATGTCAACCAAAACATAGTGAAGACCCAAAATAAAATCAAAAATGTGAAAACACTTCAAATTATTATTCCTCAAATATCCACAACACTCTACAACACCCTATAGGCCAAGAACATGAAAAGCATGAACACACAAGAGAAAATCTCTAATTGTGAGCACAATGATCAATGTGGACATGCAACATAGATAGAGAATGATTTAGAAACATCCAAAAACATATTGAATCACTAGAGAAGCATCCACAACAACTGATCTTACTAGAATCACATCATTTTCATTTAGGAACACCAACTAAAGCAACATAAAAACTGACAGAACACAACTACTCATAACTCGATCAAATCTTCACACAGATCTCTAAAAATTGATGTGGATAAACTGGATATAATAAAAAAGAAACCCTTTAATCCAAAACCTCTAATCATCAACATACCGAGATGACAAACAAACTAAACTTCACTTCATCACTAACAATTTGCAACTTATTTATTATAATTTCTCAATATCCTCAACATATACAACTTCTAAGACATTAATTCCAATAGTGTTGACATCAATGACAACCACATATTAGCAACACAACCACAACATCCAATAGAATATTCTAAAGAGGAGGAAGGTAAAACATGGGATGAATTAGAAGCTGAAGCTAGAAATTCAGATAATGAAATAGGAGATGAGTTTAACAGTGAAGAGAAAAGGTGAAAATGAAAGGTAAAATCTACAGGGAAGTCTTGGGCACCTGATATTAGAGATTCAAGAGGAATGCATGCCAAGAGGCATAAATTCAAATGAATTGAGCTCATCTACATCCTTCTACTATTTATTCATGTACATAAATGGTTCAGTTGTTTATGGAAATGATGCATATATGTTAACTTGATTAGTGTTGTTACTTTGGTAATTTGACTTCTATGACAACTAGCCATTAGGCCATTGTGTATGGGTGCACATTTTTTGTTTTTAGTAAGCTTTTTTGGATAGCTCTATTGGGTTTTAAGGAGATTCCATTTATCTTTTGAATGTTAAGAAGCCTAGTAGTACACACTTCTCTATGTTGATCAGATTAGGTTGTAGGTTTTTTATTATTGATTTCTTTATTTTTGGAGTTTTTTAACTTGGAAGACATGAATTTATTTCCTTTTCTTAAATTAGGTGGACAAATTAAGCAGTTGGTTAGCTATGACAATTGATGTAGACTACAAGGATGTGTTAGATCTATAGGATGCCTAGAAAGATGCATCAAAACATTCTTACATGTTAAAATAATGACAACATTGTGAGGAAGGATGGAAAAGATGCATGTGGATCACTTAGTATAATGGCAACATGAACTCAAGGAAGCACTCCTTGAGATATTGTGTTTGAGAGAAAAGAAGATAAATCAAATCAACATGGGACTAAGTTACTCAAATGATACAATTCATAACTTAAATGAGGACACTTAAGAGATATTAAAATACCATGGTCATTAATTAAAAGATGCAATGAAAATAAGGCATGAATGTCACCCACTTCCCTTTAAGGAAAACAATATTTTTTTTCCTCAACATGAAATAATTAGACAATTGAGTGGGATCTAGGGCCAATAGAGAAACACTTTAGAACTCATCCTATGCATCAATAAACAACACAACAAAAGAAATGAAAATTGACATATTAACACAACAATATCCAACTAAGTTATTGAAATTCAACTATTTATACCTCATTCTCCATCCAGATTACAAAATCGACCCACTTTTTGCTTTGTAACTTTTCCTTTTCAAATTGTTTTGGATGTTGGCCATATTTCTCCTCTTGTCAAAACATGGCACATGGACTTGTTAAACTAATTAATATGCAATCATTTACTTTTTCCTAGGAAATAAAAAATATATAATTTAACATATTAAATATACTTACAAATGTATAGATCAAGGCCTGTAAACCTTCCTGACCACTGTCATGCATGGCATGAAGTTTTTAAAGCCTAGCCTTGGAGGCCTTGTCTTGAAACATATACTAATTCAATTGAACTATGCACAAATAAAATTTAAAAATCGTTTAATAAATTTTATATAATCTTATAAGAAAATTCAAATAACTATGTACTCTCCTCACTATACTTCCTCTATGCATCAGACTTCTCATATGCTTTTACAAGATTTTTCCATACTTTCACACTTACATTAATTTGCATTTTTTTGAGCCTTAGCTCAGGAGGGAGGTTTTTTATCTTCTTTGTTTTGTTGCACAAAAATATCTTGTAATTTTGAGACATTCATAGCTTTATCTTCTTTATAGACCAACCTGTGCCAAAATCTGTATCCATGTGATGGATAACTGCTTTTTTCAGGTGCATGGGTATCTTTGAGAATGGAAAAAAAAATGGTCTTTGAACCATTCAAGGCATGATTCCTTCAACCTATTCACAAATGTTTTTCCAACATCTATCATTCATACTTCCCCTAAAATCACATCGTATTCTATCTTGGTATCATAGCTACCAATGTGAGATACAAAACATGGTGTGGTGGAAGAAGTCTATGTCCTAGGAATGGCTAGGAAATTGGAAGTCTCTGGTCCCTATTCCACATTCCTAGAGTTTACTATTATTGATTTCCTCTTGGATCTTTTGCTCGATATAGGACTGATTGGGGAATAAATTGATTCCGTTTGACATAGTTGATTTAATTGCAATGTTTGAGGGGCTTCACTAGATCATTTTTCTATGTATCTGGCAAGCATTTTCAAGTCCATAGCATCTAATTTCTACACTACCTCTACCCCCAATATGGAATCCAATGCCTCTTTATCTTTGTTAGTCTCATGTCCCTATATATATATAATAAATTTGTTCTTTTAAATTAAAAAATAGAAAACTAAAAACTAAAAATGAAATAAACAATGGAGACATTTACAAATCTATAAATTGAAAATGAATTACCTCATTGTGGTTAGAGTCTACTCCCTTTTCTCTCTTCCCTCTATTGCTTGACATTTTGAAGTGACCTAGGGAAAATTATTTTCGTCCAATCTATGGAGGCAAACCAAGTACACACTATCAAATATGAAATTTTTCGTCCAATTTGTGGTATGATTTCTTTTTTTTTGGTATGAAATCAAGCCACCAATCAAAGAAATTAAAATAATTTGGAAATTTAAAAGAAATGGGTGATTAATGAGCAAGCTTTACCTTGAATGACTCTCTTTCTGGATTTAAATACCTATGAATCAATTGTTTCCTTGGGAGGGAACCTATAGTTTAATGGGAAAATGTAACAACCCTAAAGGGCCAACAAATGATCAAAACCTATTAAAAAAAATTGTAGGGAAAACATATTTGAAAGGATATAAATATATAAAAAAATAAAACAAATGTATTGTAAAAAATCAAACGCTTGCGCACTTGTATAGAATGGTAATCTTCGGGGGATAAAAAGGGCATGGAGTGTGGTTTTATTGAGAATTAACACAAATAGGTCCCATACTTGAGTCACATCCACTTATTATAAAGAAAATGAATGTGTGTGCATAATCAATTTGAAACCACCAACTCATTGTTCTGTAAAACAATAAGTGAAAATTAGTAATAGCTAATTTAAGCCTGAAGGTCTCACAAATTTGAGGAAATGATCTATTATTCAACTGTTGTCTCAAAATCCCTATCTCCTCATATTGTCTCAACCAATCTCTGTTCCCATTGGACCTAGTTGTAGTGGGGTGGATGTAGTTTAATGACTTGTCTTGAAATCACTCGACTACTTTTTTAGGAAGTGAAAAAGTTGTCTTTAGAGAAAGGTATGGAAGGAAGGTCTAAGAAATCAAACTAGAATCCAAAAGCTTGGGATGGTAATGATAAATGAACCGGGGCATTGGGGTTTCAAAAATGCATTCACTACTCTCGGATGTGGAGGAAATAATGTAATGTCTACAATTTTACCCTCCTCCTTTACAACCACATGAGACTTGAATGATTCACCTATAAACAAAAAAATATTCACAACCCTTTCTTAACAATTCTCTCCATTTAATCCAAACAAAAATATTTGTGGGAGCAAAAAAAAATTGTAACCTTACTTATGGTGTCACAAACTAAATCAAATTTCTCATCTACTTGCTTGTAGCCCTCCTTCACATCATTTTGCCCTTTTTTCTCCTCTCTTCCTTTGCATGGAATTTTTCTCCTGTCATCTCTTCCTTGATGTGGGAAGTTTTATATTTTTTTTGATTCATTAGTCAGTGCTATATCTAGTGTAGTTAACACTGACTTTAGCACTGACTTTAGCGTCAACTTTTAGCCCTAAATGTGATCCATTTGGGGTGCCAAAGGAATCGTAAAGTGTGCCTAATTTAGCACCTAGCAGTACAAAATGATGTATTTTTCTAGGAAGTTGATAAATAAATTGATCCTAAATTTACTTCATCTTCATATGTTCTAAGGGAGCAATCATGGTTCCCTATTTTATCTATTTCTTATCCCATGCCAAATTTGTGGATGCAAAACTAATAGAGGTTAGATTCATGAACATAGAAATGACCCCTAAACTTTAAAATTTAAATTTAAATGGGCCCATGTTCATCCTATACAACTAGATGATTAATCTAAAGTGTGAGATATTTCAAATTGCATGTTATAGATTTTATAAAAGGAAAAACCCTAATTTATTACTATCATCTTAGATATAGGGCTTATTGGGGAATTATGAAAAATAATCTATGAGAACTAAATCATTATCATGTGACATTAACATTGCATCAACATCCTATGTGTACTTCACGCTTCCTAGAGAGATTTGAGCTCTAGTTGCAAGATTCTATGTGTAAAGTCTTTGTGAAGAGAAAAATGTTGCAATGTCCTATTTGTTTTTCATAGTGTGTCTTAATGAAAAGAGAGTGTATTAACAAGATAATTTAAACAATATTCTCTTTGTGCACAACTATTATGTTACTATTTTCATTGTTGTGTATTATAGGATCTTGGGGAGGCCATGGAGAGAGGACGTGGATGGCATAGAACTACTAAATCACAAAGAGGAAAGTGGGTGAAAATAGATATGACAATAGAATTTTCAAGTACAATAGAGGTAAGAAGAGAAAGGAACCTCAACCAAAGGAGGAAGGTGTTTATGAATTCACAAATGCTACAAAATAGAGCAGATAAATTCATTTTTTTTCCATGAGGCCTCTAAGGTCAAACTTATTGGTTGAAAATGCATAGTAATGGTGATTAAATGTGATTCTATGATCAAGGGAAAAGTTTGAAAATTAGGATGGCCGAAACATGATATCAATATGTCAAATATATGACTAAAGTGAGGTTTTTTGTTGGATAGAATATTCCTTGAAATGATATAATTGGTGTACTAAACATTATTTACTATGTTGTGTATTATATGGGCGAGATGAGGCCATGACAATAGATTGTGTCATATCAAATGAGGACACAACGGATGAAGTGAGACATCAAGTACTCAAATTTTGACTTAACATAGGAAAAAATTATCTAATGGAATTTTGTGATACATCCATTATTTTCACAGTATTATTGAAATTTATAATGTATTATCCTTATCTTGACATAATTAATGCATGTTGATTATTTTAGATGGAGATTAGAGAAAATGCAGAGCATGAGCATTCAACTAGCAAAAGAAGAAGATATGTGCATGGATTTGGACCTAAAAATATTAAACCATGTAGAGGACAGTGGGTGGAAGAGGATATGACAATGGATCATATAGACACAACAAATGATTGCACTAAACAAGAGGTTGGTTAGGACTATAGTATATGGGATGAATACTTTGAGAAAATTGTTGTTTGTGGATGTTCTATATGTCGTGGAAAGAAAAAATTCAAACAAGAAATTATACAAAGACATTACATATATGATGAGAATCCAGTCAGTAGTATTCCTCCTACAGTCAATTCAAATCCAATAGGAATTGTGGTAAGAAATTTTCCAATTTGGTATAAATAACATGTATACTTCATTTAAACATTGTTTTATATTATCTAAATAACTAATTTTTTTCTTAATGGATACTTGCAAGATAAAATTCTCAGTATAAACTTTCTTGGATCACTAACTTCTAGCCTATAGGGCAATTATCATTTATCAGATGATACATATAACAAAAATATGTGCCAGTATAGCATCTAGGAAGATGAGGAATTGATGAAAACAAGTAATAGAATAAGAATCGGTTTAAAGATGCATAATTTTCTTAGAGATAGGGGGAAGGTGGAATACATACCCTATGAGAATGAATGTGATGGAGATGATGACTTTCCCCTAAGTTTGAGATCAATTTATAAAGAGACATTTTATTGTTGACTATATTGTGCTTGGCCGAGTGATCAACAACTACCTATAGTGTATAAGGTGTTCCAATTTTGTGGATATGACTACATGATATGACCCTCCAATATTCATGGAGTGAATCTAGGCCTCTTTATTGTCCAAAATGTACATGTGAGATCTAAACATATAAATAATTTAGAAAAAACTAGTAGGAGATTAATGCCATATTATAGTCCATCATATTACAGTGGTGAATGGAGAAGGTTAACAAAATATAAGCCTAGCATGTCAGCAGATGGTCTAAATTCAAATATGTATACACATAATCTCCAATTTGAAAGTGGAAAATAAATTAATAGAGGTCATCTTATGTATATAGATGGACGTGCATACACACACAAAAATATTGCTGGATTTATAAATAGTAGTAAGGGAAGGGACCCTACTGTAAGACCTAATTGTTAATTTGTTGAGGTTATAAATGATAAAGATAGAGATATGGAAAGAGAAGTTTTTTTATTGATAATGGTTGAGGATATTATGGACCTTACCATTGGGGATGAGTTATTGATTAATTACCCCTTCTTAAAATGCACTCTTGTGTGAAAGAAAAGGGAAGAACAAGGTCTCCCTAAGGATGATCTTAAGGGTAGAAAACCAAAGAATAATAAATGAGTGTGGACTAATGTTTTATAATCTATGTTGTCAAAATTGTGTTTTATTTAAATTATTTTATAAAAAGATAGTCTATAAAATAATGTTACATTATTCAATTGATGTATATATGTTCATACAATTTATATTTCATTAAAATTGATACATTTATGATTTATCCAATTTTTGGAAAACATTAAATCATACTTGTGTTTGTTGATAGGTATATGTTGATGAAACACACACTATACATGTTGAATATCCAAGATACTGAGAGGGGGGTGCATCATATCTTCTTAAATTTTTTGATTAGATACCATCCAATTATTCCAATGTATACAATGGAAAAGATAAGTAAGAGCATTAATAGAACATGAAAATCAAAGAACACATGAACACTAGGATTTTTACGTGGAAAGTTCCCAAAATGGGAAAAACCATAGTGAATGCTAGCTCACAATATAGTATAACTGGTTATAAGATATTACAAAAATGGGTGGCTCACTACTCGAACTCACTGTCCAAATACAAAGGCTCATTGCCTATAAAATTACAATGACAAAATGGATTTCAACCAAAAAATGAACTGATAAAGTACACCAAGTGAGTGCAAATTTAGTTCTAGTGAAGCTTAGTAAACTAACTTGACACACTTCATTATATTCACTCTTCTTCACATTCACATTGACAATAAAAAAACCACATGAACACCTTCAATATTTAAAAAATATCCAATATATATATTTGATCTCTCTGTAAGTATCAACTATGTTGGCCTAATTAGATGCATTTCTTATTTACAAAAAATACCTATTGTCGACTTCAAACATTCACAAAAACTTCCCAAATGGAAATTCAAATTCCCAACATGCTACATCATGTTATCTTGGACCTAAGATAGGTAACACATACATAAAAAAAAAATTAATTCAACATCACACAATACATTCATTAGGTTGGCCAAGGATAGACTTGATAGCAAAATAGAGTAATATCGATACACCATACGAGCATCTGAGTACATTGGAACTTGAATGTGCATGCTTCTAGAATCCATAAATCATCTCCCAAAACTAAAAGCAACAGTAATCACCAACAAACAAATGATAACTACAATATTGGAGGGTATACCAAAATAGTAGAGAATATAATCCTTATACCAGTTCAGATATTAGACCAGAATACAAGAGAAAATTTAAACTTGAGCTTGCAGTTGCAAATCATATATCATGGTGACATCAATGACAACACAAAACAACAAAATGTGATGCTCTTTATTTTTCCAACAATCTCCCCCTTTGTCATTGAGGACAACATGTGCCAAAAAGAAATATTTACAAAACTTCTTATTTACATTATTGCTCCCCCTAACACCAACATTTCATTATTATTCAAAACTCTCCCCCTTTGACATCAAGGACAAAGGGTGTCCCAACAACTGAAACTAAATTATGAAAACAAATAATAAAAAAAAAGGAAAATGCATCAACCAGAGGATGTTGAGCCTTGAAGCTCCTTAATAATACCTTCCCATATAGATTTACCATTCTCCCAACTATCCTTTGTAGCAATCAACATCCTATTCAGGGATTCCAACTCTACCAAAGTTTCTTCTGCACCATTTGAAGTATCACGAGTCAAGTTTATCTTCTCAAGCATTTTTGTGCCTGATAGGGTCTTGCCAACCAGAGTGTATTCCACTATTATAATGCCACTTAGCTGATCAATTTTTTTGATAATTTCTTTCGTATACTTTTGCAAGGAAAAGAATATTTCTTTATGCACAATAATGGCATTCCAAGTTGATCTATCTCTATTTTTTGATATACTGTAAATAATGGAGGCATTAGTCAACTGAGACCCAATGGAGTCCATAAAAACCTTAATGTTCCAAGTGGCATCTGGCCACTTCAACCAATAAGCAAGAACAAAATTTTCCACTAACTCACAAACCTTCAGGTCTTCCAGGTTCTTTTCAACATTTGAATGTGCAAGAGCACACTTGTCATACAATGTCAATAGCCTTTTCTTTGCCAATTTCTCCTCAACCTCTTGTTTTTTCTTTTCACTAAGCTTGGAGGTATACTCCTTGAAAGAATCTAACAACAATATCAAATTTTCAATAGAAGTGAGGGATGTAATAATAGATGCACCAAGTGTGACCTCCTATAATTCCTTAAGAGCATCTTCTATGAGTTATGTTCCTTTCTTATGTGTCTCAAGAATCTCCTTCCTTCTGGATTCCTACAATGCATCTCCTAACACAACTTTATGTGCCAGAGACATATTCTCCATATCAACAAACCCTTCAATCATAGGAAGTTGTAGAATCTCCTAAGGGATTATTTGTTGGAATCCAATTTTCTTGGATAGCAACCTTTTAGAACATCATTACTAAAGGATGATTCTTCTGGATGCTTAAGAGATTTTACAATTTGCTTTTGACTTTCTTCATTTTTCCTAGTAGATTCTTCATTTTTCTTTTCTTCCTCTCCCTTTTCCTTTTCTTCTTCCACATTCTCTTCTTATTCTTCTTTCTTTTCTTCCTTTTTATCTTTATGTTTATATTTATCGATGTTATCTTCTTCATCATTTCCATCTTTTCCATCTTCGTTTTTCTTTTCTTCTAGATTATCTTTTCCTTTTTCTTCACTCCATTTTCCTTCTTTAGTATTTCCTTTTTCATCATTTCCTTTTCTAGCTTCCATGTGCTCTACAGGAGCATCATTATGCTTTTCAGGCTCATCTTCACCTTGATTTTTCTTCCCACTTTCTGGAGGATCATTTTCAACATCAAAATTTTCAAAAATATTTGCATTACCTATATCAAGAGGAATATTTTCCTCAACATTTTCAGCAGCAACATCTTCATCAACCTTAAGCATGACATATCTTTTTGTTGTATCCCAAATCACCTTTGTTGTTTACTTCCTTATCTTCTTTTTCATTTTTTTATTCCTTGTCATTAAAATATTTACCCTTTTCTTCATTTGAAACATCTCTACACAAATATTTTTCAAAGTCTCCATATCATCCAGGGTCAGGGTAGACCCAATCTTATCATATGCATCATTCTTGATTTTCTCTTCAAATTTAACAGCCTCTTATCTCATTTTCATCAGGGATCCCCACATATTCTCAGGTACATCTTTCTTTATATCATCCCACTTAATCTCCAAGATGATAACATATTGAATGATAGCTAAAAGAAAAAATTTCTTATCCTCTTCTTCAACATTATCATAATATTCTATTGTAGGCTTTAGCATATTCTCAACATGTAACAAGGTATTGAGAGTTGTCTCTCATTTAAAAGGGGGACCACAAATTATCAGATTGTCATGTTCTTCTCTCTATTTGGTAGAGGCTTCACCATACACCTTAGCCTTCTTCCTCATCATTAGAAGATGATACAACATGCACTCTCTTAGAACCAACAACTTCCTTAGAAGCACCTTCACTAGAGGGTAAACTTCCTCTTCTTCTCCTTACCAATTTTGCATTAGGATCCTCTTCCTCTTCATCCTGATCATCTGTAACACTAAGGTTTTTCTCCCTTGTAGCTTTCTATTTCTTTCCTCTCTTCCTAGGGGCCACCAGATGATTTTATTTCCTCTTCCCAGATCTAGTAGTAGGTCCAGAGGAAATCGGGCCTTTTCCTTTATCAGTGATACTACGTTCAATCTTTGTTGCAGGGGCTGTAGAGGGTTTAGAAAGAGTCCTATCGGATCTCCTCAAGCTAAATTCCTTTTCCTCCAACTATTCTCCCTTATCCATTCCAAGAGAAATTTAATCATCAGTGAATTCAACATATTTAAGTGTATTTCCCACTTTCTTTCTAATTTTGGGATTTTGGAGCTTTGTGTGGATTTCCATAGAATTTTTTGCATAAGTACCAATTTTGGGCTCATTGGGATCCTTCAAATTTTCTAGCAACATTTGTACATACCCCTCAGCTTCATGTTCTTTAATTTTGTATCCCAATGGTTGAATCCATATAGTCTAGGGTTCTACTGCTTCAATCATGCATTCATTAGAGGAAACATGGAATATGATGTCATCTTTGTATTTCTCAACAATTTTCCTTGGAATCTTTTCTCTTTCATTCAAGTTGCTCTTAAATACAAATAAATTTTTTAGAGCATTTTCTTGAGCTTTCAAATCACCCAAACTATGCATATGATAAAAATTTTGATGTGCCACTAGTTTGGATGAGTCCCAAAACACTTCATCATTATTTCTAGGGAGTTTCTTCATGAAATAGAACAACAAACATACAATCAATGGACCAAATTTGAAAGCATACTTCCTTTCCTTTGTTGACTTCAAATTCTCAAGAAATTGTTTCCAGAGAAGCTCACATAAGTCATAGTCTGCACCATTTACAACCATATCAAAACCAATATAAATTGTTGTAGCCAAAACAAAGTTCTCTCTATTTGTGAAGTATATTTTGATACCAATCATGATAGTTGCATACTTCATAGCCAGATTGGTGATGGACTTCATTGTTAAAGCTCTCTTGTCATATGCAGTACCTATAAGTTCCATCACCACCTCATTCTTCATGGTTTTCAATACAAGTATTGTACCTTTATCCCAGAGGCCAGTAGCAACCCTAATCGCTTCCTTAGTTATCAAATGTTGTTGGTCAGTGCACATGAATTTATCATGAATTCTTCTTAGGACTGGCTTCACAAATCCATCATCATAGCTAAAGTTAGGAAAATTATTCCATCTATCTAACTTCTTTGCAACTAGGTTTGAGAACTTAGTTTTTATCAAGAAATCATCACCAGTAAGCTCATTTTGACAAATGTCAATCAATTTTGTGTGATTTTATTCCTTAATATTTACTCAAAATATACATTCTTGTGTCTTCGTTTGGAATAAATTCATGAGGGATTGATGAGAATGCCCCCATGGGGACATCTTCAAAAAAATTTGAGAAATATTTCCTATAAGATGGTCTCAGTCTCTCTAATACTTTAATGACTACAAGGGTTGCCATTCTTCCAATTCTGAATTCAAACAATTAAAAGAACACAAACCACAACTACACAAAAAATTAAAATACCTCTTTCTTCACAAAGAACTAGAACTAGGTTTTGCACAACTCGAACTCTAAATATCCTCAAGAATGCTCCAAAAGGCTCTTCAATTTCTTCAAATGCATGAATGATCAAAATTCATTACACATTTTCTTTATAAAATTTCAATCTACCCTAATTCACATTAAATATGGAAAATATCAAAAAGCTACTAAAAACTCTTCATCATTGCTCAAAAAAACCCTAATTCGCTACGCAAAAGATCATTCATTCATGTATTCTTTCGATTCCACTTGCATAAATTCTAACTTGTTATTTTTCACAACACATCATCATGCCAAAGATTGACATGATGAACATCAGGGGATTCAAGTGATTTTCTCTTGAAGCTCCCCCTAAGACCTTGCAGGGTCTAATTCCTAGAAGAATTTTCCATACTAGATGAAAGCACAAATGCATCTATCATCTAAGTCTCTTTTTTTTCCCACCAAATCTTATTCATTTCTTGCTTAGTCTCATCTTTGTAGGTTCATTCTTTTCTACTAGATTGGTCTCCTTACCCTTCTTGCTTCTACAAACTCTTGAGATATGTCTTGGTTTATTATAGCTATAGTAGAAAATATTTCTTTGATTAGATTGACTTCCACTGACTCTTGTTCTACAGTGATTATCTTTATGCCCATACTTATTACAAGTATAATAGTAGCCATTAAAGGATTGTTTCATTCTTCCTCCATTAAACTAATTCATCATCAAGGTTATGCACGCACTTTCCCTATGTCCAATTCTTTTGCATGTAAAACATTGACTAGAGAAGGAACTAGGAAATTGATTCATCCTACTCCTACATTCTATTGCCTTATGACCAAATTTGTTGCATAAAAAATAAGTTCCATTAAAAGAAGAATACCTTTGTGCATTAGGTTGTCTCACAAGGGGTCTCCTAGCAAATTTCCTTGAATTTCATTTCTACTTTCCTTTATTCCAAGTCTTCTAATTGTTCACAGCCTTGGAACCTTCACTGGTATTATTTCCTAGACCACCTTTGTCTTCACTCAGTTTCTATCCTACAATCAATTCATCAAGCCTTTCTGAGCTAGATTTGAAATTGTTCTCACAGAGTTTTTCCTTCTCCAGATCCACTTTTAGGTTCACAACTTCTTGTTCAAGCTTGGTACACTCATAAAACTTTCTTTGTACCAATTTTTTTAAATATTCTTCAATATTTTTCTTCTCCTCTACTTGCACTTTTAAACGAGTAATTTCTTCATTATCTTTCTTCAACTGATTAGTTGCTTCCCTATTCCTTTCTTTGAACTTTTTCAATTGCTCTTTTAATTCTTGCACACATTCATTTGCATCTTCAAGATTCTCTTTCAAATATTTATTTTCTCTTTCCACTTTGTCAAGATCTTCAAGAGCAGTCTACAGCTCTCCTTTATCATTCATTTCTTCCATCTTCAAGATCTCCCTCAAGTTATTAGGCTTTTTCAGAGGAACCAAGCTCTAATGCCAATTGTTGAATATCCAAGATACTGAGAGGGGGGTGAATTAGTATCTTCTTAAATTTTTTGATTAGATACCATCCAATTATTCTAATGTATACAATGGTAAAGATAAGTAAGAACATTAACAAAACATGAAAATCACATAACAAATGAACACCAAAATTTTTATGCAAAAAACCCAAAATGGGAAAAACCATGATGAGTGCTAGCTCACAATATAGTATAATCAGTTATAAGATACTAAAAAATTGGGTGGGTCACTACCAAGACTCACTATCCAAATATAGAGGCTCACTGCCTATAGAATTACAATGACAAAATGGCTTTCAGCCAGAAAATGAACTAATAAAGTAGACCTAGTGAGTGCAGATTTAGTTCCAATGAAGCTCAATAAACTGACTTGACACACTTCATTATATTTTCTCTTCTTCACATTTGTATTCACAACACAAAAACCACATGCACACCTTCAATCTTCAAAAAAACTATCCAATATATATATGTGATCTCTCCATAAGCATCAATTAGTTTGGCCTAATTAGATACATTTCTTATTTACCAAAAAGACCAACTGTCGATTTCAAGCATTCAAAAAAACTTCCCAAATGAAAATTCAAATTCCCAACATACTACATCATGTCAACTCATACCTAAGAGAGGTCATACATACATAATAAAAATTAATTCACCATCACACAATACATTCATTAGGTTGGCCAAGGATGGACCTGATAACAAAATAGAGTAATACTAATACACCATACGAGCATTTGAGTACATGGGATCTTGAATGTACATTCTTTTGGAATCCATAATTCATCTCCTGAAACCACAAGAAATAGTAATCATTGACAAACAAATGAAGACCACAATACCAAAGGGTATACCAAAATACTAGAGAATATAAGCCTTATACCAGTTTAGATACTAGACTAGAATACCATAACAAATTCATACTTTAGCTTCTAGTTGCAACTCAAATATCATGGTGACATCAATGACAACACAAAACAATAAAATGAGATGTTCTTGTTCATTTTTCCAACAATACCTAAGATTCAACTGGGTTATTAAGATTTGGATGAGATGATCTAAACCATCCTTTAAACAATACCAGGGTGAAAAGAGAAAGATTGAATTGAATACTACCAACTAAGAAATTTGAAGAGCTGATGAGATCTGCATATGCTAATGGCATGCCATCTAGCCTTAATAATGATGATCATGATAGTGAAAATATAGTGCATGAAGAAGGATTCAATGAAATGCTTACAGGTTTCTTTGCAGATGGAAACAATGATAACAATAATGATCACATGGTTGAAAGTAATGATGAAAGAAGGGGTAATTACCACCAATGTAATGTTGATGATAACAACCTAAAAGACTCCATCAAGCAAGAAATGAAGACATTTATGTTCAAATTAGGTGCAAGTGGAACCTAAAAACTGGCGTGCACATTAATATTATTAGAAATCAAGTCACTATTGGGTTGATTAGACAAAGGATTCACTACCCTATTGAAGTGAGTTGAAATCTATTTCTTACTTTTCATTGTCAATTGGTGTACATAATTTGTAAACATTCATCAAATCCATTTATATTTCTTTAAGGGGATTTTAAAACCATATATTGTATATAAATAGTCCTAGTATAGATTGACATATCAAACATGTTCATCATAAGTCAAACATTCAATTGATTTAATCTATGGAAAACTTATAGGGCACTAAAAACTAAAATATTCCCTAAAGAGAATGTGTTTCCATCAACTTGTAGAGAGGAACATCTATTTTTGGTTGAGTTGGGGATCAAATATAAGAAAATTCATTCATGTAAAAATCATTACATTTTATACAAAGATGAATATCAAAACAAGGTAGAATGCCATGTATGCAAAGATAAGAGATATTGTATAGATGTACAAGGTCCTACAGTTCTAAAGAACATTTTATGCCACATGCCAATTATACCTAGACTTCAACAAATGTTTTGTTACAAGTCATTTGCACAATTGATGGACTAGCATGCAAAGAATAGGAGTAAATATGGATTCATGTGAATTTGATTCGACTCCAAAGCAATGAATCACATACAAGAGAAATGGAGAAGAATATTCAAAGTTGAACTCTGTAGTATCAGGTTTGGTCTTGCAATTGATGGAGTGTGCCCATTCTCTTTCCTGAGCTCAAATTATAGTGTTTGGCCAGTAAAATTGATATTATACAATATCCCCCCATGGATGAGTGTTAGAAAGGAGCAACTTATGCTAACTCTCATTATTCCAGGAAAACATCAAGTTAAAAACATGGATGTTTATCTTGCTTCTTTTATTGAAGAGATGCAACTGCTATGGAAAGGCATAAGAATGCATGGAAGATCACATCCCCCATCAAATAGGTCCTTCAAGTTGTATGGTGTGCTATGTTGGACTATTCATGATTTCCTAGGACTTGGTGGTTATTCTGGTAAGATAAAATATTTACATATTTACACTCAATTTATTTTCATCCCAACTTTCATACTAAGTTTTATACTATTTTTTTTTATCTTATTAACATTACTTATTGAATTGCATGGCTTCAAACAAATAGGATTTTTGCATGTCCAAGATGTGCAAGAAAATTTCAAGGGTGGTATTCTAAATATCTAAATAAATTTATTTACACAAACAACAAGGTTTTTCTATCGCTAGATGGTAAGTATAGAAATCACCTGAAGAATCAATTTGATGGAAAAGTTGAAAATAGAGGCTCTCCCATGATTATGGGTCTAGGTGATTGGCTTAAGAAGTATGAAGATGTTGAATTGAAAGCTTGGGAGGTTTTTTTTAATCGAGGTGATTCAATTGAAGAACTAGAACAAGTTGTAGTTAATATGCCAGAAGGAATGAAAAGGAAATCCATATTTATGAGCTCCCTTGCTAGAAGGATCTATTAATATCTCACCTATTAGATCCTATCCACATCTTAAAAAATGTCCCAAATTCTATATTTTAGCATATATCAAGAAAACTGAAGGACACCTTGTCCTTGAGGAGAGATATTTCTCTTTCTCCTCTTGCTCTCTACCATCCTAATGATGGATCGCAGAGTGTGATCCAAAACATTGATGGAAAAAAAGCTTTAACACAATCAAATCTAGAAATAGATACATGCAAAAAAAAAGAGCTAGACCAACTAAAAAATGTCATCTATTCAATAAGGAAACCTATTGGCTATGGGTCATCATTAGCTAAATATTTTATAGTTGATGGACATATCATAGGATTTAAAACACATGGTTTTCATAATTTTATGAAGGTATTATATATCATCATTTAACATTTACTAGTAACATTGATTAAGTAATAAATATATTTTGATATTTTTTTTGTGTGAGAAAAAATTACTAATGACCTTTTCATAAATGTGTTTGATAGCATATCATGCCATTGGAAATTAGGGGGGATTCCTATCTTAAAATTGACTTAAGGAATTCCATAAGTTGATGATTAGAATTTACAAGGTATGTGGTTATATGAAATGTTTATGTGTGAGAGATAGAGATATTATATTGCATTTTAATTTCTTACTAAAGGTTCATACTAATTTACTATTCTTATATTAGGTGGGTAACCTCCAAGGAGATCCATGAATGTGAAGTGCCAAAATGGAGGAAGGAAATTGTAGAAATTGTATGTGTATTTGAGAGGGAGATCCCTACAAGTCCATTTACTTATACACCTAGTAGATGAAATTGAATTGGTAGGTGTCGTATCAATGAGGTGGATGTTTTTCTTTGAGAGGTATATGAAAACTCTAAAAAGATATGTCCAACAAAAGGCACATCTAGAGGGTTACATGGTTGAAGGGTATATATTGAATGAAGCATTTTTCTTCCCGTGTTCATTCCTTGGTAAGGGTTTTGAATATGGGCCACACTTCTGGGATGAAGAATGAGCATCAAATATTATTGATGGAGAAAAACCACAATCTAATGGTGTTCAAGTAGAAATTAGTAAGTAAATTCATGATCAGTGTGGTTATTTTTCTTGCAATCATTAATTTACTTTATAGTTTATTTATCAAATTAATAGCATGGCATTTGAAGTTTGAAATAAACATGATGACATGTAATAGGTGTAGACAAAAGTGCTATACTTGACAAGTTCATTATGTACCATATGGACTTTATGAAAAAATGGATTGATTTGTATGATAAAAAGAGAGAAGTGTTAGAATCTAAGAGACAGTTTAAGAGAATGAATCAAAGGAATACTCTACTTCCCACTGATCTGCTTGGGGAATGGGGCAAAGATTGCACACTAGAATGGTTACTAAAAAAATTCAAAATCAAATTGAAGATGCAATTATAGATTCAAACATAATAGAAGATGAAATCAACATGTCTAGAGGATGTGAAAGAAAGGTACAGTTATAATTTTACAAAATGTTGTTTCCTTATAGTTTTGACACTATTAACTATTTTAATATTTTTCATTATATTTTTTTTCACTGAAATAAATGGTATTTCACAGGCAAGAAAATATCCAACAATGTGGGCATATGATCAACATTATCATGTAGAAAGTGTAGATGTAAAGAGATGATCCTTCGATGGTGGCATCACAGTTGACTTCAAGCAATCTAGTCAATCAAGCTCAAAAGATAAGAATATAATTAAAGGGGATCCACAATATGTTGGGAAAATACAAGAATTTATTGAGTTGGATTAACGCTCTTTTAAATTTAAGTGTAGATGATATGAAGCATTTGAGAGGACATGAAGACAGGATACCCATAGTGGATTTTTTTCTATAGATTCCCATGCTTTCTACTAGAGGATAAGGAGCCTTATGTTCTACCAATTCATTGTGAGTAGGTATTTCTTTAACTCAAACAAGAAGTGGTAGTGATCATTAATCTATTAGTTCATAGTTTATTCTGAGTATATACATGTGTTTATTAATCAATAAAATTGTTATAACATACATCTAATATATGTATGCCGTTCATGTGTAGGTATTTTTCTATGAAGATATTTTGGACCCAAAATGGATATTTTTCATACATTATGATCCAAGATTAAGGCATGTATTTGATGAAACATTAGTGGATACTAAGCAAACCAATGATGGCCAACAAAATGAGAAAGAGGGATTAGAGAACATCATAGAAATTGACATCCATTCAATGTTGTTGAAGATGGTTATGTTCAAGAACAAGAAGAAAACAATCTAGAGTTAGATGATGTTATGGAAGACAACAATATGGATGGTATAGAAAATGATGATCCAAATACATCTGGTAACAATATAAATGGTCTAGAGTCAAATTTCAATAATGATGAAGATGATGCAAGTGAAGATGAGGATGATGATAATATTAAATACTTGAAAGAACATATGAACATTGACAATGATGTACATTGGATGACATTGTAGTAGACAATAATGTTAATGACCAAGACTTATAAGTTTTTAGAAATATTTGCAATCCATATTTAAAAAAGGATGATTCTTATGGCCTAAACTTTGAAATTCTCTAGTAATATTAATTCAAGTGTTAAACTGTAGAACCACCATTCTCCATTTTCATGGTATATAACTTGTTTATTAGAATTATTTTATTAACTATAGATTTAGCTTGATATGTATCTCCCAATTTCTTTAAAATAAGAGATGTAATGGTCTCTTCATGTATATTCAATCATATTGAATTAGCCAAATAGATTCTAATGAGACTCTTATCTTTCTTTCCATTTTTTCTACCTTATTATGACATTCCAATAGGTCTTATCTTTCTTTCCATTTTTTCTACCTTATTATGACATTCCAATATGTCTCTATCCACAATAATATACTCCATCTTAAGCTTCTAAAGATTAAATTTTGTGCCTAATAACTTCTCCATTTCTACCCTAGATGTGATTGTCATCTCTTCCTATAATAATATCAAACCCTTCTATGAAATATCACATTTAAATGAATATTAGTGAACAAAATTCTCTACCTAAAACCTATAATTTAAGTTGATAAGAATATTACCAAATGAAAGAAAGTAGGGTACAAAAAAATTATTCACAAGCTAATCTTAGTGGAGATTATTGTGAAAATTTTAATATATTTACATTTACAAAAAGGATAAATACATATACAACCATAAACAAAAATATAACACAACACAATTGTACATGGTAAAAACCATTTTAGGAGAAAAAATCACACTCAAAAGAGCCCAATTTGCTATTCAATAGTCTAAACATATTTATAACAAACTTGAAGGGAAATTTGTTTATAGGAGAATCACCAACCAAAGATTTAGAGTGATTCTTGTAGTATATTATTACCTAGAAACTGATTTATTTAAAATTAAATCTCAAGCATCATATAAATATAAGTAGTGATTACAAAAAACCACTGATATAAATTATGCTTTTTTAAAGGATATTCTTAGCTTTTAATAGATGGGTATTCTTGGAATACCCATCATATTGCCACCTTTTAATTTAAGTAGTGGCAATATGATGGCAATAATTTAATAATTCCAAGAATGTTGCATATGCTTTTTTATGAATATTCCAAACTTGTTCAACATGCTTATACATATATTCAAATCTCATGTAGACTATCTCTGATGTCGTTTCAAAGATAGTGGTCTTGAGCTTCCTTTTAACTCATCTTTTTCCTTCTGAACTTTCTCATGTCTACATTTCCAATAGGTAGTTTCTAGAATTGCTTCTAGCACCTTTATTTCATGCTCATCTAGTGGAGAGTAAATACTTGATGAAGAACGCAGTCTATCTCTATAGTTGATCAACAATTGCTTTATCCTTTCATTCTCTTCTATCAGTCCCTTGTTATCCCTTATCAGTTTCTGAATTTGAACCTTGGTGAACTTGGACACATTTACATTCAAGTCAGTAGTTTCCATAGGATCTGTCTCTCCTACCCTTTGCACCAAAATATGTTCATAAATTTAATCATGATCAACAAGGGAAGGAATTTTCCCTATTAGGTAAAGTTCCCATATCTGTAAAGTAGTATTATTAGGATTATATCCTAATCCAATATAGATCTTATCACTATCCTTGTCTATCAAGTGCAAGGTTTTATTATTTCTCTTTAGAAACCTATCAAACACAATGGCTAAACTAATATCCCACCCTAGAAGGAGCATAACCCCAACTTCTTGCAATAATGCTCTTCCTCTCTTAACAATCATGTTCTTCATCTCTCTATCAATTTCATGTTGAATCTCTTTCAGAGTCAATATCTTTTAGCCTTTCCCTTACCAAATTTCCCCTATACTCATAGATGAAAGCCTTAAATTCATAAGTTTGGACAAATGCATCATCTATGATGAATTCCTGACTGGCATGGTGTCTCACATCATCAAATAGCTCACTGGAAGCTTCAAAGGTAATCACACTTGTTTCCAGTGGCATTTCATATTGGGTAATAATAGGAGTGTTAATCTATGTGACCTCTTCTTCGCCTTCATTATCATCTGCAACCATGATTGGGGTGTCAATTGAGAAGCTTACCTCTAGAGTAGGTTGTGGTGACAGATGGCCTAGTGGTGTTATATTTTCTACTTTCTTTCTAAAGCCAACATTTCTTCTCTTCTCAAACACCACTAGAGGTACATCTTTTATTATTTCTTCTTCATGTAGAACCAACTGCTAAACTCTTTCCATAGGATCTTGAATTTCATGAAAAGCTTCCACATAGGCTAGGTTATTATTCATTCTCCAAGCCTCATCCATAATAATTCTATTGTATGTGAAACATAGATTTTAGGGACTAGGAATGTTATGTCTCTTTTGTTGAATTGGGGTCTTTCACCTAATGAAAAGAGATAGATCCCACACCCAAAATCTAGGCAGGTTCACTCAAATTAGGATATGTATAATGAGATGAAGGCTAAATGCGATGATCTAGATGCAATAAAGTAATGAAATTGATTTATTAGACAAGCAAAACTAGTGAAATATGAAATTTTTGAAAACACATTGTGTAATAAAAAATCACCTAGAAATGAATAGCAAATTGCAACAAAAGTGAATCAAACTGGGTATGTGCAGGATCATCATGGAAAAAAAAAGGCCATTAAGTGCCAAAAAATTTATAAAAATCATAGTTAGGTAGCTTGACATAAAAAAATTGATTAAGTTATCTATATTATTTAAAAAATATGTAAGAATAGAATTTGTAGCAAATTGAATATAGTTTCTAAACTACTAGGTTTGTTTTTTTTTTAAAAAAATCTATTTCTAGGTGAAAATTTGAAATTTCAATGCAATGGTACTTAAATTTTAGGGAAAAAATAAGAAGTAGGTGTCTGTCTGACCACCCTAACCACAATAAAATGATAATATATTTTTATAATATTTTAGATATAAGTAGAGGACTCATGCCTTTATGTGATGCACATTTTTTTGTAATTTCTTTCCAAGTATATAATTAATTATGAATTTTTTATTACAACTTTTTAAAAAATATAAAAAACTTGTATGTCTGACCACCTTAACTTGGTCAAAACTTCAACAAATTCATTTTTAATTTTTTTGATCCTCTAGTATGCAAATCATAGAATGTGACGCATGTTTTGGATTCAAAAAATGTGATATTGTTTGAAAGCTATAAATATTTTTCAATCAGCCTATCAATTAGGACTTTAGTCATAGTTTGAATAGAAAATGAATAATAATTACTTATTAAATTCAAAGTAAAGCATAATTTATATTGGTGGAAAGCTAAGAATCTCCTTTAAAAACCCTTTTCATTTCATGAATTTTGGGTAAAAAAATAGTCGTCAGCCACATACCCAACATATTGCCACTTTTTGGCCCATCATAATCCTGCACGTACCCAACTGAAAGTGTTAAACTAGAATGTGGATGAAGATTGGAAAAGACATTTGAAATTCTACTGATGTTGATTTTTAGGTTTGGTGGGGCTCATTCGCCATTCTAGGTGAATCAATCCTGGTTCTACAAAACTGAGCCGGAACCTATTTTTAACAAAAGGGTATCTAAAAATGTAGAAAACTCAAAATATACCTAGAAGTGGAACTCATTCACTACCCAAGGTGAATGAGTCCACTTTTGAATTTTTGATTATTCAAAGGTGGAATTTGGAGCTCTTGATCTACACTTTGATTCTCTATTGGTACATATGTTTTTGAAACTCTAATTTTTGAACATGAAAGTGAGTTTTTGTTGATATTTTGACTTTTTGAATGAAGAGAAGACCTAAACAGCTTTGCAACTTGATTCTTAATGGTTCCCAAGCTTCCAAGAAGTCTAAATTTGTAAAACCACAAGGCAAGAGAGAGAAATGTTGAATGTTAGGGCATGGGGGGTTTGCCTTGGTCAAACCTCTTTTAGGTAATTAAACTAAAATGATGAAAGAATGTAATGCAACATGCAAAAATTGAGTTGATTACCTTCCCATGATGTTTGATCTTGAAATTATGTAGAAATACATGAAGAATCTACCCTTGAATGTCTAAAAAATTTTCTATCTAAATGACTTGAAATGATGAAACCCTAACTTACTTGACTTTAGATGGAATACTGGTGGATGAATGAATGATAAGAGATGTGAATTAGGGTTAAAATAATTATATTTATAGGAAATTCACCTATCTCACCTATTAATACCTCATCACAAGCCAACATGAAGTGAAATTAAACTTAATTTTCACTTTTTTCCCACTCGAAGGTCAAAATTGGGCCAAATGGGACTCATTCGCCACCGATGGAAAATAGGTCTCACTTGGATGGGACTGATCCACCATGGATGGTGAATGGGTCCCATAGGGGACATTTTGATTTATAAGATGCCAAGAGGTAAGGAAATAAGGTTTAAAGTACAACTTTGTTGGGTATTTGATCAATTTAAGCCTCAATATGCACAATATGGGTTAATTAGGGCCTATTAATGATAATGTGAATGTCAATTAGGGTTTCAGACACATAATTCAATGTGAAATTGTAATTAAATACACTTTACAACATTAAAATAAGGTCCACATAGCCTAGGAAAGCAAAAGAACCAATGTGAATGTACAAGACACATTACAACACTAGTTTAATATTAAGTTTAAATTATAAACTTTCTATATTAGTGTGATAATGTTATTAAACACATTTTATAATGTTGAATTAGTGGGAAATGGGTTCATTAATTATAGAAATGTGTGAAAGTATTTTACAATAATTTACAACACCTTTACAAGACATCTTTAAGTACATTTGAAAGGGTCCAATAGCTAGTGTGAATGTGAAAAACACCTCACAACACCAAATCAAGGCCTCATTAAGTCCAATTTATCATGAATTAATCCCATGTCAAGAAAGAGGTCCTTTTTTCTATGACACATGTAGCCCCCACTTTAGTGAGAGGATAAACTTGCTTCAAAATCACACTAAAGTAGACATTCAAGAGAGATCTGAGTGTACATATGTAGATGAAAAAGGATGAAAAAGATCAAGAAGGAAGTCAAGCCCCCAAGATCAAAGATCCTAAGTCAAACCAAAAAGATACATAATCATGTAATGGAAAGAATGAAAAATGGGTTGGAAAATATGCATTCACTCTAGGGCCACTGAACTTTTGGTCATCTCCAGGGTGAGTTATCCCTTAGAATAAATTTAAAAAATAAAAAGGTGGATCAAGCTTCGACTATTTGTCCAACTAGGTGTGGATCAAATCTAGGATGTTTTTCCAAAAATAAAATGCATACTCACTCTGGGGCAATGAAACTCTTAGTGGTCCACTAGGTGAGAAGACCCAAAAGGTGAGAAACATAAACTAGTTTGTATGCACTCACAAACACAAAGGTGATTATGGGGAAAGTCGTGTCATTGAAGAGGCTTCCCACTCAACCATATCAAAGTTATACCTCCTAATAACTTTAACATGGTGCCACAAAGGAAAATTTTAGTTTGTGATTAATGAGATATGAAAAGATTCATATGCTTAGAACTCATGAACAAATTCAAAGGTACCAAAGGAATGCAAGTAGCATTATGCGAGGTGGAAAAGATGCAAAAATTTAAAAGAAAGTTCAAAGGAGTCTTGTTAAGTTCATGCAAGGTCTGTCACTTAGGGAACATTGTGTCTAATGTCTCCAAGGGAGGACCAATCAAAGAATAAAATATTCACAACTTAGGGGATGTAGTGCATCACATGGAACCACCAAGAGGAATGTAATATGCTAAGATAGATCACACTTATGAAGGACATGGTGCAAGAGCACCTACACCTCATCCTCCATTTTCGCTCATTTAATGAAAATTTGTTGTTAGGAGGTTATAATTAGTCTTTTTGAGTCTTTTAGTCATTAATAAGGTCAATCAAGACCATTGAGCAAGATCTAGGGTGAGTTTTTGAGTTTTGAGTCAAAATATGCAACAATGCAATCTTGCACTAAAAGTTGCTTTTGTAGCCTTTGAAGGCAAAAATGTGAATTTTTATGTAATTGTGCAAGGTTTGGGGTCTTGAAAATGTAATAAGGCTGTTTCAATGTTATTTGAATGGTTGTTAAGGTCTTAGGTCTTTAGGATTGCAAAGTTGCTTCAAAATGCAAAGTTGTCATAAGGAAATTTGGCGTAAAATCAGCATTAATGATGTAATTTCATTAACTAATGGTTCCCTCCTTCAAAAATCAGTTGAGGGCAGTTGTAAATGATGGGAAACAAGTTTAAGAATCCTCCCTTGGGTCGAGGTTGGGCTGTTGTTGGCAGTTTTGAAGTTTTGAAGCATTTAATAAGAAGAAAACTTTGTTTTTTCTATTTTTTACAGCATTTTTTCCTGATCCCGTGCTTGGTACGGTCTGGTACATCATTGTACGGACTCAAAATTGAAATGGTTTGAAAGAGGGAAGAATCTAATTTCTTTTGGTGGTGATTTTTCTCGTTTTCATTAAGAATTGAATAAGTTACATCAATTTTAGTGAAAGTGGGTCTGAAATCTTGCAAAACAAGGGTTTGGTCACCAAAATGGATGTAATTCCCATTTCCACCGTGGGAAAAATCTAAAAACTGGTGGATTGGTAGATTTAGGACTCCTTTACATTCTGAAATTTGTTTCATATTTAAAAATGGAGTTTTGCAAAAGTTATGTGATGCCCTAGGTCTGGTTTTACCTTGAAACAGTCCAGAAAATGATCATTTGTAAGCTTTTCTTTTGATTTCTGAGTATTTTAAAGAAATGGAATGAATGAAAAATGTGAAAGGGGTCTTGGGGAACCTGTTGGATTCCATTAAAGGCATTAGGGGTGTTGGGGTGTGCCTTGACAAGTTGAAAGCTTCCTTGTACATGCCTAGTTAAGCCTTGTTTATGGCTTGTAAATCAATCTTTTGATACATTTGCGTTGGGTGTTTGATCCTGTTCTTTTGGGAACTTGTGGTGGATCTTGTTAGAAGTCTAAAACCTGATTTCATTGTTTGGTTAATTCCTTTAATAAGTTTTTATTTTGACTGTCCTATTTGGCAATGTTGCAAGGTTGCATGGGCTTGTGTAAGAGTGATGAAAGAATGGGAGTTTTTGAGTGTAAAGTCAGGTTATTTGGTCTTGTTTTGACATTTTGAGAGTGTACACAGCATCCCCAAGTCCTTCAAACATGTCTGGTTGTGTGAGTTGAGTTGGGTGATCAAGTTTCTTGTTGGAAGGAATAGTGAAGTTGATGTGTGCATTTAGAGAAGCTATTGGAAAAAGGTATTGCTTCCCCTGCCACTCTGCATCATAGTGGTATCAGAGCAGGGAGTAGGTTTTGGTTTGCATTTTGCAGGTTGAAGAAAAGAAAAGGTTGACAAGATGCCTCCAAAGAGCAAAGATATGGCTAAAGAGATGAGGGAGATGAAGGAAAGGCATGCAAGAGAACTCAAAGAGTTGGAAGAGAGAGTCATAGCCCTGGAGACAAACAAGAGAAGAGATGCTGAAGAGAGTGAGCCAGAAGAAGAGGAAGATGAGGAGTTTGAAGACATGGAAGAAGAACTTGATCCAGAAGACCAAAGAATGGCAAAGTTGTTGAAGGCAGTGAAAGGTGACAAGCCTAAGGTAAAACTTGATGTTTCTAAATATGGTGGTAGTCTAAATGATGAAGAACTACTTGATTGGATTGCTGCATTAGATAACCATTTTGAATGTGAAGAAGTTCCTGAGGAGCAAAGAATAAGGATTGCAAAGACTAAGTTGCAGGGTCATGCTTTGGTATGGTGGAATTACTTTCAGTCTGAGAGGAGGAAACAAGGAAAGTCTAAATCACATCATGGGACAAGATGATATCTAAACTCAAAGGTAAATTCTTACCCAAAGATCACCAAATTCAAATGTTTAAAAAATTGCAAAGTTTGAGGCAAAGGGAAATGGATATTAAGTCCTATACTGAGGAGTTTTATAAATTAAGTTTGAGGTATGGTCATCATGAGAATGAAGATGAAAAAATTGCTAGATATATTGGTGGTTTGAGGCTTAATATACAGGATGAATTGGTTTTGGCTAACCCTAGGAGTGTAGAGGATTGTTATCAAATGGAAATCAGGGTGGAGGAGAAGCTTAAAAGGAGACAAGAGAAAGTAGTAAGAGGAAGAGGTGGTCCTAGTGCAAGAGGAAGAGGAATACCTTCTACATCAAAGCAGCCAAATGAAGATCAAGGAGCAAACAAAGGTAAAGATCACAATGATTCTAGAGGTGGTTTTGGTTTTAGAGGTAGAGGAAGGTTTGGTATTGGTAGAGGTTCTAATGATTTTGCAGGAAGATGCTACACATGCAATGAGTTTGGCCATCCTTCATGGAAGTGTCCTGAGAGGGTTGGTAGTTCTTCTAGTGGAGACAAGAAGATTGATAGAAGAGCACAATTGGTACAGGAAGAGGAGTGTGAAAGTAATTGTTCTCCAAGTAGGAATGCAGATCCTGAGGTTGGGGAAATGTTGATGGTGAGAAAAACAATCTTGAAGGCAGCAAAAGAGGAAGCACCTTTGCAAAGGAAAAGTCTCTTCAAGACAAATTGTAAGTGCAAGGACAAGGTATGTAGAGTAGTCATTGATTCTGGCTCAACTGAAAACATGGTGTCATGTGAAATGGTCAATAAGTTAGGATTGAAAAAGATTCCTCATGAATGTCCCTATAAAATCTCATGGTTAACTGATGATCAATATTTATTGGTGAATGAAAAGGCTATAGTGGATTTTCAAATTGGTGGTTATCATGATAGTGTTGTGTGTGATGTTCTTCCAATGGATTGTTGTCATCTCTTATTAGGCAGACCTTGGCAATATGACAAGAGGGCATTGTATGATGGTAGGGAAAATACTTACACCATAGTTCAAGATGGTCATTCTTTTGTGTTAACTCCTCTTGTAGAAGATATCAAAGGTAAGGCAAAAGTAATAATGTGTGGCAAGAAGGAAACTATAAATGTGATAAAGGAAAACAAATATTCTGATCATGTAATCAGTTCTAAGACTGAAAATACAGGGATAACAGATGTAAAGGAAAATATAGAGGTAAAGAAGGTGAGGACAATGAGTTTGCATGAGAATGTGTTAGTAGGAACCATTGAATGCCCTATAGTTAAGACCAGGTCTGAGAAACAAAAAAATTGTGCAGGAAGTACAGTACATAAGTCTGATTTGACAGTGGCAAAACAACTTGATGAGGCAGTGAGTGAAAGACAAGGAAAACAGGGACAAAAAGATAGTTGCACGCATGAAGGTGACAAAGGAAACAACAAAGATCATAGAGTTATTAATCCTTGTTTGTATGCAGGTGAAAAACATAGTAAACAATTCAATCTTGGTCAGGGAAAAGATAAAAGACTGTTTGCAGTTCCAGTTTACATGAACCAATGGAGTGGATTTGTGGATCAGTGGACCTTGTTTGAAGCTTGGATACAGTGCTATCAAACACAACTCATGAGGCATGAGTCTTTTCTAGGGGGGGTGTATGGTGCAAGAGCACCTACACCTCATCCTCCATTTTCGCTCATTTAATGAAAATTTGTTGTTAGGAGGTTAGAATTAGTATTTTTGAGTCTTTTAGTCATTAATAAGGTCAATCAAGACCATTGAGCAAGATCTAGGGTGAGTTTTTGAGTTTTGAGTCAAAATATGCAACAATGCAATCTTGCACTAAAAGTTGCTTTTGTAGCCTTTGAAGGAAAAAATGTGAATTTTTATGTAATTGTGCAAGGTTTGGGGTCTTGAAAATGTAATAAGGCTATTTCAATGTTATTTGAATGGTTGTTAAGGTCTTAGGTCTTTAGGATTGCAAAGTTGCTTCAAAATGCAAAGTTGTCATAAGGAAATTTGGTGTAAAATCAGCATTAATGATGTAATTTCATTAACTAATGGTTCCCTCCTTCAAAATCAGTTGAGGGCAGTTGTAAATGATGGGAAACAAGTTTAAGAAGACTCCCTTGGGTCGAGGTTGGGCTGTTGTTGGTAGTTTTGAAGTTTTGAAGCATTTAATAAGAAGAAAACTTTGTTTTTTCTATTTTTTACAGCATTTTTTCCTGATCCCGTGCTTGGTACAGTCTGGTACATCATTGTACGGACTCAAAATTGAAATTTTTTGAAAGAGGGAAGAATCTACTTTATTTTGGTGGTGATTTTTCTCGTTTTCATTAAGAATTGAATAAGTTACATCAATTTTAGTGAAAGTGGGTCTGAAATCTTGCAAAACAAGGGTTTGGTCACCAAAATGGATGTAATTCCCATTTCCACCGTGGGAAAAATCTAAAAACTGGTGGATTGGTAGATTTAGGACTCCTTTACATTCTGAAATTTGTTTCATATTTAAAAATGGAGTTTTGCAAAAGTTATGTGATGCCCTAGGTCTGGTTTTACCTTGAAACAGTCCAGAAAATGATCATTTGTAAGCTTTTCTTTTGATTTCTGAGTATTTTAAAGAAATGGAATGAATGAAAAATGTGAAAGGGGTCTTGGGGAACCTTTTGGAGTCCATTAAAGGCATTAGGGGTGTTGGGGTGTGCCTTGACAAGTTGAAAGCTTCCTTGTACATGCCTAGTTAAGCCTTGTTTATGGCTTGTAAATCAATCTTTTGATACATTTGCGTTGGGTGTTTGATCCTGTGCTTTTGGGAACTTGTGGGGGATCTTGTTAGAAGTCTAAAACCTGATTTCATTGTTTGGTTAATGCCTTTAATAATTTTTTATTTTGACTGTCCTATTTGGCAATGTTGCAAGGTTGCATGGGCTTGTGTAAGAGTGATGAAAGAATGGGAGTTTTTGAGTGTAAAGTCAGGTTATTTGGTCTTGTTTTGACATTTTGAGAGTGTACACAGCATCCCCAAGTCCTTCAAACATGTCTGGTTGTGTGAGTTGAGTTGGGTGATCAAGTTTCTTGTTGGAAGGAATAGTGAAGTTGATGTGTGCATTTAGAGAAGCTATTGGAAAAAGGTATTGCTTCCCCTGCCACTCTGCATCAGGACATCACACCCAATGTCATCCACAAAGTGAAAAAAAAATCATATGAAGTGACAAGGTTGCACTAAGAACCAAGAATACAAATTAATTATGGTAATGTATGCCCCCCACTTTAAAGTAGTTGTGAACACCATTATGGTGAGCAATTTCTTTAAAGTAGAAGAGAGTATGAGAGCTTATTCAAAAAAACCTATGCCAAGTCATAGGTTTTCAATAAGCTACGTCATGAGGAAAGGTAGTATGCCATAGGCAAGTCAATATTAAGACATGTTGTCCACATCCCAAGCTTGTTCTTATACATTCATGAAAGCTTAACAATGAGTCGAAAGAGATAGTGAAAAGTGACATACGAGGACAAGGATATCAAACCCCTTTCCCCCCACTTAGTGTAGGACAAAGGTGAGCCTAGAATGGATGAAACGAAATATCAGGTAGAAGAATTAGGTGCATCCACACAAGGAAGACCACCATAATCCTTGAGAGTTTGGATGCTATTGTTGTGTAAAGTTTTTGATAAAAGTGGAGATAAGGGAGATACCCCTAGATCTTAGTATGATATTTTAGTTTGGACCATGTGTTCATTGTGTCCATGTGTAGGAGGAAGATTGTAATCGATACGTTAACAATCTTCCAAGTTAGATGAAGGGGTGTGTGTTTGGGAGAAGGATTGGTTGCTTCACAAGAACACAAATCCTTTTTAATGTTATGTGTCATTGATTCACGAGGGATTGGAGTTATATTCCTCCCATAACCACCATGGTTTGATTTGGTATAACTAAGTTGAGTGAATGGAACAAAAGGTTTATTGGGTGGAGATTGGGATAGTGCACACCCTCTCTTAAAGGTAGGTGTGAAACTCCAATCACTACTAGAAATTGTTTCTAAAAATAAATCATTTGTATAAGACTCTTTGGACCATGAGGGTGAGATTTTGGAAAGGTTATGGAAAGGAGGTGTAGAATCTAATGGGCCCAAATTATCATGAAATATTTTTGTTGTAGGTGAATATTTAGGACCAAATTGTATAGGTTAAAGTTTTGAACTAGGAATGGAAGGATTAGGGGAGTTGGAAGTGTTGCGATCAGTTGACACATAGCTTCACTCATCTACATCAATCGTGTATATCTTGTTGATTTATTAAAAAATCATTACATGGTGAAGGGTAGATGGGACTCCTTTGATTGCATGAATCCATGGTCTCACTAGGAGAATATTGTATGCAAGGGTTCCTTGCATGATATTGATAGAGGTAGGTAGCACTACAGGTCTGACCTCAATCAGTAATGTGATCATCCCAAGTGGTTGCCTATTAACATTGTCAAATCCATGAATATGAACATCATTAAGTTGAATGATCTTTTTTTCCATGCCAAGTTTGTGGAGGAGTTCCATGCTAAAAACATTAATTTTTTCTCCATTATTGATGAGAGTGTTCCTAACTAGAGTTTCATTAATGATCACCTTTACATTAAGGGATCATTTTTGTGTTGAATCTTAAGTAGGGGTAATTCAAGTTTAGGGAATGCAATTTCTGACTAGGTGGCTTGAATGGGATGAGAAGGGGGTTGTACATGAATTTATTTTATGTAAGATTGGATCTCCTCCTCTTGTATTTCCAATATTTCATGAAAGAGAAGTTTCACTGTTGTTGAGAGTTGAATGAGTTCCCATATAGATATATTAGTGGGAGTCTTTATAAGATCTTCAATACTAGGTGCTTGTTGAGGAAAATGTAATGGTGTAGGAGTGTTTTGTGGTCCCCTAGATGTTTAAGTCACTAAGTTACAAATTAGTGACTACAAAAAAATGTTATGAATAGATTACATTATGAATTTCAATACATCTCTAATTTTTTTGTGTGATTCACTAATGGAAGGTCACTTAGGAAGGTCACTAATTAAAGGAGATCCCACTTGTGTCATCATAACCTCAAAAAAATTGTCTTTATTAGCATGATATGTTGGTGAAATGGATTTTAATGTCACTTTATTATCATCATATAGGGAAGGTTTAGTGGTTGAAGGAGATGTGTCAATGTTCATATGATTTTGCACCATGAGATTCTCCTTAGGATGCGAGATTTTAGGAAAACAAAAAGCCAAATGTTGTTGACATTCATACGTTGGTTCTTCTAGAAAGGACTTCATCGCAAGTAGGTGAATGATAAATGGTTGAATGCTATTTCTCAAGAGGGGTGTCATGAGGTGAAGGGGTAAAAACTGAAATATTCATGACCTTCATCAATTGTGTTTACTAACATCAAAGTATTTACTTCACAAATAGGATAGATACTAGAAGAAGAAGAAGAAATGTTGTTTTCATGATTACCTATGGTTGGATTGTCTTGTTCATCAATGTCTTGTCCACTAAGAGAGATAAGAGGAGAGAAACAACTAGGATTCTCAAAACTCTCATAAATTGGTTCTTCTACCAAAATATATTTCTTCACCAATGGGAGAGATATTAGGAGAAGAAAAAATATGATCATTAGGAATGTCCAAAGTTGTAGTCTCTTTCACAAAAACACTCTCATAAGGAGGGGATAGGAAATGTTTCTTAGCATGTCTAAATATGTAAAGTACTAGCTTTTTTTTAATAAAAGTGAAAATCACATGTAAGCATTTCATGCAATGTTTCAACAATATGAACAATGTATATGCAAAGGTACAAAACATTCTTATCCAATATATGAAAGATTTAAGAATGAAAATAATGTACATGCAAGAACAAAAAGAACTTTTAGCAAACTTATGCAAAGTTTTATGAATAGAAATATGGTATATATGAAAAAGTGAAAAGTAATTTGATAAATGTTATGCAAAATTGTAGAAATGTAATCATTTTCAGATCTAATGGTGTTTGCAAATGAAGTGGTTTGAAGAATGAGTAATCTAAAATGATGTTTTTGAGCTAGATGCATAAAAAAAATGTTCCAAAAACTTACCAAAATTATACTATATAATACTAGGAAGCTTAGGAAGCATAGAAATGAGGTTTATGATGCTGTAACATTTACTCAAAAATTTGGACAGGAACTAATTCGCCTAACATGGAAAATGAGTCCCAGTAAGGATTGTTTGCAAAATTTTAGAAATTTTAAATTGTTTTTGAGGTGTTTGATGTTGTATGATGCAGATCTAAGATGAATATGTGGAATTTTAAGAAATTTTTAAGAAAATTATATGCAAAATTCCAAGCTAAATGCAAAAATTTGAAACCCTAGATACAAATTAATTGATTCAAATGTAATGCAAGCTAGGACTAGGATGAAAATGGAATCAAAATCAGAAAATGAGATGTTTGAAAAGCAGGTTCACAAAAATGAACCATAGATTTTAGGGGCTAGGAATGTTGTCTCTTTTGCTCAATTAGGGTCTTTCACCTAATGAAAAGAGATAGATACCACACCCAAAATCTAGGTAGGTTCACTCAAATTAGGATATGTATGATGATATTAAGGCTAAATGAGATGATCTAGATGCAATAAAGTAATGAAATTGATTCATTAGACAAGCAAAACAAGTGAAATATGAAATGTTTGAAAACACATTGTGTAATACAAAATCACCTAGAAACGAATAACAAACAACAGAAGTGAATCAAACTGAAAGTGTGCACCTAGAATGTGGATGAAGTCTAGAAAAGACATTTGAAATGATAATTATGCTGATTTTTAGGACTGGTGGGACTCATTCACCATTCTAGGCGAATCAGTCCTAGTTCTGTGAAACTGAGCCCAAACTTGTTTTTAACAAAAGGGTATCTAAAAATGTAGAAAACTCAAAATTGACCTGGAAGTGGGACTCATTCACCACCCATGGTGAATGAGTCCACTTTTGAATTTCTAATTACTCAAATGTGGAATCTAGAGCTCTTAGTCTACACTTTCATTATCTATAGGTGTTCCCTTCCAAAACTCAGATTCTTGAACCTGAAAATGAGTTTTTGTTGATATTTTGACTTGTTGAATGAAGAGAACACCTAAAAAACTTTTAAAATTTATTCTTAATGGTTTCCAAGCTTCCAATAAGTCTAAATCTACAAAAACACAAGGCAAGAGAGAGAAATGTTGAATGTTAGGGCATGGGGGTTTGCCTTGGTCAAACCCCTTTTAGGTAATTAAACCAAAATGATGAAATAATGTAATGAAACATGAAAAAATAGATTTTATTACTTTTTCATGATGTTTGATCTTGAAATTCTACAAAAAAACATGAAGAATCTACCCTTGAATGTCTAAAAATTGATATCTAAATGACTTGAAATGATGAAACCCTAACTTTCTTGACTTGAAATGGAAGATTGGTGGATGAATTAATAATGAGAGATGTGAATTAGAGTTAAAAGACTTATATTTATATGAAATTCACCTATCTCACTATTCATTACCTCATCACAGATCGACATGAAGTGACATTAAACTTAAAGTTCACTTTTTTCTAGCTCAAAGGTCAAAATTGGGCCAAGTGGGACTCATTCACCACCCATGGTGAATGGGTCCAACCTAGATGGAATGATTCACCATGTATGTCAAATGGATCTCACAGGGGCCATTTTGATAGGTAAGATGCCAAGAGATAAGGAAATAAGGTTTAAATTGCAACTTAGTCAGTTATTTGATTAATTTAAGCCTTAGGATGCACAATATGGGTTAATAGGGGCCTATTAATGATGATTTGAATGTCAATTAGGGCTTGATACATAGAATTCAATGTGAAAGTGTGATTAAATACACTTTATATCATTGAAATGAGGTCCGCATAGCTTGGGAAAGCACAAGAACCAATGTGAATGTGCAAGACACATTATAACACTAGTTTAACACTGAGTTTAAGTTATAAGCTTTCTAGATTAGTGTGATAATGTTATTAAACACATTTTATACTATTGAATTAGGGGAAAATGAGTTCATTAAGTCTAGAAAAGCATGAAAGTGTTTTACAATACTTTACAACACCTTTACAAGGCATTGTTAAATGCATTTGAAAGGGTCCAAGACCTAGTGTGGATGTGAAAAACACCTCACAACACCTAATCAAGGCCTTGTTAAGTCCAATTTATCATGAATTAATCCCATGTCAAGCAAGAGGCCCTTTTTCTATGTCATAGTATGCATTTATCCTCATTATCACTTGAATTTCCTCATAATTCCTGATGACATCATTGACATGGTACTCATGCTCATATCCTTTCATTTTTTGATAAATTTTGGCATCATAGATGAAATTCTCAATGTCAATTTTTTCTATCTTGTTTCCTACTGTAAAGCCATAATAATCCACATTTGCACCAACAAAGTCATACCCTGTATCATCAATAATAGTGAAGTCACTGAAACAAAGAGTGGAAGGCATGAAAGTTTTCCCTCCGTAGCTTTTCAAAGGTATGAAGGCTGAGTAATACAACTGCCTTATGATCTCCAAGTATGAAACCCTATCTAGCACACTCTTAGGTAGTAAATATGGTACTGCCTCAAATATATATACTCTAATGACAATACAATCTGCAAACACATACCAATCTCCCCAATTGTGATTTATTTTTCCATCGTGAACATTCTCCTTTGATCAGAGGAACCTCTATACTTCTGGGGATAGAATATAGTCACATTTTTGGCCAAGTAATTTTTATAAGGGTTTGACAAAATTTTCTTCAAAGTATAGGTAGTGAGATTTCCCACATCTACTATCCTAGACTGATGTCTACATTTTCACTAGTCTAGAATTACCATCACTATCTAGATCTTGTATTCTCAATTCTTCCCTTGATATTCCCATCACTTGTCCTTCTTACAGTATCATATGCATAATATGTGAATAGTGTTTGAAGTAAATATCTTCAGTTTTGTCCTTAATAGCATTAAGAGCATTGCTAATGGCCTTAGATATATACTTTACACAATCATAGGGCCTGGGATCTTGGATTTGAATGTCTATAGCCAAAACCATGGGAGCTATAGTCATGTTAGCAGGGGCATCAAATCCTAGTACTTTTCTAGCTAAATAGTATGTGCATTGATAGTATTCTTCAAAGAAATCTATAGAGAATGGGTGCCTTTCATCACTAGAAAATATCCTAGGTTGATTCCCTGGACCTTTGGGCCTATATAGAGGAAGCTTCCACCACTTATAGCTTGTATCCATAGAGAAATACTCTTCCAAAAAATATCTCATCTATAATTTCATCTTTAGGGAGGTGTCCAATTTGAAAACCAACAAATATAATCCTGTGTTATAATCATAAACAATAACCCATTGCGAAAGTGAATTTCCCTCATTTTAGGATTATAATTCTTTTCCTATGCTTTAATTATTTCTATGTTCATAAAAACATTTGGCATCAGAAGTTTTCATAGATTCAAATTCCATGGGTTTGAAAATGGGCTATATCTATACTTCTTCCTATAATGATATATGAACAAGTCATAACTCCTGTGCAGAGTCCACACATCTCCCAAATTATTTTACTTGTCCTCTAGGGTCTCACATGATGGGTTTAATTGAGTTGTTCTCCTTACTTTTGGTCCAGACCCAAGACACTATTCTATTAATTCTTGATTAAGTGGCCTACTTTCTATTTTTTGCCTCTTTTCTCTTATTTTCTCTGGGGTTTTATCCATTTTAACCTTAACTATGTTGTACTTCAAGCTATCTTCAAAAAAATATTTTTATCTAAGCCAAGATTTACTTACTTGAATGAATGTTGGAAATTCTGAGTTTCTCACCTTTGTCCAACTCCATCCTCTAGATACTTAGCCACAATTCATAGTGAATTTAGATTCCTTAGAGGCTATATTTATCAAAATTCAGCATGCTTGAGCCATATTTGGTTCATAAATGGCGCTCATTCTATGGTTCCTATCAACTTGCACATTAATAGTAGTTGTCTCTTCAATTAATTGATCAATCAAATCAATCTAGTGATAATTATTTCATATTTTGTCAAAGAGACTTTAATCACAATGTCTATTATCCCTTTCCAATATAACCTTGACCATCTTTTGAGAAGCATCTAAGAGACATTTAGATTTCTCTCTTCGATGTTGCAGGGTCTCTTTGGTATTTACATTTGAATTTATTCCCTTATGGTCTCCCTTTTGTTGATGAGAATAGCACATATCTCTCACCCAAAAGCCTATGTCTCTTCAACATATCCTTATCTCTTATTTCAGAGGTATTACTTGATGATGATCTCTATGTGACTTTGTCATGTTGAGGAGACCTGTGGTCAACTCTCTCTGATGTCTCTTAGTCTCATCAATAAAATGAGTTTACACTTGTTCCAAGATGTCGAGGAGACTTTTGATACTATATACTCAATACTCTTGCGTCTCATTGACATATCCTTGTTAGGATTTTGATGAGACATTTTTCTAATTTTTGTTCGATGTATTTATGTCTCACCAATATTTTTATCCTTGAATGTTGAAGAGACTCCCTTACTTCTCTCCTGGATATGTTGATGTCCTTTCGACATTGCCATTTGTCTATGTTGTTTTACCGGTGACCTATCATTTATTTTATGATAATCTCTTGATGTTTGGGAGATGTTTTTTTGTTTCCTAAATGTTGAATGCTCCATATAATTTGTCAGTGAGACATGTTAGATTTTCTCCTCGACATGTCTAAGTCTCTCAAACATATCATTCTTTAGGTTGGAAAGAAGACATTTGAATATGTCTCTTAGACATTCGAGAGTCTCATCTACATTTCACATCACCCCTTTCTTCTCATGATGAAGAGACTATGGTGGGACTCTCTTTGATATAGCATTGTATTGGTGACATACCATGTGACGCTATGGGAATACTTCAGATAAGGAATTCACTTTAGTGTTATTACCAAGGGCCTTATTTGGTGGTTTATATTAGTTTTAGCCATTATGAAATGGAGATGGGACATATGGTGAGTGTGGGAAGATGGGTGAAAAAAAAAGTATGCAAAATAACCAAGGTGGATTTTTGGCTCCAACAAGACCTTTAATATTATGAAACATTAGTGGTACTTAGTTATCAAATTTCATTAAAGGATAAGTTTTATTAATTTTAATCATTATGTATGTAAATAATGTTATGAATATTTTGGTCATATAATATTTTTGGTCATATAATATTTTCCTATTTTTAGTTAATGACATCAACACATACTCTTGTGGTATATGGGAATTGCTATGGAAATTTTCTCCTAAGGCTCACACATTGGTATGAGCTAGTAATATAAATAAAATTATGTAATTTTTATTTTATCTAATACCACTTATTGTAAATAAATGATATTTATTTTTAGTTTGATTTGTTTCTTCATTCTTTCCATAAGAGGAGGAAACTCCACTTTGTGAACCTATACCATCTACGAAAATGAAGAGAAGCAAAGGATAATTAATTTATGGCAAGTGATTATTTACTTATTTCATTTTATTCAATATTTATATACTATTGTATATATGGTTTAATTGCATTAATAGGTGAAGCTAAAAATATTATTGAGCCTAGGAAGTCTATTAATTGGAAAAGGAGAGACACCAATTACGATATTGATTCTTCATATTCTTAACAAAGAAAGAGTCAATTGATCATTTAATGACACTCCATAATTACATATATTTTCACATTTATTTTATGCCTTCATGAAATTTAGATGTAGATTTGTATTCTAATGCATATCATTGTATATACCTATGGGTATGTGTAGGATCATGATCGGCCAAAAAGCGGCAATATGATGGGTATGTGGCTGACGACTATTTTTTAACCTAAAATTCATGAAACAAAAAGAGTTTTAAAAAGAGATTCTCAACTTTCCACCGATATAAAATATGCTTTAATTTGAATTTAATAAGTAATTATTATTCATTTTCTATTCAAATTATGACTAAAGTCCTAATTGATAGGTTGATTGAAAAACATATATATCTTTCAAACGATATCACATTTTTTGAATCCAAAACATGTGTCACATTCTATGTTTCACATACTATAGGATTAAAAGAAGAAAATTTGAATTTCATGAATTTTTGATCAAGTTAAGGTGGTCAGACATTCAAGTTTTTATATGTTTTTAAAAGTTGTAATAAAAAAATCATAATTAATTATTTACTTGGAAAAGAAATACAAAAAAATATGCATCACATTGAGGCATGAGTCCTCTACTTTTATCTAAAATCTTATTAAAATATATTATCATTTTATTTTGGTTAGGGTGGTTAGACAGACACCTACTTCTTATTTTTTCCCTAAAATTTAAGTATCATTGCATTGAAATTTCAAATTTTCACCAAAGAGATTTTTTTTTTTTTTTAAGCATACCTAGTACTTTAGAAACTACATTCAATTTTCTACAGATTTTATTCTTACGCATTTTTAAAATAATATAGATAACTTATTCAAATTTTTACCTCAAGTTGCCTAACTCTAATTTTTCTGAATTTTTTGCCACTTAAGGGCTTGATTTTTCTATCATGATCCTGCACATACCCCTATATGGATTTATATGTATGTATTTATATTTTACCAATGTGTACAATTGTATTCAAGGCTTAAATGGTTTAAATTATTTGAGTGGTTTGAATAATAAGGCTTAATATTACTTGTTAGGAGTGACAATAAATTTTTAAAATAGTTTCAGCACTAACTACAAAATTATATTATTTTTATTGTTGATAGTGATAAAAATATATATGATTCTTTGATAGCACCTATACATTTAATGATTCATCTCTCTTTTTCTCTCAATTTAAATATTTTCTATTTCAATGTATATCCATCTTATAGCTAGTAAAATACTTTGATTATTTTAGTGTTTAAATAATGCTTATATACACATGTACAATGATAAGGGGGCCTATGTGAGGCTAGAAATTAAAAAGTATAACTTTATAAATTTTTTGTTCTTATCTCTCTTAAGGGACATTGTTAGAATGATGTAGATTGGAAGGATTAAGACACTTGGGTAGTGAAAAGACACATCTAATAGTAGTAACCTACCCACCTAGAAATTTTGTCATTGTTAATTTAGTGCCACAATAGAAGTATATTTACAATAGACATGGGTTTGAAGAATAAAAATTTCCATATCCTCATTGAGGTGATTCATCAACGGTGGTTAATTTCCTATGAAGGAAGGCTTCTGAAAACTAGCACTTGAATTATTTGTTAGGACATATATTGTCTCGTCTTCCTAATTTATCTTCCTTTGAAATTATGATCAATTGCTATAGAGAACCTAACATATTTGTGGATGCACTTGCTAATAGGAAATTGATTAGGGTTGAATATTGTATAGGGTTGATGGTTTAGGGTATTGGGTTGAGGGAGGGTATAGGGGTTGAGGGTTTAGGGTTTAAGGTTGAGGGTTAAGGGTTGAGGGATTAGGGTTGAGGGTTGAGGGTTGAGGGTTGAGGGTTGAGGGATCTTTTGATGCAAGTGAAATGTAGTCAAGCAATTGAAGGTTAGTGCATATTTGGGAAGAATGTTTTGTTCTAACACCCCTAATCCCTTAACTCATAATCCCTACTAGATTAGAAAAATTAGGTGCTAAATTAGGTGCTAATGTCGGTGAAAAACTCGACAAGAACTAGGTGCTAGACTACATGCTAGCATGGGCTATGCTAAACTCAATGATAAACTCAACAATAAACTTGACACAAAACTTGGGACAAATCTAGGTGCTAATTAGGCACTAATTGGTGCCTAATTTGGTGCCTACTTAGTTTAATTGGTGCAAGAAATGCCAAAAATAGTGCCATCCCTATAAATAGCATTGAATTTTTCAAAAAAATGAAGAAAAATACATTAAAATAGTGGGTGGAAGCAAGAAATGGAAAAAAAAAGGGAGCTAATCATAAGGATTTGTTGTAGTGAGTATCAACAACTAGAGGACATTGGCAGGCTAGTGTATATTCCATCCCCTAGGTTTAGATTAAGTTAGGGGGTCTAGGGTACATCTAATTAGGAGAAAGTTTGGGAAAAAGAACTGTCGTTTTATGAAATGGTGCCAAAGGGCATGATTACGGTGGCTACATGAAGTGAAATAGTGCTTGTGGTTGATTTTGATGCCCATGATGAAAAAAATGACACCCATGTTTAGTGTGCATGTATTTGATGTACATGCATTTAATGTGCACTAGTGGGGGATTCAGGAAGGGAAAACGGTGCTTGTACAATGTAGAGCTTGCATCACAAATCAATGCACCTAGGTGAAAAATTGTTGCACTTTTGTAAAGTGTTGCTTGGGTGTAAAATTGGTGTGCTTTTGTTTTATAAAACGACGCTCATACCAAAATGGAAGCACATTTTCAAAAAAATTGTAAGGGTGGGTTAGTTAGGATAGAAGTAGGTTCATGGCTTAGATGAAAAGGTTGATGTTAGTGTGTAGAATGATGTAGGAGGACTTGAAGGTATTGTAGTCAAGAGAGTATCTGATGGCTATTATGGGGAAATTGTAGCAAAAACTAACTCTAAAGGATGTTGATTGGTTGCACCTAATGGGATTATATTGTGTTTCTCATGTGCCCTAGATCTAAGCACATAGAGCTTCAATGATAGCACTAGTGGAGTAGTGGCATAGTGAGACAAGTAGTTTTCACTTGCCCACTGGTGAGGAAACAATCATATCAAAGGACATGTAGTAGATTCTTTGGATACTAATCTAAGGAGAGTTAGTGGTATACCATTTGTAGGGGGTGAGAGCTGACTTACAAAGGATATTTTCATGTCATTATTTACCATTTAGAGGTGTGGAGTTAGACCTAGATGCAAGGTTTTATGAGTGGTCATATCTCTTCCTCTTTGTAGCCACACTAATTATAGGCACTTTGATGTTATATAGGAGGTTGTGTGGATTTACGATAGGTTGGGAAGGAGTGATAGAGAGCATGTTTGATGAGGGGACAATATATGCATGGGGGGCAGTTGTGTTGGGAGATTTGTATAGAGATATTCATTATGTAGTATATAGAGGAGAGTAGAGTTTGGCTATAGGGGTGACTCTACTACATGTCTGTGCATTTGAGCATATTGTTGTATTATGTCTAGTTTGTAACAAGCGATAGGGGCCAAATATGCCCTATTTTTTATGTATGTTGGGTTTCGATGATAGCAATATATTGGTGAGTTGGATCATTGGCACAAGATTATTGATGAGATTTATTCATTCATTTGGTGTCTATATACTGACTATGAGGATTGGGGGGATGATCACCTCTATATGCCATATATCCAGGGGGTTCACTATTTGATAGGGAAAACTTCAACCATTATTGAGAGGTATCTCTTTGTGTGGGTACTATGATAGTTTTGTCAGCAATAGGGTGTTCCTCAAATTAAGGTAGTGTTTGGATGAGTGGCCTATGAGAGTCAATAGTGAGGTGGTTTAGTTGAGTACGACATAGCCTATCAAAGCTGGAGAGATATGCCAATAGTGGTATGAGATCTAAGATGAGTGGTTGATGCCAATACTATAGAAGAGTGTGATACATGGTGGGAGATGCACAAACCTCTTACACTTACCATGCCTCATGATCATCTAGTGGTAGCAGAGGGTAGTGGGGATGGGAGTAGCAGTAGTGGGCCAGAGGACAATAGCAACTCAGATGATGATGATAGTGATGGGAGTGAGGATGATTATGGTGATGATGATGGAGAGGATAGAGATCAACATGTTGGAGGGGAGGACACTAGAGGAGTTGGAGATGAAGAGGTTCATTGCATGTAGTAGAGGGGTAGATACCTATAGGCTCAGCTTTATTCCATGACATTGGAGAGAGATCGACTTTGATAGGAGTGTGATCAAGTTTGACAAGACCATCTACAAGTGGTGGGCATGAGGGATATGGCATGGGATAATATGGTCCATTTACAAAGACATATGGATTGGTAGGCTAGTACACTTATTGCGGAGAGAGATGTGGCCAAGGAAAAGGTCATGACTCTGAGGGGTGAGAGGGATGTAGAAAGGATAGAGGTAACTAGATTATAGGTTTGTTAGATGGGGGAGTTGTTGGTGGCAGAGGGGATGGTGGGCAGTTAGCATTGATCATAGAAGAGCAAGATCATCTATGGAGGGAGTAGGATGTGGCCTGTAATATGTTAGGTGAGGGTGGTTTGGCTATTGGGTTTGCATAGTATGGTTGGGCCACCTAAGAGGAAGAGCAGTGGAGGAGAGCATATGAGGAGGTAGTGCTACTAGAGTAGAGGATTTCTAGTGTTATAGTGAGTAGCAGATCTCATAGGCCAGCTCACTCAATGCTATTTGTTACTATGGGTCCATCATGGAAACTGATGGAACCCCTAAAAATGTTGTATGTTCCATCTCAAAATTCTACAATATTTTGCTTAAATCCATCTCTCTAGGCTTAGGGTTTTATTTACTATCACTCTTTTAGGGTTCATGTCACTTGAACCCTTCCTAAGTAACCCTTAAGCCTGCATCCTTTCCAATTTTATAATTCATCATTGACCCCTTATTTTTGATACATGGTCATTTAAGTTACATCCTATGCCATCAAAACCTGTAAAGTAACTAGCCCCTTGTGCCTAGGTCTAAAACATATTTGATTTTGGAAGGTTGACCAATTGACCTTGCTTGGCCTTTACATTCTTTAATTATAATGGTTTTAAGTCTATTAAGGAATTTTCTTATGTTGTCCTAGGTGGTCTCCCTTTTAAAACTAACATTTTGCATGTGCATATTTCCAACGCTTAGGATAATTGTTCGATTACCGCAAGTGGATCCTAGTTGTTCCCTATGCCCCCACTCTGTTCTATTTTTCATTTAATTATTCCTGCAGGTAGGTGAGTGAGTTTCACATGCCTTATCTATTGTTGGGCCCAACACCTTTGAGGGGTTAGCTAGCAATGTTTCAAGAAGATCTACGATGTGTGTTTTGTGATGTGGCTTCATTTAGGCTACAACCTGCCACTCTATCCATTTTTATGTTGTCTTAAAATAATGCAATGAGCTAGCAAGCTTTATCCATCTATCCCTTTATGGAGGTACCCACCTAGCTTTGAATGTTGTGAATGTTTTATCAATAAAATATTGACGTTTGATAGTGGGTGATGTGTGTCAATCCTGACCACTCCCCACCATCCCATGCAGGACTCGCTCGTGCATTTTGTTTCTTAGTGGGGAAGTAGGCAACTTCCACATGAAGTGTTCTAATAGGCTAGAGGGACATTAGTAATGGTTAAATATTAAAAAAAAAATTAGATAGAGTAAGAAGGCTAAATGGTGCAATATAAGAATTTGTTTCTTCTGCACCTATTTAAGATATGATGGGTATTTTTTATCTTGTCTATCGTTTCTATCAAAAGTTTATACACACGGATAGGCAATTTTCATTAGGATAAAGTATGGGTTAGTGGATTGAAATCAAGTCCTAACTGCTCCCCATCATCCTATTAATCAAGGGCACAAGTGGGTTAATCATCATGGGTAAGTGGGAAATATTGACGAGACATGATTTCTTTAATGCGAAGTGGATGATTAAGTGTGCATATAGAGTGGATGCATATCCACATGGGATTTTCTGATTATAGAAAGGTAGTAGGTGCATGTAGTTTGGTTCTTCATACTTAATTACCTTCATTTTAATTATATGTTGATCCATCTCAATGTATGATCAAGAGTTCAAATTCAAAATCAAGTGGTTGATTTTCAGTTCATTCATGCAAGTCTTCCTCGAGCATTAATGTTTGACATGCTCAAATTACTCAATATAATGAGAGTTGGTAGTCATATATTTCTACACAATTGCAATTATAATTCTAGTAATTAAGCTTATGTTCAAAGAAGAAGATGGTATGAAGAACTTTGGTGTGAAGTTGTAGAGGCATTGAGGATAGTTTTTATTGAGTAAGTTGGTATCAATGTTATGTTATGTGTCAATTGAGTATCAATTGGATAGTCATAGGAAATTATTGTGGGTTATGTAGGTTTTAGTTATCTAAGGTTCACATGGGTTGATTATTTGAAGAATTCATGTTGGTTGATAGGATTTATACATAGTTGTGAAGTTTTTTTGTCCTAAAAATTTGTAAAGTCTCTTTATACTTAAGAATTCATAAGTTGTTACCTTAAGAATGGGTAATCCAGGTGAGTCTATGCAACTATTCAGAAGGCCTAGGAGGATTAGTCTACTTGAATCCTAGGATGATGCACCTAAAATTAAACTTGGAAAATTAGAAGCTCCTACAATGCCAAAGGGAAGGAGGAGTACCTGTAATAAGACTAAGAAGGGTGGTGTCAGGAGCAATTATCACCTGAGGAATAGAGTTTTTTGTCATGACTAGGGTGAGTCTGGTGGGAAATTGGCTAAGTCTTGTGGGAAGAAGAAGAATAAGTACCACAAGGCTTATGATTCTTATATGGGAAGGCACAAATCTCCCATGGAGGATTTGGTTGATCCTTGGAGTGATGAAGCAGATACTAACCCAGAGTATAACTGTTACCTTCTCACTCTGGTGGCACAAGAGGATTCTAATGATGGAGGGGTAGTGGATTTTCCAATTTCAGCAACAACATGGAGCAGGTGTGCTTACTCTGATTCTAAAGAATTAGAGTAGCACCTTGATTCTATTTTTGTTTTTTATGACACCACTACCACAATGGTAGACTCATCTTCTTTAGGGAATGCGTAATTTTTGTTTTGGGTGTTGACATGGAGAAGGTTCTTTGATCAATGTGGATGAGAGATTTCCATGTTGTTTTAATGATGAACGAAGCCTTTTGGAAGGTTGGTTATCTTCTTCAACGAATGATATGGATTTTTTTCTTTTGCTTTCCCCCCTTTTTGTAATAAGAAAATGTAACCGTCTGGGAAATATTTGAAACTACAATGAAATTAAGTGTCCAATGTAAATGTGATTGAAATGGTAATTTGGCTTGAAGCCTGTTGCTCCCATATTTTATAAATGGGAATTCAAGTCTAGTTACAAGAGGTCAATTATTCTAGAATTCATGACACTGAGGATTGTAAAGAATATACTAAACATTTTAGTGCTAATTCTTAGGTTTGAGTTTGCTAATATACATATGTAGCCTTAATAGTAATATTGACAATATAAAATAGAATAGTGCAAGTTCTGCACCATTTTCTCTCTTATGTACTTATTTTATAGACTATAAGTAATATAACCAAGGGTTATCTTATTTATCTCTATTGACTTCCAACGAATGTATGGTTTTATTCTTGCTTAGTAATTCAAAGAGTTGATGTAAATGCTTGAATGGAGCTATAGGTTTATGTCAAATAATGTACACGGATGTTAGTAAGAAGTGATGGATGAGATATAATGTTGAAGTAGTATAATGCAGTATCCTCAAGGCTTTAAATAATTCCATGTGTGAAATTTCTATCAAATCATGTAAATGTTAGAATTATCTATGTTCCAAGGATGAGGCACTGATCTAAGTGAGATGACCATGTTGCATATTTTTGATTAATTTAGTAACAAGCCATTTATTAAATCAATTTTTTTTAAACAAGTTACAATTATGTTAGTTTTTACCATTCTCAGGCTCTGAATATGAAATGTTGTTAAGAAGTAGCCAACTCTATTGATACATCTTGTTTGTTGATCCATTATATGAGAATTATCTGTGTTGCAATTTTTATGATAAAAATGGCACATGAATATCATGTAAACATTATTAGGATCACCCAAGGGCCTAGTAACTCTTACTTGTTTTTGGGCCAATCCTTACTAGTTTTGATCATTGAACTATGGAAAGTTCATAGGAATTTTTGGAGATCATGTTTGGTTCTAATAAAATAACCAACATATTGGTGACTCTACTAGGGAAAAAAATACTCATGAAGTATGTGTTTCTATATCAAAAGAGTTAGATTCAAATACTTTGATAGTACAAATCTATGTTCAGTCTAGCTTTGATATCAGTGAGTTAACTCTAAAAAAGGTTACAAGAATCTACTATGTTTCCCTTGAAATTTGCAAATGCTATCAAGATCTACCACAATTCCTTGAATATCTTCATAATTTATCACTAGATGTGGGTTGTGACTTTGAGATCTCTGAACCAATATGTATTTTTTTAGATAATCGAGTAAAATAGAATGAAAATTTGTTGAGAAAAGATAAGGTAGACTATAGCTCACATGATGAAGTACCTTGATGGGAAGCTAGAAATAAAATTTCAAAGGACTCCAGTATTATCTCGAGAGAATCAGAGAATTTACTAAATCTAAACATTTGGTTCAGATTTTGAGTATTTAAACATGCAAAGGGTTGTATTGTAGAAAACATAAATGATTTGGGTGTGACTCTACTGATCAAGAAAGCTTAAAGTTAAAATCAACCTATGAAAGAAAAATTATATTATTGAAGTTTATTGCTCTATAAAGGAGGTGGTGAATCTATGAAAAAGAGCCTAATGGAATGGTTATGATAGCTTCAAATCTACAAATTTTTCCAATCAAAAGCATAATTCAAAGCAGTTGTAGCATATCTAGGTATTTCCCCTATTTTGTTTATGAAGAAGCAATAAATTTGTGTGAAAACCATGGTGAGTGATTTGGAAAATTTTTGGTTCCCTATTAAGTGAATTGAGCAATAATAAAGGGTAATGGTAGTGGTAATTTTACATACTTCTAAGATATAATTTAAAGTTTCTATATTATGATGAAGAAGTATGCTTATCTTTAAAATATTCCCATTAGAAGATCCAAGGAATAGATGTATTTTATTCATGAAATTTTAAAATCATGATTAAATCAAGGAGTAAGGTAGTAAATAATCAACTATGAAGTTGATATTTAGGATTTGTAAGGGGATACAAGAAAATTTATCATTCCTATGTATCTCCTTATGGAATTCTTAGTGGAAACATGCCAGGTGTGCAACCTTTGTCATGCCATCAAAGAAATTTCTCTATTTGGAGGTATAGAACATTAAATTTGGATGGTATTCAGGGTTTCCCAAAATTTATTCCTAATGATGTTAGGGAACATTTACCAAAATTCATAATGACAAGTTTTGAATCAATTTATAGGAATTTATATAAATTTATGGACCTGATGGAAGAATATGAGACAAGTCATGAAGATGTTGTCATGAACTTATTTGTTCAATTTCTAAAGGAGGATGCTAGATATAGGTTTTCATGTGTACCAGTATGTTCTATACCTTCATGGAATGAATTAATGGTAGCATTTATAGAACATTTTGGTGAAAGAATTAATCCAAGTTCATTACGGAGAAAACTCATGGAAATTCAAAAGGATGAAGATGAGTTAGTCCCAACTTTCAACCTTAGATTTGCAAAAGAAATAAGAGATATTATTGAAAATATGAGATGAAGTGATGTAGAGTTCTTGGTTTTATATTTGGGTGCATTTGATGAAGAAATGAGTTATTTTTTGAGAGCTAAGGATCCATTAACATTGCATCGTGCATATAAAATTTCCATGGACATTGAAAATAACTTGAGGTACTCAATGATGAAGGTCTATATGGCTGCAAGTGTCGAGTACTTTAGCACATTTCATACAAATGAAACAAATAATAGCAGTAATTATCATAGTAGAGATGCTTCTACTATATTGATTTTTCCATTATTACCCAAGTTAACTAATGGTGAATTTAAAGTTTAACATCAACAAAGCTTAAGCAATGTTGATCAAATGAATTTTGTTCAAAGACTATCTAGTATGAAATGATATCAAGGGGAATCACCATATGACCTATTTGCAAGGTTCTTAGATGCCTTGTTGGAAATTACCAAGAAGTTCAAACACAAGGATTTAGTATGCATTAACTTGTTTTATGAGATTTTTGAGCTAGGGATGAGTACCTTGCCACAAGAATTGAAGCCTTGGGGTTTTGACCAAATACTTGATTAGATACGAATAACTAAGGAAGCTAGGTGTGATTATCCACAAAATATGGCATCTCAAAGTGTAAATATGGACACCTATTTTGTGGTATGGGTGAGGAAAATGATTATAATCAATTTATAGATAGCCCATATGGAATTCAGTACATTTGTGATGAGGGTGAAGATACATTTGCAAGAATTGTTGTTGTCTCACCACAAATCAATAGTCAAGGATTTGAGAATGAGAGTTTGAGTGTTCATTCTGAACACTTTGAGCATAGCCTGGGTGATGATGAATTCCCTTGTAATAATGATCAAGGGGAAACTAAGATCTCCAATTACTTTGCTAAAGAATACAAATCTTTCTATGATGATGATCTAGAAACAATTTCTTTGCATAAGGGATGTAATAATATTAATGCTCATAAGGTTTTTTCTTTACTAGTGAATGAACAAACTCCATGTGATGTATACTTGGAGTACAATCTAGTTAGATGAGAGATGGAGCATGCTAGTCTTGTGAATGGTAATTAGTTTGAAGATAAGAATATTTCTTTAGTATCCTAAGTGTAAGAACAATGTTGAAATGATGAAAACTATGGCATTAACCACTAGGATCATGTTCTAGTTGCTCCAATTTTTTTGTATGGAGCAGGGGTGGAATATGCAAGTTTATTTGCAGAAATGGACATGATTGTTTTCAATAAGAAATGTCTTTAGGAGGAAAGAAATGAGGAAGCTTGTTTAGTTTCTAATAAGAAACATTTAGATCATAATGGGTCTTTCAAATTTAATTCAACATACTTATCAAGGGATGAGGTACTTGAGCACCTCGTTATTGATGCTATCAATCCTAAATTATTTGATCCATCCTTTGAAACATTTCTCTTTATGTAGGATAATGATTTGAAGAGTTGACCATTTTAATGAACCTAAAGTGAATGTATTCTTTGACACATGGGATGTTATTGGTAATATTATCTATGGTGATGATCTTGATCTGAATAGGAACAAAGACACCATAGGTTTTGATGAATAACTTATCCAAACTTGTAGAGCATATGAAAATACAACTAATTTACACTGCTCAAATAAGTGTGACTACTAGCTTGAGAGTATGCATGTGTATGAACATTTTTTTTTCCATTACACAAGATTATTTCATGTCTAGTAAGGGATAGAAACTAGATGATGATCCCAGGGTTTTATATAAGCTTTCTAAAGGGTTGGGATATATCTCCCTAGATGGGAACCCTGAAAGAAGTATGTATAAGCATTTTTAGTTTGATGTTCAAAATGAATTTTATATTAACCCTTATAATGTTAGTAATCAAATGGATTTTGAATGTTTTTAGTTCTCGATCTAGTTTGATAAGTTTTTGGTGGAGTACGGTAGTGAAATGAATGTGGTATAATATCAAAATGATTATTGATTTTAGTTGATGTATGATTGCATTTTTCACTTGGACAAAGTTAATGATGATAATGGCAATATTGAACATAGGGAACTTGTGGTTAATTGCAATGGTCTCAGCAGGGCTAGTTGTTGGGTAAATCATGGCAATATTTTTAGGGCTAGTGCAAACAACAAAAAGTAAAGTTTTTGACAGAGGTAGAGAATCGTTCTAAGTTTTTAGGGGCTTGGCACCACCAATTAATAATGAAGCCTATTCAATTGTAGAATATAAGCTAAAGTCTTGTTCATTAGAAGGGGCTTCTGTGAAAATTTGAAGTTGGATCATTTTGTACAATTATGTGTATTTTGTATATATGTTGGTTTGCACTGGTTTAGCCTTTTCTTGCCTTGTCTAGGTAGGTCCTGATTTTGGTTCTTTGTGATTGGGTTTTTATAAACTAAGTTTCTTAGATCTCATTATTTTTTGAAAGAATAGATGTCCCCAACAGGAGCCACTAATGGAACCCCTAAAAATGTTGCACGTTCCATCTCAAAATTCTAAAAAGTTTTGGTTAAATCCATCTCTCTGGGCTTAGGGTTTTGTTTATTGTCACTTTTTTAAGGTTTAAGTCACTTGAACCCTTCCTAAGTAACCCTTAATCCTATGTCCTTTCCAATGTTATAATTCATCACTGACCCCTCATCACTAGTACCCAGTCATTTAATTTACATCATATTCCATTAGAACTTGTAAAGTAACCAACCCCTCATGCCTAGTCTGAAACATATTTTATTTTGCAAGGTCAACCAGTTGAACTTGTTTGTACTTTTCATCCTTTCATTAAAATGGTTTTAATTCTATTAATTCCTTTTTATTATGTTTTCCTAGGTGGTCACCCTTTTAAAACTAACATTTCACATGTGCGAATTTCTAGCAATTATGATAATCGTTCGATTACTACAAGTGGATCCTAGTTGTTCCTCATTCCCTTACTCTATTCTATTTTTTATTTAATTATTCTAGTGGGTGGTGAGCAAGCACCACATGCCTTATGCATTGGTGGACCCAACACCTTTGAGGGGTTAGTTGGTGGTATTTCAACAAGATATACAATGGGTTTTTTGTGATGTGGATTCATCTGGGGCCCTCCCCACCACCCCATCCATTTTTATTTTGTCTTAAAATAATGTAGCGGGCTAGTAGGCTTAAGCCATATATTCCTTTGTGGAGGGACCCACTGGGTTTTGAATGTTGTGAATGTTTTATCAATCAATGATCGACAGTTGATAGTGGGTGATATTGGTCAATCCTAACCACTCCTTTCCATCCAATGCGGGACCTGCCCATGCCTTTTGTTTCTCAATGGGGAAGTGGGAAACTACCACATGGAGTGCTCTAATGCGATGGAGGGACATTAGTAATGGTTAAATATTAATAAAATATTCTGAGAGAGAAGGAAGGCTAAATGGTGCAAGATTAGAATTGATTTCTTCTTCATGTGTTTGAGATATGATGGGTATTTTTTATCTTGGTTGTCATTTCTATCAAAAGTTTGTACATTCAAACAGGTGGTTTCCATTAGGATAAAGTACATGTTAGTAGATTGAAATCAAATCTTGATTGTTCCTTGTCATCCTATTGGTTAAGGATACAAGTGCATTAATTCTCACAGGCAAGTAGGAAATATTGACACAATAGGCTTTCTTCAATGCTAAGTGGATGATTAAGTGTGCATATAGAGTGGATGCATATCCATATGGGATTTTATAATTAGACAAAGGTAGCAAGTGCATGCTGTCAACTTCTTCATAATTAATTTCCTTGATTTTAATTATATATCAATCCATCACAACGTATGATCAACAGTTGAGATTCAAAATGAAGTAGCTAATTTTAAGCACACTTGTATAAGCCTTCCTAGAGCATTAATGGTCAACACACTCAAATTACTCAATATAAAGATAAACTATAGTACTTTATATTCCAAGCTTTAGTTCTTATATCAAGCCTTACTTGATAAAATCTTTACCTTAGGCCTAAATGTTTTATTAGTTGAGATCAGTGTAGTTTTGTAGGTTGAATACTGTGTGATGCAGTACGTGTGATGCATTACTTTATATTCTAAAATAAATCAATACTTTCGGTAAGGTACTTGATAATTTTCTTAGGTTAATGTCATTATGAATTACATAAATAGTCAAAGTGTCTATAATCTCATCTTGTTCATATGATGGTGGAGACAACCATGTATCTCAAATCTTCTATATCCCATTATGTTTCTCAATAATTTTTAACACCTTTTCTTTAGTGGCATCTTCTTCATCATTGTCTATTGATACCAGATCAAGTGCTTCTGCAATTTTTGCTTCCTTTCTTTCTTCCTTCTACTCTATCTTTAGATTCTTCATTTTTGAAGAGAGACATGAACTGATTTTTCTTGTTTTCCTCTTTTCGAAGGAGGATTCATCCTCATGCATCATGAATAGACTAGAAATCATACCAGAATTCCATGCATTTATCTTAATTTCAAAATACTCTTGGTAAACCTTTTCCCTTTCTGCTAGACAATTCAGATATTGATAAAATTGCTTCCCAACTATTATAATAGAATTCCACACAACATTTTATTTCAATGGTAATAAATTCAAAAAAGTACATCAGTAAGCATATAACCAAAGTTCCAAAGAGAAAATGATAATTGTCATTCTTTTCATAGTTATATTTTCCATTAATTAATTTCTTAGCAATTCACATAGGTCAAAATCCACCTTATTCTCAACCATTTGATGTGAAACATAAACAAAAATTATTGAAGTAAAACCTTCCCTATTCTTGAAATAAATCTTATATGAGATGCCATATGCCCTATTCCTTATCACTGGGTCAATTATGGTATGAATTATAAGTGCCCTTTGATCTCCTATTACCCTAGTTAGGGCTTCGACCTCTTTGTTCTTTATGGATTTCTTGACAGGAATAGGTCCAAAATCACATAGTCTTATTATTGCTACAATTGCTTCCTTTGTGATCTCATAGGGTTTTTCAAGGATCATCTAATTACCTTGAATTTTGATTAAAATAACCCAAACAATGTCCACATTTGAAAAGTATGGAAATTCACTCCAAATTTCTAAACCCTTGTGCCCTAATCTTTTGACCTTTTGCATTTGCTCAATTGAAAGAGAATTTTTGAGAGTTTGAATCTTTTCATGATCGAATTAATCAATCTATAACTTACTCACTTTCTACATTTCATTGTTATGCAAATAAAATACCACCATTTCCTTTGACTCCATTGCTTCTGCCTTGTTCTTCGTAATTTTTCTTGCTAGAAACCTTAACCCTTTGTTTCTTAATTCATTCACTTCAAAAATGAGAATGAACACACAATCTTCCTTATTTTACTTATTGCTAATAGGGTTTCAACATAAATGATAATTTATTGCTTGCCACATCATCATTTGTACTTTAGTCTGTAAGATTCTCCGTCCACCTAAATTGTTAGGTAATTTGTGAAATGTATAGTAAGCAAAAATTTCCACAAATCTTCTATAATGGTTGTTTTTTGCCATATTTTTCTTCATTTCCTTCAAAATGAATATTTACATTGCATATCCTTGTGTCATCACGACATATCTTATACTGGGGGTTTGATAGATATTTCTATAACTACTCCCCCTAAAGCCATTACTAGATTTATTTCATATGAGGGGTATCTACACTGGATGCAAATACATGATTATCTATCTTTTCCTCATTCTCTTCTTCTTTATTTCTCCATATTTTTGCCATTTCTCTCCTCACTTCTTCTAGATTAATCTTGTACTTTTGTTCCAAATTTATTTTCTTCCCAACTTTACTCTTACAGAATTTTGAGATATGTCTACATTTGTTGCAAGAGTGACATACAATAAATCTTTGATCAAGAGATTTTGTACTCATCTTTGTCCTGCACTAATTAGGCTTGTGTCCAAAAATATTCAATGTGTAATAGTAGTCTTGAAAAGAATGAAATCTTCTACTAGTATTGAATTTGTTCATCATTATCTAACTTCTACATTCTATAGATTTATGTCCAAACTTGTTGCAAACAATAGAATTTCTCACCAAAGAATCTATTTTGGTTCACCATTCTTCTACATTCTATTGCTTTATGTCTACATTTATTACATGAGTGACAAAATCCATTAAATGATTTGTACCTTTGATCATTAGGCTATCGATTGGGTATCCTTTTAGTATTGATCCTTCTATTCTTGCCTTGATAAGTATTGCCTTCAAATTTCCTTTGATTATTCATTTTGTTGAGACTTGGATTATTTTTTAAACTTTGTCATTCTTCAAGTCCTAGACCACCTTTATCCTTTGCAAGCTTCAAAGATGGAATTAATTCATCAAGCATTCCTGAATTTATCTTAAATTTGTCTCCAAAACTTTTTTCCCTTTCTAGATCAGACTTAAGAATTGCTACTTCTTGTTCAAGCTTGTCAAATTTTTCTATCTTTTTATTGATATTTTCTTTACTTTGTCCAATTTTCAATTTTAGCATATCTTCTATTCTTTTTCTTTCTTAAAGTTTCATCCTTATATTTTTACTAGTCTCCTTTGCTTCTTTCAGTTATGGTAAACTTTTTTAATTTTCAACTTAAATTTTTGGATCTGATTTCTTAGTTTCTGAATACATTCACTAGCTCGCTTGAAAGTTTCTTTTAGATCTTCATTCTTAGACTTTGAGGTCTCTACTCTCAATTCTTCATCTAAGTTAGATCCCTTCAACATTTAGTTAAACCACTACGATCTCCTTCAAGTTGTTAGGCTTAATCCAAAGGACCTTTCTCTGATACCAATTGTTGGATAGGACAAATAAGAGGGAGGTGAATATAATGTAAACTAGGGTGGATAACCTCAACACAAACTCAACTAATCAAACTTTACAACCTTAGAACCCAAACTTGGTGGGTTTCCCTCACAAACCTTTACAAATACCCTTTATTCCATTTGATAACATATAGAATTTTCTAATGGGGTTAATTTGTAATGAAGACCTCAAATTTGGACTACTATTGCGCAAATTAGGCCTAAAGAGAGCAAAAAATCAAACTTTTTTGTCATAAATTTTGATGCAAAACATATTTTCAAAATGAAAAGCTAGTTTTGGATACCCTTTTAGCCCTTACAACACATATATAAAAACTAGGGCATAGTCCTTTATATAGAAACTATCAAAAGTTGGCAACTTGCTCTTAAAACCTTAAAACATGAGAGCAGAAAATTAGGGTTTTTTGGTCATAATTTTTAGAAAATACATGATACCACAATTATAAACATAGTTTCAAACACCCATTTAGACCTTATACAACATATATCATAATCAAGGTAGGTTACTTTGGACAAAAACCTTCAAAAATTGATTTGTTTGCTCACTTTTACCCTAACTAAGGTTTCAATTTGTAAAAGGTAAAATGACTCTAACTTGCTTGAAAAAGAATTTGAGTGCTACAAAAATAAGAATTAAAAAGATTCAAAGCACCACCAATTCCAATAGGTTTCAGTTAATGGTGAGGCCATACAAGTTTGTACCAATCATCAAAACAGAGAAAAATGTTTCAAAAATTCAAAAATAAGTGGTTTTTTACTATTCCAACTTCAATATTTTCAATAACCACCTCCTCTTCCACATTGGATTCAACCATTACAAGGTTATTTCATCATGTCCCAATAGTTTCTAACTAAATCTCAAACTTCAACCATTTTATTTCTGCATTTACATCATGTGACTTCAAATTCTACAATTTGCAACTTTTTGACATTATTAACAACTTTTACCACATATAGAAACTTTTACATTTTTTATAACTTGACCACCTTTGCTCCTAAGACCCCATCAATACCTTTACAAACATGAAGATGATCAAAAGGACCTTAATACATAAGATAGACACAAAACCAAAATCTCATGAGTGCTTCTGCACCATACTCCCAGGCAAATAAAAGACTCAAGCCCCGCTTGAATAGAAGATAACAACTTGTGAATCATGTATGAAATATCTTGTGTGATTTACAGAGACTCTTGCATATGACCTTCTTTGAAATAGTGCCATAGTAGCTTCATCTTCACTTTAGGTTTCTTGAACATGTAGCATAGGTATGTGAACTTGGCAAAATAAACAACTGTTGAGAACTTGGAACAAAATAGATAACAACCTTTATTACATTGTTTCTAACTCCTTTGGAAACCTTCTCAACATAGTAACATATTCCCCTTACTTGTATTTTTCATCTCAAACCTGCAATTGCTTCCTTTCTTCATGATAGATTACATACAGTTCCATACCACATTTCTCTTTTTCAATGACTTGTTTCATTTTGAGCTTAGGCTTGTCATCCCTCAAATTTACCATCACAATCGGAGCATTTTGTCTCTTTTATTTATCTCTCACCATTAGAATAACATAGTTTCATGATCAATGGACCTATTCTCTAAAAGAGGTATATCATCATTAACCTTCAATATCTCCTTGTGAAATGCATGCAATGAAAGTGTATATACTTCACCTTCAATGGGAAAGAGAAAATATTGAGTTTTAATTTCCTTTTCAATGCCATCAATTCTCAGGTTTGGAAGGGGCTTGGACTATAAATCAACAACACAACTTTTATCACCCAAACCTATGGTATCCAATGTTGCTCTCTCCTTAAGGTCTACACAATCAATATACCTTTCCTCTTCTTTGGCTTGTACAAAATCCTTTTCACTCACCAACATAGCACTAGAACCTATTTGTGATTCTTGAATTTCAAAAGTCTCGGAAGGTTTTTTCTCTTCCTTCATCAACAAATATTATTCAATGTCTAGTGTTTCTATCCTCTTTTCTCTTCTTCTCTTCTGAATGATCTCCTTGATAGGCCACTTTACCTTCTTTCTTATTGGTAAATGCCAACTTTTTTCTTGGTTTGCTCTCTCACACAATTGTTGCATCTCAATTTTCATTTTTTCTCGCATTCTTTCTTGAAATTTTTCCATTTTTTCCAATCCATGCCTCAACTCTATTATCTCTTGGTCAATATTATTTTTTTTACCTTCTCATCCTTCATTATCTCATCTCTCTTTTCTCATCACTGGTTTCTTGTTTGGTACCTCCTTACTCTGCAACTCTCCATTGATGAATTTTCTCAACATTTTCATTCTTCTTTCTTGAGCAAGTCTCTTTCACCTTGCTTCCTTTTATCTTCGTGATACCTCACCTAGGTTTTTTCCTTTCTTCACTACCTAGTATATTGGCATTCATGTTCTTACTTCAACCTACAAAAAGACAAAACACAAACTTCAAACTTTTTTTCCTAAATTTTTTAGGCTCTGATACCAAATTGATGTAGAGTAGGGTGGATAACCTCAATTCAAACCCAACCAATCAAAATTTGCAACCTTAGAACTGAAATTTGGTGGATTTCCCTCACAATCCTTCAATTCCCTTAGTATTACTTCAAACAAAAGTTTTTCAGCATATCTTCCAGGGAAAACCTAGCATCAAGAATATGAACACCTTTAAAAATGCTCTTTATGTCACTTGAAAACATAAAAAAATTTCAAATGGGGTTACTTTGTAATGAAGCCTTGAAATTTGGGTTGCTAATGCTCAAATAAACCTTAAAGAGAACAACAAATCAACCTTTTTGGTCATCACATTTGATGTAAAATTGATTTTCAAAATTTAAGGCTAGTTTGGGATACCATTTTTTCCCTTACAATACATATATAAATTCTATTGCATATTCCTTTGTATGTAAACCATCAAAAGTTGTCAACTTGCTCTTAAAACCTTAAAACATGGGAGCATCAAATTGAGGTTTTTTTGTCATAATTTTCAATATAAACATGATGCCACAAATGTAAACATATTTTCAAACACCCATTTGGACCTTATATAACATATTATAGAATAAAGGTAGGTTACTTTGGACAGAAACCTTAAAAAAATTGATATGTTTGCTCACTTTTACCCTAACTAGGGTTTCAGGTTGCCCAAGGTAAAATGGCTCTAACTTGCTCGAAACACAATGAATTTGAGTGCTAAGAAAAGGAGAATAAAAATAATTCATAGAACCACCAATTCCAAAAGGTTTTATTCCGTGGTGAGGTTGTACAAGTCTATACCAATCATCAAAATAGAGAAAAATGTTTCAAAAATGCAGAAAATAGAGGTGTTTTATTATTCCAACTTCAATATTTTCAATAACCACCACCTCGCCCACCTTGGCTTTGAACATTCCAAGGTTATTTCAACATTTCCCAATAGTTTCTAATTTACTCTAAAACTTCAACCATTTTATTTCTTCATTTACATTATGTGACTCTTAAAATTCGATAATTTGCAACATTTTGACAATATTGAGAACTTTTACCACATATAGCAACTTTTACATTTTTGATAACTTGACCACACCTATCCTTCTAAGACCTCATCTAAACCCTTAAAAACATTAATATGGTCAAAATTACCTTATTACATAAGAGACACAAAACCAAAATAATGAAAAAACTAAAATCTCATGGGTGCTCCTACACCAAAATCAGTTGTCACAAATTATAACCTTAAATTCAATTACCAGAACTAACACATAAACTAATTAAGTTATTAACCATAAAAATCAAGTGCATAAACACAATAACACTAGATTTACATGGAAAACTCAATTAGAGAAAAACCATGGTGAGGATTAACTGACACTATAGAGAATATCAAAACTGATTACAAAAAAGCTCATTGCTTGAGATAAGACTCATTGTCTGAAATAAGGACTCACTATTCATAGGGATACAACCCAAAGGGCTCACTACTACAGACATATAAATAAGATGGATCACTATTAGAAATACAAAATTTATGGCTTACCACCAAAATTGAACTAATGAATAACACCTTTCTTGTGTTGTATTTAGTTTGTTGGCTGAGTGAGAAGTAGGATTCAATGCCATTATCTACTATGAAGAAAAAATATAATTGTTGGAAAAATAAGGAAAAACAATTGAGAGGGGGGGTGAATCAGTTGTCACATAATATTTAAACTTTTCAACTTTACTTAACTTAATCTCACATCTAATGAAAGAATAATAAACCATAAACAATTAGCACATTAGAAACACAGAGAACACCAATATTTTTTACATGGAAACCCTGTTAGGGGAAAAACCACGGTGGATGTTAGTCCATAATATTATACCCTGTTAAAAGTATAATGAAAAATAATGGGAATGCACATGCATTCAGGCACACTGCCTAGATGTCACTACTCAAATACAAGAGGGCTCATTGTCCAAAGAAGAGAAATATAGATTAGATCCATAAGGTATGAAATGAGAAAATAAATTCTACAGAAGCTTGATTATAGTTCCAATTAATCACAAAAAAATTTCTTCACACTTCGCTCAAACTTCTTCTCGCTCTACTCTGCAATTGAATGAATACATCAATGTTCACACACTTTCTCTTTCTTTGGCTTTCCTTCACTTCATACACACTTCAATTTCACTCAAAAAATAAATCTTATATATCCACATCAAGGAATTACATCAACAACTTCATCGACCAAAAGTATAAAACAAGTTTACAATGTCAGCCCAAATTTACAAATAAATTTTTAATGTGAATCATACACCATCGGCCAATATTATGATGTGATCCAAAACAATATCCTTGAGTGCACCAAACATTCAAATTTTAACCTTCAAGGATCTACAACACATTACAATCACTATTTCGGCCAAGAACATGAAAACCTAAACACACACGAGAAAAATCTTTGATCACAAGCACACTAATCAATGCAAACAAACAAAAAAGATAGAGAATGATCTAGAAGCATGCACAAGAAACAAGAACTAATAGAGAAGTATCCATGTTAATATAAATTACCAAAATCACACAAGCTTCAATCAGGAATACTGATAGAAACCACATAAATACTGTCAGAACACAATTGTTCATAGCGTGATCAAATCTTCACATGGACCTCTAAAACTTCTGGTAGATGAACTAGATACTCTCAACAATAAACCCTTTACTCCACAACAACTGATCTTCAACGTACAGAACAAAACACCTTCATGACCTTCACTATTCCACTAGCAACCTGCAACTCTTTTTTTAACAATTTTATCAATATCTTCGACATATACAACCTTCACTAGAACACTGGTAATAGTGTTGACATCAATGAATACAACATATCAGCAAAATAACCACAATATCCAAAAATCTCCCCCTTTCGCATTGATGGAAACACGTGATGTGAAAAATAGCATCAACACAACTACACTTACTCCCCCTTAGGTTCTGACTTTTCTCCTCAATTTCTCTTCTCTCCAAAAGTATTTTTCACATTTCTCTTCACCCCCTTTGACATCAATGGAAAATATAAGCATTATCTTTCCACATACAAGCTCTAAACCACATATCTACACTCTGACTACTCCCCCTAAGTAGCAGCCACAAAAACATCAATCCAGATCAAGAAATATCTATGAAGCACACAAATTGATGCAAGCAAATGCATCTTTAGTTTGTATTAGGAGTGGTAATCACCCCTACCATCCCTATGAGATACTCAAAAGTATCCTTTGACAATGACTTGGAGAAAATGTCTGCAATCTATTCTTTGGTAGGCACATATTCCAATCTTACTTCTTTATCATTCACTTTCTCCCTTAAGAAGTGAAACCTAATTGATGTATGTGTGGTCTTAGAGTGTAGCACTGAATTCTTCAATATGTTAATTGCACCTGAGTTGTCATAGTATATGGCAATAGGCTCATCATATACTACTTTGATATCTTTCAGCATCTATTTCATCTACATCACTTGAGTACAGTTATTTGCAACAACAATATACTCTTCCTTAGTAGTAGATAGAGATATGGAATTTTTACTTTTACTCAACCAAGACACCAGCTTCTTCCCTAGGAAGAAGGAACCACCACTAGTACTCTTCATGTCATTTACATCTCCTACTCAATCTGCATCAATATATGCACTCAAAGTAAGATCATCATCCTTAGGATACCAAAGCCCAAAATCAACTGTTCCTTTCAGGTATCTAAGGATTCTATTTACAACAATCACATGTGATTCTTTTGGATCAGCCTAAAATCTAGCAACCATACATACAATATTCATAATGTCTAGTCTAGTCTAGTTAAATAGAGCAATCCACCAACCATTGACCTATATCTTGTTTGATTTTCCTTAGGAAAATCATCATTCTATGTTAACTTGCACCGGTTACCATGGGAGTACCAACAGGCTTTGAGTCTTCCATGCCAAACTTCTTTACTAGCTCTCCAATCATACTCATTTCAAATTCACTCTTGACTTCATCAAAAAAATTCATACATAGATTATTATCTCCAAAAATAATGTCATCAATAAAGACCTCAATAATCAACTCTTTGTCATGATCCAACTTGAAATACAAGTTGCTATTAGCAGTACCTTTATTGAATCCAAGCTTTAGTAAGTATTTATCTAGACTAGCATATTAGGATCTAGGGGCTTGCTTGAGTCCATACAGAGCTTTCTTCAATCAGAAAACCATGTCTTCCTTGTTACTCAGTTGAAATCCATCTAGTTGTTCAACATATACCTCTTCTTCTAGCTCAACATTCAAAAAAGTTGACTTTACATACATTTGATAGACTTTATAGTTCTTATATGCAGCATAAGCAAGAAATAATCTAACAACTTCAATTTTGGAAATAGGGGAAAAGGTTTCTTCAAAATCAATACCTTCCATTTGTGAATATCCCTTACATACCAACCTTGCTTTATTTTGGAACACTTTTCCTTGTTCATTCAACTTATTCTGAAAGACCCATTTAGTACCAATCACATTTTTATCTTTAGGTTTGGGAACAAGTATCCATGTATCATTATTTTCAATTTGCATCAGCTCTTCCTTCATAGGTTCCATCCAATGTTCATCATTGCAAGCTTCATTGACATCTTTAGGCTCAATCTTGGAAATCAGGCAATATTCTTCTACAATCTTTCTTCTAGTTTGTAAACCTTTATTCTTGTCTCCTATAATTTGATTTTCAGAATGATTTAGCTTTACATACCTCAAAATTTTAGGATTCTCTTGAACTTATAGTTCTTTTGTTTCTTCTTCTGCACTTGCACTTATCTCTCCTTCCGAACTTTCTTGATTTTCTAGAACAAATGGAAGTTGATTTACTGGAACAAATGGAACAATTTGAAGTTGATTCTATATCTGAACATTTTTCCATTTTTTTTTGTTTTCTTCCTAGTCATCTAAATCATATCCATAGTATCTAGATGATCTAGCAGAGTCCTCATCAACTCTGATATTTTCACTTTCAACCATTTTTCTCAATCTTTTGTTATAGCACTAGTAGGCCTTGCTTTTAGTAGAGTAACCTAGAAAGATTCCTACATCGTTTCTTGCATCAAACTTTCCTATGTCCTCATCTCTCTTAATATAACAATTGCTTACAAATATCTTGAAATATTTAACAGTAGGCTTATAACAAAAGCATAGTTCAAAAGGAGTCTTACCAGAATTACCATTGACATTTACCTAGTTTAAATGTACACAACAGTGCTTACAACTTTAGTCCAATAGATGTGAGGCACATTTCCTTCTATAATCATTGTTCTAGTAGCATCTATAATTGTTATGTTCTTCCTCTCTACAAGTCCATTCTATTGAGGGGTTTGGGGAGAAGATAACCATCTTTTGATTCCAAGCTCTTCACAAAAAGAATTGAACTCCCTGGAGGTGAACTCACCACCTCTTTTTCACCTTAAGCATTTGATTTTTAGGCCTTTCTCATTTTCTTCCATAACCTTGAAACTTTTGAACTTCTCCAATGCTTCACATTTTTCTCTTAAGAAAGCAATTTGTTATCTCTCAAAAACGTAGGTTTAAACCACGAAAGGTTGCCAAGCTTTCACAACGTTTTAGGGTAACAGAAAAAGGTTTGAAAGAATTAAACTTTCTACTCTCCAGGCACTGTGAGACCCAGGCGGGTGTACCTATAATAAATGAAGCAGACTTGACTATTGATCTTATCTTCATGCCATGATTTGTCCAAGATGGAAAATTGAAATGGACAAAATAAAACAAATTTGGTATATATTGTATACCAGCATTCAAAACTAAACCCTAAAATGCTAAGTTAATAGATGTAAAAATTATGAATAAAACTAAATGATGAAAACGGTGAGACCAATGCCTTATATAATATACAGAGTCAAATAAAATCATAGACAATTGACTTATTTTTGGATTCATTCAAATTGTTTGGAATATTTATTTATAACCAGTATAAAAATGCAAGGCTATCATTATTGAGTTCTTCTTACTGATCTAAATGAAATTCCCTGATTATTGTGATTAATCAAAAGGATTTAATCCCTCCTTGAAAGAACTTATCAACCAATCACACAGATACGGCAAATACGTACTGATAAACCAGACATAAACTTGTTATGTTGATCTAAATAACCAAGAAACATCAATTTTAGAGAAAACTCAAATAATTCTTTCAATAGGCACAACACAACAATTGACACTAGAATTCACCAGCAAATCAGATGATTTTCATTGATATTTCCATGGCTTCAAAACATACAGCATAGTCTCAACCCTGTGCAACATGTTGTTCCACCGTATTCTCTATTCTCTATCCTATTCTACCTATATTTTCATATTGTTTTCAAAATAGACATTTATACATTGAGAATATGAAAGGACGCATCCTTTTAGAAATAGAAAATACAAATTATAAAACATAAGATAGAGAATAATTAGGCTCTATTTAGCCACATGTGAGTCTTGTTGAGGTGGTCCAAATAATCCTAGTGCTCATACGTGTCCGCATCTCCAATAGCATTCCAGACCGTAACTTCCATCTTGACCATTTCCTCACTTTTCTTACTCACTTCTTCCAATGTTGTATCATCTGCAAAAGCTACCTTCATGATTTCATTTAGCATTGACAAATACATTAGGGCAAACCATTTTCCCTACATTCAACTTCCATGGATTACAGACTAGCTCAAAATGATTCCTCCTATGATAGTGGAAATTGAAAAGCTCATACCCTCTTACAGTAGTCCAGACATCACCTATGAACTTGCATTTGTCATCCAACTTGTCTACTTTTTCCCTAAGCTGTGCAGACCTTCTACCTTTAGGCCCCGAACTAGGTAATTGATCAACAAGGTCTTGGTTTAGCTTCCTTTCACTGCCTTCATGGTCTGTATTAGTATTTTGTTTCTTTCCCTTCGACTGACTACTCTCACCAATTTTTCTACCTTTACCCTTTCCAGAACCAGAAGACTCCATTTTTCAAGCTTACAAAATCAAAATATGAAAAACAAAAAAGCAATTACTTACAGTATTCTACTTGAGCTCCTTAGACTGAAAAATTGTCTTGGTTCTCTTATTCAGCTCAGCAATTCACCAGTAATCAATTCAGAAATGAGGAATTGATTAAAACACTACTGTCATTACTATTTTATCCCATCATTCCATTAATGAAGCATGAATGATGCCTCCTTTGAAACTGGCACTATCACATCAAATGTCCTTTTGATGAGAAAAATTCAAATCTGGGGCAAAATCCCTTTTCAATGTTTATTTCATCATTCGCCAAGACACTCTATGGTCTTACCGACACATGGAACCAACTTGATGAAAAATGCTTATACTTTTCATGTCACTGTGATAATTCAAAGTCAGGGAAATGTCTCATAGATATCATCCTATTTCACCAAAATTCTTTATCTACATTGGGTCACCAAGACAAATTTGTACCCTTGCCGATACAATCTTCGTTTCACCCGCTTCGCTGTGACTTTCAAAGTTGAGGAGATGTTATGCAGATATCTTTGCATCTTATCGATATGTACTTTTCAATGTATTTTCATTCGCTAAAACAAAATCACCCTTTCACTGATGAATTCTCATTTCGGCATGTCCACCAAGTTTTCTCACTGAAGAAATAAACCCAACTATTGAAACAATACTTTCGGAAAAGCACCTTTGGGAAAACTTACACCAACACCAAATGTTCTACCAAAATCACTCCTCTAGATTGCACCTATTCAGAAAAACTCACCCTGAACCATCTATTAGTATAATATTCATACTTCAGTGAAACTTATGCCAATAAGTTCTCCTCCTAGCGATGCATATCTCCATCAGCATAAGATTTGAATCGGCAAGACTCCATAGCTTCTCATCGATAGATTTGAAATACCTTTGAACATAGTTTGGCCAAAGAATAGGCCCTTCACCTAGACCTTTCCCGATGCACATAAGTCTTACGAAAACATCTATTTGCAAGTCAATCAGTAAAACAAAATGATTTCGTTATGAGTTCATACTGATACGAATTAGTCTAGCTGAAACAACCCCTTTATGCATTAGCTGGTATGACATGTTGTCTTCGCCCTGACATTAGACTGATGTCCCAACATATGTTGATATACTTTTTTCAAGATGCTTGTTGGAAAGAAAAAATTAGTTCGCCGAAACATTTTCCCGAACACCTTTATATTGAGCGATAAACTTCCACATGCACCGGTCGGTGAAACACATTGTATTCACCATGACTTCACTCTGACAATGACTCCCCTTTTCCAAAATGATTCCTTTTGTCGCTGAAACAAGCAAATTTTCTCGCCAATAGTTTGCAACAAACATATATTAGTGAAAAATTAGGTCGGGGAGACTCTTACAATGTCTTTTCGATTCAGGTCTTTTAATGAAAAATGAAAGACTTGATGGATTCAATGGATTTTATGACAGAAAACAAGCAAGCTAATACAAAGAAGGACTTTGATGCTTATAATGAGAACTCAATACTGGAACTTTTGGATGCAATAGAATGTAAAAATTTCAAAATTTTATAGTTCTAACAGTGGATCTGTCTAGGGATGAATGATAGTGAGATCATTGCAAGGATTCATATTTCTGGGTGAGCAGACCAAACTCAAAGTGATGGAACATGTGAGCAGAGTGGAACAAATGGCAATGGAAATGAATGAGACCCTATACTACTATACATGGAAAATTTTATTTGAAAAGAAGGAAAATCAGGATTGTCCATGTACTTGCAAATCCTGTTCCTTTCATTTCCTAAACTACTGTGCATGGAATAGAATTTCAAAGAGGACCATCAAGAGTTGTCCATGCACTGGCAACCCTTAATCCTCTGCATTATTTTAAGAGGAAAAATGTTTCAGAAATTTCCCATGTAAAGGCAATTCCTGATCTTCACCAGCCATATTCTACAAATAGTATGAGTCTTCACCTTTCTTTCCAACCAACACAAAAGGCCCTAGCCATAAGGCTTCAAACTTCCCATGTTTTCCCTTCTCCTGGCACCTTGCATTCCACATCAATACTAGATCACCTTCTCCAAATTTCCTATCCTTTTCCTTTTTGTCAAATAAATATTTCATTTTCTTTTGCAACTTTATATTTTGATTTTGAGCCACTCTCCTCATTTCATCCAATTTAGCTAGCTGCTCCATTCTTTCCTCCATGGGTTTAGGAATATCTAAACCTTCTTGAAGAACAAACCTGTAAACTAGTAACAAGCTTTGCAAGGGCATCCTGGCCTGTGTTCCATACACTAATTCAAATGGGGACTTCCCAATTGCCTTCTTCACCGTAATTCTATCAACCCATACGACCAATCTTAATTTCGAATCCCAAGCCTTCTTATTTTGACCTAAAATCCTTCTTATAATCTTCAGAAGACACTTATTACTAGATTTTGCTTATCCATTAGCTAGTGGATGATAAGGGGCTGCATAAGAAATGGCAATACCATATGTGCTACAAAAGCCTCTGAATTCATCTGACCTAAATCACATCCCGTTATTAGTAATCAACCTCATTGGTGTACCAAATCTAGTAATAATATTATCCATCAAGAATTGTGTTACCACCTTACTTGTAGCTTGTTTAGTTGGGATAGCCTCTACCCACTTGGTGAAATAATTAGTGGCCACCAATATCCACCTATGTCCACCACTTGATTTTTCTTGTATTTCTCTTATGAAATCAATCCCCCATTGATGAAAAGGGGCATCAACCTACGAAGGTCTTAATGGCAAAGCTCCCTGATATTTCAATTTCCTAGAGAAATTTTGGCAAGCTTCACATTTTCTCACATATGCAAAAGAGTCATTAAAAATTGTAGGCCAATAATAGCCTGCCCTGAGAATTTTATGCACTATTGTCTTTATTGAGTAATGTCCTCCACATACTCCCTCATGCATTTCACTCAAAACACGTTTAGCTTGAAACTCATCCAAACACAATAATAATACACCATCCCTATTTTTCCAAAATAAGTCCCCATCCATAAAAACATATTTGGATGCCTGCAACTTCAGTGTTCTTTTCTGGTTATTATTCAATCCTTCTGGACACTTCATATGTTTAAGATAATGCATGATATTTGCATACCATTGAGTATTCTCAATGCTTGCAATCACATCTTCTCCATCTACATTACAAACCTAATTTGCTTCAAAATTTTCCTTTGCCATTAGTTTAACCAAACCCTGACCTCTAACCAGTTTAGTAATTTGAATCTCCAAGTCAAATTCTTGGATTTTGTTGATCAATTTGCATCTTTTACCTGTTACTTCAGATTGTGTCAGAATATCTTTGACAGTTGCATGAGGAACATAAGCAACTATCTTTGCTCCAACTAGGTATGGCCTAAAAGCTTTTACAGCTTTCACCAATGCAAATGCTTGCTTCTCCATTATATCATACTTTAGTTCAGAACCTTGTAATGACTTACTAATAAAAGATATGGGCTGCTCATAGTCATCTTCATTCTTCTATAGCATGACAACTGCAATAGTATGCATTGAGGCAAATGAAAAAATCTGGAAAGGTTTTGAAAAGTCAAGCAACTTAAGAACAGGAGCCTCCTTGATAGCTCGTTTTATAGACACAAAAGCTTCCAAAGCTTCTGCAGCCCATTCTATCTTTTGTCCTTTCTTTAACATTTTTTATATTGGTTTGACAATCTCAGCAAAGTTATAAACAAACCTTCTAACAAAGTTAATCTATCCAAAGAATGATTGTATCACCTTAACAGTTTTAGGGACAGGGATCTTATCAATAGCCTCCACTCTTTTAGGGTCTATCCTAATCCCTTCCTTGGAAACAATATGCCCCAAAAGTTTACCCTCCATGATAGAAAAATTACATTTCTTGGGGTTTAAGCTAATACCATATTCAAGGGCTCTTATAAATACCTTTCCAAATGATGAACATGATCCTCAGCCTTCTTAGAGTAAGCAGTGAGATCATCCTAATACACCACCATGAGAACATTGATCAAATCAGCAAAAGCCACATCCATGGCTCTTTGAAAAGTTGCCCCAAGATTAGTGAGACCAAATGGCATCCTTAGATAAACATATGTTCCCCAAGGGGTTGTGAATGTTGTTTTGTATTGCTTAGACTCTTCAACCTTGACCTAGTTATACCCTGAAAATCCATCCATCATGGACAACAATTTACAACCTATCACCTTATGCAATATGGCCTCCATATTAGGAAAAGGATAATTATCTTTAAGGGATGCTATGTTTAGATTTCTGAAATCTACACATAATTTGATGTCTCCATTTTTCTTTCTAACACGAACCAGATTTGACACCCAGGTTGAATGTCTGATTGGCTTAATGATTCCACCATCTCTTAGCTTTGCCAACTCCTCGTGCATTTTAGGTTCTAGAGTTGGATTTATCAGCCTTTGCGTTTGTCTTAATGGTTTAGTATCTGGCTTCAATGGTATTTCATGCTAAAACAAGTCTTCTCTATATGCTTTCAAATCTTCATAAGACCAAGCAAACACATGTTTATACTTTCTTAGCAATTCAATTAGCATTTTTCTAATTGTAGGACTGACCTTTTTACCTATGTACACCTTTTTTGGTGCCATCTCAGTTCCCAAATTAATTTCTTCAATGTCATCCCTTCCAACTAGTGTTTGGTTTATTAAAGACTGATCACTTCCATCATATGCCCTCTCTAATTCCACCAAGCCTTTATGAATCTTATTTGTTTTAAGCTGCAAGATCTCTTTTCCAAAGACTGTCTCTTTTCCATCAACTTCTTCAACAAAAGCATTGAAATCAATCTCTTGAGCTTCATACTGGTCTATACAGTGAAGGAATTTTAAAAGATCAGTGTCATCATTAAAAACTTTCCAGCTATATATATTATCAAGTACATCAAGCCTTGTCTTGAATTCAATTTGTGACACTCCTGCCAGCGTAATATCATCTCTCTTCAATGCTACATTAGCTAGAAAATCTTCCATTATATTCTTCGATCTATCCACTCACTCAATTGAGAAAGCATCAAGCAATTCTATTGTATCCCATACAACATTTTTGTATTGCTTTAATCTTTTATTTTTTGCTATATACTTCACCTTAACTTGCGAGATAACTAACTCAGAATCTCCTAGAACAACCAGTAACTTTATTTTATGCTTCACCCCTATATTCAATCCAGTTAACAAAGCTTTGTACTCCGCCACATTATTCGTGCATTCAAAAGTTAACAAGAATGAATACTTAAATGTATTACCTTCAGGTGAAACAAATACTATCCCAGCTCCATTGCCTTCTTGGTTGCAAGCTCCATCAAAATACATCTTCCACACACCATTGTGGTTCCTTGCAGCATGCTTCTCAATAGGATCACTATTAAACAATTCTGGCTGTGCTGGTTCTATTTTGAAACTCCCAAGATCAACATCAAAAAAGCAATTGATTCGGTCTTGTGGCACAGAATCAATGAGTTGATTCATCCTTGGCTCCCTGTACAATTTCACTTCTTGGCCATTTACAGGAATGGTTACATAAGATAGATCGAACTGGACATTTCCACCAATAGCCGCCATCCATTGCCTTGATAAAAGCATACCGAATTGAGGAGGGGTGTCTATAACTATTATATCAATATTGTAAGCTACTTGAGAGTAGGCAGCTAACTTGACTTCTACATCTTTCATTATACCAACCATAGGAATAGGTCAGTTATCCATTGCGTAACACTTTCCGTCATGTGTATCCACCCACATGCCTAGTTGTTTCATCACTCCTACTAGCATAATATTCATGGCAAGACCAGAATCTATCATACAATTCCTCAATAATTTATTATTTATGAGTAATGTGATAAAGAAAGGATCAACCTGTGGGAGACTTGTCAATACATTGCTCAAGTAGATTTTTGGGACGATTACTTTATCTTGCTTATTTTTTGTGACCATTTTATTTTCAGTACTTACATGTTTTTCACTCTCATTTGTTATCAATTGCATTGCACTGTCCCTGTACTCCTTAATTTTCATCATTTCTAGAAGTGGGACAGACATCTTTACCTGAGACAAGGCTTGAGTAAAATCAAAAGAAGAACCTTCTACCTTAACTACTTTCTTTGTTCTAATGTTTCTCCTTTGTTTACATCTTTTTCTCCTCTACCTAACTGATCATTTTTTTGAATTTCTTTATGTAGCTCTTTTACTGCATCCTTTTGGATAGGATTCTGTTTACTTTCTTCATGTTGTTTGTTTTCATTTTTCTTTGAAACTCCTTGCACAACTTTCTGATCTTTCATAAAGATACCCCTAGGGACACCTTCCTTCTCATTTACTGTCCTGTTCCTCAACTAGTATTTATTCTTGGCTTCTTCTACTACAACAACAGTCAATTTTTCTATTTCTTCTTTAGTAAGTCTCCTCACATTATTGTGAGCAGGAACCTCAACAGATTGTGGCTCTACATAATCATCCTCAGAGTCAGAAAAAACATGTTGCTCAGCCATATGTACATTATACCTTCGTTCTGCAACATCATACTCATAACCTCCCTCCTCTGAACATGAGTACCTCTCCTCAACATGATGACAAGCATTTGAAGTCAAGTAGATTGTATGATCTTCCCCATCATCTCCAATTAGGAATCCTTCTTCTTGCATTCTCTAGGCTACAACACAATATTCAGGGGAATGTGGCTTATAACAAGCCTCACAAAAATAATTTCTATTCACCACATATGTTCCCTTCTTCTTCAATGGATCAAGAGTTTCTTTGCTTCCAGGCCTATCTGTTATGGGTTTCCCATCCTTCCAGTTTGTGTTATAGGGAATGTCATGTAACCTCGGCCTTGGTCTTTCGTTTCTATATGTGTTCTCCTGCTTATATTGATAATTATTATTTTGTTGAGTAACTCGAGGGTTGTCTCTCTTATTTATTATCCCAACAGCTTTTCTGTTATTTTGTATTATTAATGCTATCTTTTGTGCTTCAGTTAAGTCCCTTGGGAACCTGTTTCTTAGCTCATACCCTATTTTAGGGTCAAATGCATTCAAGTAAACACTTAATGCTACAGAGTCAGGTAACTTTGATCTGGGAGGTATTCTATTCTACAATTTATTGAATCTTCTATTAAAATAAAAGACTGAATCATTCTAACCTTTCTGAATTCGCATTAGTTCATGGAGAGCAGCGTCTGGTGCGCTCAAATTCCCAAATTGTTCAAGGAATTGATCCTAAATTTTTTGGAGAGAATAAATAGAAGTTGTTGCCAGGCTATTGAACTAGTCCCTAGCTTCTTCAACAAGAGACATCATGAATAATCTCATATGCAAATATTCATAGGGTACATCCAAATCCTGAATGAAAGCATTGAAACTTCTTAAATGATCCTCAGCAGTGATTGCATTACTGCCTGTAAACTTGGGTACTAAACCTCTCCAACTGTTGTCCATGGGATATGGGTATAATTGAAACCCTGCTAGATCAAATTGTCTGATCATGGTTGTATATTGATAAGGAGGAGGATTAGGTGGGTGTTGATATTGGTACATAGGATTATTGTACTGCATATTTTGTTGTGGCACATGACGCTAACCAGGAGGTGGATAATTATTTGGATGTTGTGTGGGAACAAAAGGTGGACGATTTGGCTATCTATATTGATTCCCAATTTGACGGTGAGGAATCCTTGGTGGTTTAGAATACCCCACACCATGATTTCCCTATTTATGGGGTGGTACATATTTTGGAGGAAAATCTGATGTGTGTGGAATGTTCTGAGCTTTCTGTAGTTTGAATTCCCTCATTGCTTGAATCATTTGGGCCTTTTCTTGCTCTTCTCTTTCTTTTCTCTGAGATTCATACCATGCCCTAATTTCCTCATAACTTAAAGATTCATAATCTTCTTGTTGAATTTCCTGATTAGCAGGACCACTTTGATTACCTTCCATTTTTTGGTCATATTCATATTGTACTATGAGTCGTTCGGCTTCAAATCTAGCTTCAAATTCAGCCTGTTTTCTTGCTTCAAATTCAACATTTTTTTGAGGATTGTAAAAAGGATTTCTTTGATCTTCCGGGGTATAGGGATCTTTAGATGAATTATCTTTTCATGTGTCAAAGAAATTCTCACCAAAAGGTATTGATGATTTATCTTTGTTTGTTAAGCACATGTCCTCACTTTTCTCTTTACCCTTGTCAACCTTATCATTTTTATGCATCCACTTACTATTACCAGGAGGAGCTCCAGAATGACCTCTGCTAAGTTGAGATATTCTTCCATTCATATTGTAATGCTTAATCAGAGTCGCCACTCACTTTCTTGAAAGTGAGAAAAAATATTGTTACTTGGTATTCCCAGCGGAGTCTGTACATAGGAATTTTGACTCTATGATTAAGGTGCAAATTCTTTGTTATCCCCAGAAGAGTCACCAATTTTTTATCTTTCAAAAACGTAGGTTTAAACCACGAAAGGTTGCCAAGCTTTCACAACATTTTAGGGTAACAGAACAAGGTTTGAAATAATTAAACCTTCTACTCTCCAGGTACTACTAGACCTAGGCGGGTGTACCTATAATAAATGAAGCGGACTTGACTATTGATCTTATCTTCATGCCATGATTTTTCGAAGATGGCAAATTGAAATGGAAAAAATAAAACAAATTTGGTATATATTGTATACCAGCATTCAAAACTAAACCCTAAAATGCTCAGTTAATAGATGTAAAAAGTATGAATAAAACTAAATGATGAAAATGGTGAGACCAGTGCCTTATATAATATACGAAGTCAAATAAAATCATAAACAACTAACTTCTTTTTTGATTCATTCAAATTGTTTGGCATATTTATTTATAACTAGTATAAAAATGCAAGGCTGTGATTATTGAGTTCTTCTTACTGATCTAAATGAAATTCCCTGATTATTGTGATTAATCAAAACGATTTATTCCTTCCTTGAAAGAACCTATCAACCAATCACACAGATATGATAAATACGTACTGATAAACCAGACATAAACTTGTTATGTTGATCTAAATAACCAAGAAACATCAATTTTAGAGAAAACTAAAATAATTCTTTCAATAGGCACAACACAACAATTGACACCAGAATTCACCAGCAAATCAAATGATTTTCATTGATATTTCCATGGCTTCAAAACATACAACATAGTCTCAACCCCCTGAAACATGTTGTTCCACCGTATTCTCTATTCTCTATCCTATTCTACCTATATTTTCATATTGTTTTCAAAATAGACATTTATACATTGAGAATATGAAAGGATGCATCCTTTCAGAAATAGAAAATACAAATTATAAAACATAAGATAGAGAATAATTAGGCTCTATTTAGCCACAAGTGAGTCTTGTTGTGGTGGTCCAAATAATTCTGGTGCTCATATGTGTCTGCATCTCCAACAGCATTTTGGACCGTAACTTCCATCTTGACCATTTCCTCACTTTGCTTGCTCACTTCATCCAATGCTGTATCATCTACAGAAGCTACCTTCATGATTTCATTTAGCATTAATAAATACATTAGGGCACACCAATTTCCCTACATTCAACTTCCATGGATTACAGACTGGCTCAAAATAATTCCTCCTATGATAGTGGAAATTGAAAAACTCATACCCTCTTACAGTAGTCTAGACATCGCGTATGAACTTGCATTTGTCATCCAGCTTGTCTACTTCTACCCTAAGCTATGTGGACCTTCTAGCTTTAGGCCCCGAACCAGGTAATTGATCAATAAGGTCTTGGTTTAGCTTCCTTTTAGTGCCTTCATGCTCTGTATTAGTCTTTTGTTTCTTTCCCTTCGACTAACTACTCTCACCAAGTTTTCTAACCTTACCCTTTCCAAAACCAGCAAACTCCATTTTTCAAGCTTACAGAATCAAAATATGAAAAACAGAAAAGCAATTACTTACAGTATTCTACTTGAGCTCCTCAAACTAAAAAATTGTCTTGGTTCTCTTGTTTAGCTCGCCAATTCACCAGTAATCAATTCAAAAATGAGGAATTGATTAAAACACTACTGTCATTACTATTTTATCCCATCGCGCCATTAATGAAACATGAATGACTCCTCCTTTGAAACTAGCATTGTTGCATCAAATGTCCTTTTGATGAGAAAAATTCAAATATGGGGCGAAATCCATTTTCAACATTTATTTCATCGTTCGCCAAGACACTCTGTGGTCTTACCGACACATGAAACCAACCTGATGACAAATGCTTCTACTTTTCATGTCGCTATGACAATTCAAAGTTGGGGAAATGTCTCATAGATATCATCCTATTTCACCAAAAGTCTTTATCTACATTGGGTCGCCAAGACAAATTTGTACCCTTGCCGATACAATCTTCGTTTCTCCCGCTTTGCTGTGACTTTCAAAGTCGAGGAGATGTTATGGAGATATCTTTGCATCTTACTAATATGTACTTTTCAATGTATTTTCATTTGCTAAAACAAAATTACTCTTTCACGGATGAATTCTCATTTCAGCATGTCCACCAAGTTTTCTCACCAAAGAAATAAACCCAACCATTGAACAATACTTTCGGAAAAAAAATGAACCTTTGGGAAAACTTACACCGACACCAAATGTCCTACCAAAATCACTCCTCCAGATTGCACCTATTCAGAAAAAATCACCCTGAACCATCTATCAGTATAATATTCATACTTCGGTGAAACTTATGCCAATAAGTTCTCCTCCCAGCGATGCATATCTCCATCAGCATAAGATTTGAATCGGCAAGACTCCATAGCTTCTCACCAATAGATTTGAAATACCTTTGAACTTAGTTTGGCCAAACAATAGGCCCTTCGCCTAGACCTTTCCTGATGCACATAAGTCTTACTGAAACATCTATTTTCAAGTCAATCGATAAAACAAAATGATTTCATTATGAGTTCATACTGATACCAATTAGTCTGGCTGAAACAACCCCTTTATGCATTAGTCGGTATGACATGTTGTCTTTGCCTTGACATTAGACCGATGCCCCAACATATGCCGATATACTTTTTTTAGGATGCCTGTCGGCAAGAAAAAATTAGTTCGCCGAAACATTTTCCCAAACACCTTTATCTTGAGCGATAAACTTCCACATGCACTGGTCGGTGAAAGACACTGTATTCACCATGACTTTACTCTGACAATGACTCCCCTTTGTCGAAATTATTCCTTTTGTCACCGAAACAAGAAAATTGTCCTGTTGATAGTCTACAACAAACATATATTAGTGAAAAATTAGGTCGGGGAGACTTTTACAATGTCTTGCCGATTTGGATTTTTTAATGAAAAATGAAGGACTTGATGGATTCAATGGATTTTATGACAGAAAACAAGCAAGACAATACAAAGGACTTTGATGCTTATAATGAGAACTCAATACTAGAAAATTTGAATGCAATAGAATGTAAAAATTTCAAAATTTTACAGTTCTAACACAACCCATATCATCCTAGAGTAATCATCAATAAGCAGCATAAAGCACCTTTATCCATGAAGACTTTTGACTTTGGAGGGACCACATAGATCAGTATGCACTAGCTCCAATAATCCATTTGAATGATGTTGTTTGCTTGGAAAAGAAACTCTAGTCTATTTTCACATTTGACATTCCTTGCAAGTTTTGTTAGCATGATTCACTAGCTTAGGTAGATTTCTTACTGCTTGAGTGGAACTTACTTTGAAAATGTTATCAAAATTCGCATGACACAACCTCCTATGCCATAGCCAACTTTCATCTACTCGAGAAATTAAACAACTTTCACTAGCAACATTAAGGTGAAAAATATTATCTTTTTGATGCAAGAGCACCAAAACCTTGGATGTCAAAGGATAGGGGTTCAAAAGGTTCAAAATGTTATTTGAGGGAGTTTTCATCTTGGTTCTATGAGAAAATTGAAGAGTTGTAAGAACATGAAATATTGTCAATATTGTCAAAGTGGGTAAAGGTGGGGTATTTTGATGGTGTTTCTTTGAATAATGAATAAAGGCTTAAATAAGGTCTAAATGATCACATCTTAGGTGTCTAGAGGTGTTTAAGGTCTTTTGAGTTCAATAATTGCAAAAATGCAAAATGCTGCAAATGTTGTCAATGACAATTTTGCTGATTTATGTTGATTTGCAATATTAGAGTCATTTAAAGGGTAATTAGGTGAAAGTTGGTTGTTTTTAAGGTGTTTATGGTTTTTAAATTCAATAATATTCCTTCTTAGGCTCGAATAAAGGTTGTTGGAGGTGTAACAAACACACATAATTGAAATATACCACATTTTTGGTGCATTTTCTGAGTTTTTTCACCATTTTTCAAAGTTGTTTGCTGTTGTACAGACTGTATAGACCCAATAATGCCTTGAAATATTTATAGGTTGAATTTTATGAGTTCTCTTTCATTTTCACTTGGTTTTGGGTTCTAACTTTCTGATTTGTGAGAGAAATTGCAAGAATACAGTGAATACCCTATTTTTTTCATTAAGGGTTTGAAAGCAAAATAATGAGATATTGACCAATCCACCCACTTTCTAATGCTGTAAATTGGTGGATTGGTAGGAAATATGTTATATTATATGTATCAATTCATTTTATATCAAAATAAACCATTTGTGTGGTGATTGTGTGATGCCCTAGGGCTGGAAATGCAATTTTTTCCTTGAAAAGTGATGGTTTCGAAGTGCTTCTCAATGAAATTCTGATGGAGTTAGTTTGTGAGTGTGTAATGTAACTAGGTAGACCCTATGGAAGTTTTTTGGACCATTTATTTTTTTGTTCAAGCCTTGGAATGAATATTTTCACAAAACCCTTGTTTTGAATTAGAAAAAGGAGGTTTTTTGAGTTATGAATGTTTCTATCTATGTAGGTGCAAAATAGTGGTGGATTTTGTGGTTTTGGACCATTTAATTTTCTTCCCCAAAGTTTCAAAGTGATTGGATAAGTTTGAAGGGTACTTCCTCTGTTAAATTGGCCTCTTTTCCTTGATTTTCCCATGGTGAGTGTATTGGAAGTCTAAACTGGTCCAAAGAAGTTATATTTTATCTTGAAGTATGTTGTGTAAGTCCTTAATGGGTGTCTAAATCCATAATTTAATTTACAAGTCTTGTGGGAAAGTTGGGTGAAAAGTCCCTTGAAGTTGTTTGGCACCACTGGTAGAAATAATGTACCTGACAAGTGAATTTGTGAAGTTCTTTTGAATTAGATTTGGATTTTGGGTCTGCATCACTTTTTTCTATTTACTTAAAGAAATTATATTTCCAGAACTTCCAAGTGTCATGCATCTTCCACCTTTGAACTGAAGGTCATAATGCATGTCCACCATCTTTCCAACACTCAGGAGGTTTTGCTTCAACCCATCAACATAAGGGACATCATCAATGTTATGCTTACCACCAAGACAAATAGATCCTTTGCCATGAATCACACCAGCATTGTTATCTCTGAATCTTACAACCCCACCATCATACTTCTCTAGACCTACAAATTTTCTTTTTTCACGAATCATATGATGTGAGCATCCATTTTCAATAACCCACTCATCCTTTTCTTCAATTTGGGCTACAAGAGATTTCTCAACTTTAGCAGATTCAGTAACCACCAAACCATTTTCCTTGATAGCAAGGAACACCCATTCATCTTCATTTCCATTTTCTTTATCAGACTCTTCATCAATCACTCCTTCTTCAGCATAGTAACATTTCTTTTGAAATCTAGATTTGTTAGGCTTATACCTAGGAACTCTTTTAGGACATATTGATGCAAAATGACCTATTTTATTACAAGAGAAACATTTAATAGGAAGCATTCCTTTATACTTACCTTTTCCTCTTCCTTCTTTCTTCACAATCAGTGCTTCCAACTCTTCCACCTCTCTTTTTTCATCTTCAAGCTATTTCATTTATTCCTCATACATGAATGACTTTCTAGAACACTCTCCCAAATCATATATTTTCTTGTTTCTTCTAAATACAAAAGCCCTAAATGTAGATTCAGTCTTCGGAACAAATTCACCAAATTTTCTCGACTTAAAAGCAACAAGTTTACCAATCAGAGTATCTCTTGTCATATTTGTCATAGATCTGAATTCTTCAATAGCATGAGTGTTTTCTTTGTATGAGGGAGGCAATGCTTTGAGCACTTTAGCCACAATTTCTTCCTCTTCTAGGGTACCACTGGCACATCTAATACCCATCACTAGTTCATTTACTCTCTGCATAAAAGAAGAAATATTTTCATCTTCACCCATCTTCAAATTTTCATACTTTCCTTTCAAACTATGTAGCTTAGCCACCTTCACATGTACATCTCCTTCATACAAAGTTTCCAGCTTCATCCAAATCTCATGAGTTGTCTTAGACCTAACACATTTTTCATTTTTGAATCTGTCAGTGCACTCAACAAATCTTCAATAGCCCTGACATTATTCTCAGCCTCTTTAATCTCATCAGTAGTGGAATGACCATTATGAGGAATAACATATGGATTCTTTGTAATCTTCTAGAAGAGTTCAGCAACACACCTCAAAATAAAATCCATCCTAGCTTTCCACAATGAGTAGTTGGTTCCATTAAATCTAGGATTGTCCTTCTTGTATGATTCCATCTCAGATCACCTCAACCTTTTAAACTTCTTCAAAGGAACCCACTTTGATACCAATTGTTGGAAAAACAAGGATAGACAACTAAGAGGGGGGGTGAATCAGTTGTCACAAAATATTTAAACTTTTCAACTCTACTTAACTTAATCTCAGATATGATGAAAGAATAATAAACCATAAACAATCAGCACATCAGAAACACAAAGAACACCAATATTTTTTGCATGGAAACCCTGTTAGGGGAAAAACCACGGTGGATGTTAGTCCACAATATTATACCCTATTAAAAGTATAATGAAAAATAATGGGAATGCACATGCATTCATGCACACTACCTAGAGCTCACTACTCAAATACAAGAAGGCTCACATCCCAAATAATAGAAATACGGATTAGATTCGTAGGGTGTGAACTGAGAAAATAGCTTCTACAAAAGCTTGATTATAGTTCCAATTAAGCATAGAAAACCTTCTTCATAGTTCGCTCAAACTTCTCTCTCTACTCTGTAATCGAATGAATAGATCAATGTTTGAAAATTTTCTCTTTCTCTGGCTTTCCTTCACTTCATACACACTTCAATTTTTCTCAAACAATCACTCTTATATATCTACATCAAGGAATTACATCAGCCACTATGTCAACCAAGAACATGAAAACCTAAACACCCATGAGAAATCATCTTCGACCATGAGCACATCGATCAATGCATATGAGAAACAAAGATAGAGAATGATCTAGAAGCATCCACAAGCAACAAGAACTAATAGATAAGCATCTGTAGCAACAAAAATTACAAGAATCACACAAAATTAGTTCAAGAATACTGACAAAAACCATAGAAATATTGTCAAAACACAATTGTTCATAGCATAATCAAATCTTCACACGGACCTCTGAAACTTCTAGTAGAAGAACTAGATACTCTTAGCAATAAAGCCTTTATTCCACAACAACTGATCTTCAACCTACAGAACAAAACACCTTCAGGACATTCATTGTTCCACTGGCAACCTGCAACTCTTCTTTCAACAACTTTCTCAATATCCTCGACATATACAACCTTCACTACAACAATGCTAATAGTGTTTTCATCAATGACAACCACAACATCCTAAAAATACATGTAGTATGTCTTGCAGCAATATTTCAAGAGGATCCTTGAGAATCAAATGTGGTAGTAGTAAAAAGGATATTTAGAATGTGAAGAGTACTCCAAACTATGGTCTATGTTATTATAAGTATATTGACTTCTCCTTGAGTGCTTATATAGATGTAGATTGGGAAAGTTGTGTGGATGACATAATAAGTACAAGTGGAGGTTCTTTATTACTTGGAAATAGACTAGTTTCTTGGTTGAGTAAGAAGTCGGATTCAATGTCATTATCTACTGTGGAGACAAAATATATTGATACAACATCTTGTTGTACATAGGTGTTCTGGATGAAGTAAAAATTGAAAGATATCAGAGTATCATATGATGAACCTATCTCTATCTTGTGTGATAATACAAGTGCTATCAAAATTTCAAATAATATTATAATGTATTCAAGAACAAAGAATATATCTATCTAGTATCACTTTCTAAGAGACAAAGTTTTTGATAATGAAGTAAAGCTAGAGTATGTTCCTACAAAGGATCAAATAGTAGATATTTTCACAAAAGCTCTTCCAAAAGATACATTTGAGTATCTCAAAAATAATGTAGGGGTTATTGTGCCTCCTTCTTTGAACTAGATGCATAAGATAGTGCATCTATCTAGGGGTGAAATTCAAAGATGAATTCTTTGTCCTAAATTGATGAAGGCTACATCTCAAGGGGAGTAGGTAGTGGTGTCTTTGATTGGTGTAGTGAGGGGGATCATATTTTGTGCCTAAAAGTGAGGGAGAAGTGAAGTGTGTAGGTGTTGACCTTTTCCATTGATACCAAAGGAGAGTGAATTTTAAAAAATAGAGGGAAAGAATTATAAGAAAATTGGAGTGAAAAGTGAAGAGAGAGAGATGTCTAAGTAAGGGGGAGAGTTTCTTGATTTTTGGAGATACAAACTTGCTTTTGTTGTTGATGGTTTTTTAATAGGTGTTGCCATAAATGAAAAATGGGGATATTGTTGCACTAATTTATTATTTTTGTCATATATGTCAACCTCTAGTGTAGTCATGATGAGAAGGTGTTTATGGTTTTGAGAAGGTGTTGCAAATGCAATAGGGCCACTTGGTTTCCAAGTGATTTTGAGAAAATTTGTATAAAGAGCGTACATTGACAAGGATGTGTTTTGTTTTATGCTCCACATTTCTTCACTATTGAAGTTTTTCTTTTGCGATTTAGATGTGGTGATCAAAATCCTTTGAAGGTGTTATATCAAGAGTTTCAAGTTCTAGATCATGCAGTAGTAGAAGATGTGTTTGACAGTGTATGGTTTGTGAAGAGGGATATCTAGGAGAAATTGCTCCACATTTCTCCATTTTGAATCTTCTTTTCTTAAAAAATTAATATATGCTAATAATGCTTGTATCTATCTTCTCTTAGATGGTTTGGTGTTGAGATATTCTGCTAGCTTGGTTCATGAATTGTATCTTAGTGGAAATTTGATTAGTTGCATAGGATGATTGAATTTTTAGTTTCATATGTTTGTGCTAGTTATTTTGATATTACATCAATGTTGGAATATTCCAAGATATTGTGTAATTTTTCTATGTAGTCCATAGGATGTTTCCAAACCTACTGAAGTGTGAATTTGGTTGCTTGGTAGTGTAAATGTCAGTTTGGCCTAGCTAAAATTTTAGCTCTATTTGTTGATATTCTTCATGGTTTTTAGAAGCCTAGTATAGCATGTTGGTGTAGATTTGGGTCATTGTTAGCCCTTGGTATGGTTCACCTTCACTTCTTTCCACCACGAAAGCATTTGGTGTTGAACTATTTGGTAGTTTCACATTTAAGGTGCATATGTTTTATTAAGACTAACCTAGAGAAGATTTTTCAAGGTCGCAGATGATATATATGCAACATCAATTATTGGATAAGTGTGTAATGTTAGATGTGGTATGAAATTATGTGTATGTTATCATATGTTGAGATCTGAGTGTGATCATGAACACTAAAGACTACTAGAAGTGGTGAGTAGAAGGTTTCTACATTTTAGTGTGCCTCAAGTTGTTGGAGGTAGTGAGCTGAAGGTTGCAAATGGTTGTGGTGAATTCTCCTTTTGCTTTGAGGTAGTGAACCTCCTTCTAACATTTTATTTGTGAACTCATAAATTTCATAAGAAGTGATCTTCCTAGGTTGAGAGACCCTCTAGTGGGGAGTATTTTCTAATCAGTGTTGATATTCATATATATGTGAGTTAATATTTACCATGGTTTTTCATTGATCAGGGTTTTCCATGTAAAATTTGGTGTTCTATTGTGTATAGTTATTAATTTTTTGATGTTTAATTTGTTTACATTCATGCTAATTCTTAATAAGGGTTTGAGTACTAATGCACAACTAATTCACCCCCTCCCTCTTAGTTTTCCTATGTTTCTAACACCAAAATCATGTCAAAGTTTATGTGATTCTGTTCATGTTCATTGTTTTGTGAAGGCTAACCCTTGTTGTAAGTGTCCAAAGCATTCAAGCCAATAAAGCAAGCAAGATCCAAGATCCTTGAGGTGATTTGTATGAATTCAGTCATTCAAGGAAGCCATTGAAGGGTGGTGAGTTGTAACACTTTATGATTTCATCATTCCTTCTTAATAATTTATCTATTTATCATTGGAATTTCCATTTTGGAAGTAGAAACACTAGCATGAGGATTGACCAAGGAAGGCCCCTAAACTGGAACAACATTTTTCTTTGTAAATGTGTAGGTTTCTTGTATTTTTAATATCAAAGGAAGCTTAAAGAAACTTTATTAATTGTTCCATTCAAAACCCTATGACTTCACATCTCATGAAAACTCAATTATAAAAATATCCAATAATGATCTAACAAGTTTGCATGCGGAAATTGGAAACTTAAATTTGACACTTGAGGATTGTGAAAATAGGTCCAAAAAGTACCTACAAGGAAAGTGGCACCCTTGGAAGAAATTTCCTCAAAAATTAAGATAAAATTTATGTCACAGGTGCACAATGACCTCAGTCTAGATTTGGTGTTAGAATTTTTATTACAGTTTCTTAATTTTTAGAATCTTGCATTTTCAAATTAGGGCACATAGTTCAATCAGGTTAATATGGGTAATTCAATTCCAATTCATTTTCAAGGCCCTAAAGAATCATATAATGGTATAATTGTCTTTCATTCTTGGTTGAAATTCAATCTAAATACCTTGATTTTCATTCTTATGTTCTTTTGAGAAAGGACCTTGATCATAGTTTTCTATGTGTTGGACCTAGGATCCCTTTTTTCATCAAAATAGTTAGCTTTCCAAATACACATCAACTTATTATTTTTAAAATGTGTTTGTGTGTAATTGAATATGTATTTCACATTTATTTGAACAAAATGGACAGAAATAACCTAAGGTATTTCTTCATTTTGATCATAATCATCAAATCTTCTAGCCTCTTGGTACAACATTTCGCCTCATATATTTGATATGCATTTAAATGTTGCAATTTGAACATCCATAATCAAGCCATCTTCTAATGCTTTTTTTGGAGGTCTTGACTATATTATTTTATCATTCATTCCATTTAGTGAACTATTAATTTGTAATAATTTAGTTACAATTCATTTAATGTTATTTGTCTATAAATTAATCTTGCAATTATGAACTGAAAATGAAAAATCATGATACTATGCCTATAACAATAAATTTTTAGATGTCAAAGTCCTCTTTATTTAAATATTTAAAAATTTATCATGACTCCCATCCTTCTTTATCTTGATCACTTTTTCTCTCCCCATTCCATTTTCAAGAGAAGGCTTGGCTTCACCCTCTTTCTTCATTCTAAACACTTCCTATATAATAGGAAAAAAATTCCCTTTGCCATCCTTCTTGTGGGACTTTCTACTTACCTATGGAATAAATTATGTTACTAAATCCTCTTGATGTGCTAGGTGTAATTTTGTGAAACATATTATCTATCATTTTTGTTTACTGAATGAACTTTGAACTATGTTACTATCATAATCAGGAAAATAACAAGCCAGTGAAATGACATTTACCTTAATTCTTTCACCTTCTTTTAATTCAATGTAGCCTAATATATTTTTATTTTTAAATGTGAAAACCTCAATTAAAGAAATTAATTTTATAATCCATAATTTCATCCTAACCAAGAAAATCATACAATAAATCTCATTATTCCCTTTGGTTGCATGGACTCTACATCTATTAGCTAACCAAAATTTGTGTAAATTTTTAAGGTAAAGTTTCCTATCCAAGATTTTTTGAATAACTAGAATATTGATTTTATGTGACACTTCCCTATTTGATTCATTACACCTTGGAAATTTAGATGTTATTATGGCTTATATTCAATACTTTAGCATTTCTACTCATAGGGACCTCCTTCTAGCACTAATTCTATTGATGTGGTTTCTATACAAACAACAAAATGTAGATAAAGTCTTGATATTTGAACAATAGAACTTATCTTCCTTGAAAGAATCACTAAATATCCTAGTTAGAGGAATCTTAGCTATCCCAAGGCTCAAGAATGTTAGGTCTTGACTCACTAGGTTCACTCAAGGTTCATTGTGCAATTTCTATTAAACATAAGGGGCTTGCTGGTTTTCATAAGTCTTTCAACTTAAAATGATCTAGTAATGTAAATATCTCAACAAATAGAACATATCTTAGCTTTCAAACTTCATTTATTCAAATCACTAAATAGGAAAGTTGTAAGAAAAATTGGAGTTAAGAGATATGGAGACTAAGAAATTAATGACTTCTAGTTATAATTCACACGTTTATAGAGAAACAAAAAAACTAAAACATCAAATATTTTATATTTTACCATAATGCTTCATAGCTACATACAAACTAATGCGAGTTTAGATAAAAGAACCATTCATGACTGAAATAACATAAAAATGCACCCAAATCTAGTGTAGCACATTGAGTCTTTTGATAGGAGTAAACAATATAAATTTATGTAAGATATGTGATTTGAAATAATCTTTCAATTACTTTAGTGTTATCAATATCTACTATAAATACAAGTTTTATGTTATTAAATAAAAAACATGAAATAAACATAAAATTGGTGATGTTATAACTTTAAGGCTAAATGTTTCAACAAATTCCAATCCTTTGAAAAGAACAACTCTTTTAATTTTATAAAATACACCAACCAAACTGCTACATGTGGCACAAGGGAATTAGTGGTACTTAGAAAATATTTCTAATGCTTCCTGGAGATAAAGTCAAATATTACGCCTTGACTATCGTTGATCATATCTAAATGCCTATATATCCTAGAAAGAAGACCACTAGGTTCCTTTAATCTTTAAAAAAACATGAGAACAAGTTGATGTTTTCTTTCAAAATCCTTGATTTTGATGACAAGTTCCTTTATCGAGAAAAATACCTGTAAATGAAAGTTGCGAAGAAACCTTGGTTCCTCCATTGAGTCAAAAACTCAGATCCTTTTTTTTTCAAATATCTCACTATTCATCTTTGGCCATTTCCTCCATAAGTTCATCATTATTTGTTGAGAAATATTTACTCATGTTGACACCTAATTTTGGTCATCCTAAGCCACCATCATTTAATATATTGCATCAACATAATGTCACCATCATCATAGAAATAATTACATCAATAGAATAAAACATTATCAAAATTTGTGCTTTTCAACTTAATCCTTTCCAAATCATGTTATGGTTATAATTATGTTTTACTCAGCCTTTTTGGGTTTATGGGTTTTCAAAGGATTTTGGGAATCAGGGAATCATTAGTAATTAGTGGTGTAACAATAAGATGTTAGGGATTGCATTTTTCTATGATTTTTTGAAGCTCAATTATGTACCTTTTCGGCCAATAATTTTACCTAACATCACCAACTGATATGACTTGATTAACTAGGTTGTACAATTTTGACCTATCCTTTCATGCACTTGATACAATTTTGGCTCTATATCCTACTAAATTATCTACCTGATTACAAAAATATTTCTAATTACTCCTTAACAATACAATTTATGAAGACCTAGCCAATCAATTTCGATAAGATCAACTTTCTCGAAACACTACAATTGGTCATAACTTTACCCATCATCCAACATTGTATTAGCCCTTCTACAATTTTTTTTGTGCACACAAATTTATGGGTTTTATGTCATTTTCCACAACTTCTACATTTTTATTTTACCAAGAGGGTATTTTAAAACTTGCATCCCCAAGATACTACAAGAAACTTGGGGAATGTTGTAATACCATACAATAGTTTTGTTGATACCCTACGCAATCACAAGTAGGAAGAAATATTTTCAATCTTGGTGAAGCACCATTTTTTTTGCAAGTATGAGCTAATTTGGTGGTGTTGTCATTAATGTTGTCATTGATGTCAACACAGCTTAGTATGTTGCATATTGTCAATGTATGGTTGAGATGTTGTTGAGATGTTGTGGGTTATCTTATATAGCTATAGATGTGTTGTGTTGATGAGCTTCCAAGTGATTTTGAGAAAATTAATAAAGAAGTGAAGTCAAAAGAAGGAATGTATTCAAATTGAGCTCTAGTATGTGCTTTGCATTTCTTCTGTGTTGATCCTATGCTTGTGTGGATGTGAAGGTTTGATAAAGGTGATTTAGTGGTGATATCTCTTGAGTTTTAGTTTATGGTGTGATGGTATTTGAAAGTTACATTCATCGATATGTGAGCTATTCTGGAAAAGTTGGTATTTTGTGGACCGAGAGAAATATTGTTGCTCTAAATTTTTTTCTTTGTTTCATTTCAGGTCTTGTGGATCTCAAATATTCTTTGTGAAGGTATTTTCTATGCTCTGGTGAAGAGGTTTGGAGTTTGATAGTCAAGAAGTCATGTTTAAGTATTTCAGTATGAGTTTAAACAGTTTGAATAGACAGGTGAAAGAAATTCAATGATTGAAGCCTGTTCTTTTGTTGTGAATGTATCTAGAAGGTTTTGAGATGTATTCTTGTGCTTAAGGAAGTGTCATGGTATCTGTGTGTCATCTTCTATTTGGAAAGTGTGTACATCAATGATTATTTTCATTTTCATTAGGTTTGGCTGACCTAGTGTTTACACTTTATTCAAGGAATAAAATTTAATTAAGAAAGTGTGTAGAAGATTCAAGAATATTATTTGTGGTCTTGGTTATATGTTTTATTGGTCCACTATTATTCCTTTCCATTGTGGTAATTTTGAGTTGTTGACCTAATTTGAATTTATGAAATGATGCCTTGTGGCTGACCTTAGTAAATGTCTCTAACGTTGAGAATAGTATAAAAGCAAGTCAAGTTGTGAAGAATGGTATGATAGTGTGATACAAAGTGATGAAAGAGTGCCACAAATCATAAGAGCAGAAGTGTGTGTGAGTGAGTTGTGATAGTAGTGTTTCATTGTATTGAAGAAAGCGAACTAAAGTTTTCTATAATCCTGCGAATGTGCTTTAATTATAGTGGTGGATATTTTGTTCTCTTTTGTATCTGTAGGTAGTGAGCCTCCCTATTGGATAGTGAGTCCTTTTTAGGTAGTGGGCCTTTGTACTTGGACAATGAATCCTCTTTTAGGTAGTGAGTCTTTGGTAGTGATCCATTGTAATCATTTTTGTAATCTTTATATTGTGAGTTAACCCTCACTGTGGTTTTTCCCTTACTGGGTTTTCCACATAAAAATATGGTGTTCATTGTGTTGATTTACTTTTTGTTATTTGTGTTTCATGCTCATAATTAATAAAAAAATAGTGTGGTTGAAGATTTGATAAGTGATAAATTTTTAAGTTTGAATTTGTTTGATAATTGATTCACCCCCCCTCTCAGTTGTCCTACACCTATTTAATAATTGGTATTAGAGCCTTGGTTCCTTGCTATAGAGCTTAACTGCTTAAGGAAGATCTGATGGCACACAAGTTAGTGATCCCTATGTTTGATGGAAATGACTACAAAGATTGGAAGGGACATATGAGAGGATATATTATCTCTCTTGGTTTCAAGACCTGGAAGGTTATTGAGAATAACTATACACTCCCATCTGATGGTGTTAATTCTACAGGTGAGATCTCTGCTTATGAAGAAAATGAGAAGGAAAAGTATGTGATTTGCAATGGTTTATCTAAAAATGATAAAATTAAGGTTAATTCTTTGGATACTGCATGTGATGTCTAGAAGAAGTTGGAAGACATAGATGAAGGAAATGAAAAAGTGAAATTGACAAAGAGACTGGCGGAAAAGTGTAGATTTGTGAACATGAAGATAAAAGATGGTGAAGAATTTATAAGTTTCTTTCATAGGGTTGAAGATATTGTAAATGAAGTTAGAAATCAAGGAAAAAAGCTATCAAATGAAGTCATAATTGAGAAGATCTTGATCACCCTACCAAAATTATATAGTGATAAATTCTTCATGATTGAAAAAATGTATGATCCTAAGTACACCTTGGAACACTTGTTTGGCACCTTGCAAGCATTTGAATAGAGAAAGTTTTAGAAAGATGACAAGATACAAGAAAATACAAAAACAAAATTTAAGGAAATGTATATTGAGGAACTGGCTAGCGATTGTGTTGATGAGTTGGAAGCTAGCTTCACTAGGAATTTGAAGAAAGGTACCAGAAAGTATAAAGTTATGTTGCCCATTAAATGATTTAGTTGTGTTAATATTGGTCATTATGCTTCAAGATGTCTAAATAGGGATACACATAAGAAGAACAAGGATTATAAGGATAAGGATAGGAAGGATAAAAAGTATAAGAAGTTGTACTATGTTAAGGAAGAGGTGGGTATTTCTGATGATGAATATGACAATGAAGTTGATAGTGAATGCTTATTCTTAGCTTTGGAAAGTAAATTTGTATCCACTAACTCTAGAAAATGTGTAAGTAAGAATGATTTAGAAGTTAAGAAGAATAGGATGGAAGGTACTTTGGGTACCACTTTTCATGCAAGACAAGATGAAGTCTACTAGGTAATTTATAGTGGTTGTTCAAATCACATGACCAGAGATAAGAGTAAGTTCACTAAACTCAAGAAGTATGATGAGGGTTTAGTTATGTTTGGTGATTATTTAGGAGCTAAGATATGTGGAAAAGGTTGAAATAGTTTTGATGGAGTCTAATGATTTGTATTATGTGAAGGGTTTGAGGAATAACCTTTTAAGTGTTGGTCAAATGTGTAGAAATGGATTTAAACTTGTGTTTCAGAACAATACCTATGAAATCAAGAAAGGATCTGGAAATTGATATATGATTACTACTGGAAGAAGAACTCATGGAAACATCTATCAACTGAAAGGAGTTAATGGTCATTGTCTTGTATCTCAAGTTAGTGAAAGTTGGTCATGGCACCGAAGAATGGGACATGTGAACTTTTATAACCTATTCAAGATCAGTGCAAAGGAGATTGCTTGAGGATTTCCTAGAATCACAAGACCTTCTAGTGTCATATGTAGAAGTTTTCAATTGGGGAAGCAGACAAGATGTAGCTTTAAAGGAAAGGAACATTCTACTACTAGAATGTCAGAATTAGTACATACTAATTTTTGTGGTTTGAGTAAGACTAGAAGCCTAAATGGTGACAAATATTTCATGTTTCTTATTGATTATTTGAGTAAGACTAGAAGCCTAAATGGTGACAAATATTTCATGTTTCTCAGAGAAAAGAATCAGGCCCTAGATAGGTTTAAGGTATTCAAATCAAGAGTGGAGAATGAAGTAAATCTGAAAATCAAGTGTTTAAGATTAGATAGAGGTGGCGAATTCACTTCTTGTGAATTTAATGAATTTTGTGAGAAGCACGACATAAAAAGACAATTTTTGCTCAAAGAACCGCTCAACAGAATGGGGTAGTTGAAAGGAAAAATAGGAAAATTTAGGAAGCTACTAGAACTATAATGAAAGAGTCTAATATACTAGATGTATATTGGAGAGAAGTGATACATACTATTGTTTATGTTATAAATAGAGTTCATATTAGGCAGAACAACACAAAGACACCTTTTGAGTTATGGATTGGTAAGACTCCTAATGTGAAATATTTTAAGGTATTTGGAAGGAGATGCTAAATTAATACAGATAATGAAAATATTGGAAAATTTTATGCTAGATGTGATGAAGGAAAATTTCTTGGATACTCTACTACTAGCAAGGCATATAGATGCTTTAACAAAAGATTGAGAAAGATCATCAAAAGTGCTAATGTGAAAGTCGATGAAGACGTATGCAGACCTATTGAGATAAGTGAAGTTGAACCTGATGATCCTATATGTGGACATATACTTGAAGAAAATAAGAAGGAAGAAGAAGAACAAGTGGAAGAAGAAGAAGATAATGAATCGGAACCTGCTACTAGGACTCCTAAATATGTACAGAAGAATCATTTGGAAGATCTGATAATTGGAAACAAGAGTGAAGGCATGAAGACAAAAAGCAAAGTTGCAACTCAGATAAATTTGTGTTTACTCTCTAAAATATAACCTAAATCTGTAAAAGAAGAATGTGAAGATGAAATTTGGATGAGAACTATGAAAAAGGAAATGTAACAGATAGAAAAGAATTAGACATGGGAAATAGTCCCTAGACCTATGAAAAAAAATGTGATTGGATCAAAATAGGTGTTCTAGAATAAGCTAAATGAAAATGGAGAAGTAGTAAGGAATAAGGAAAGATTGGTATGTAAAGGATATTCACAAGTTGAAGGAATAAATTTTGAAGAAACATTTTCCCCTATGGCTAGAATGGAAACTATCAGAATGTTTTTGGCATTTTTTGCACACAAGTACTTCAAGGTATATCATATGGATGTTAAGTCAAATTTTTTGAATGGTGAGTTGGAGGAAGAAGTCTACATGGAGCAACCTAAAGGGTTTCAGTTGTCTAACAAACCAGATATGGTTTGTAAATTGAAGTATTGTATGGATTGAAGCAAGCTCCTAGAGCTTAGTATGCAATACTGGACAAATATCTAACAAAGCAAGGATTCAGTAAAGGTTCTACCGAAATCAACCTGTACTTCAAAATGTAAGGTAATAAGATGTTGATTGTAGTTGTAAATGTTGGTGATATCATCTTTGGTGGAAATGAAGGCATGTGTAAAAAGTTTGCTAAAGAAATGCAAAAAGAATTTGAGATGTCTATGATTGGTGAATTGAATTTCTTCCTTGGTCTATAAGTGAATCAAACTAATAAAGGGATATTCATTTCACAATCTAAGTATGTAAAGGAGTTGTTGAAAAAGTTTGGGATGGAGGATTATAAACTATTTTGTACTTCTATGGTAACCAGATGTAAGCTGAGCAAAGATTATGAATCTATTAAGACTTATTAGAGCAAATATAGATCCATGATTGGTGGATTCTTGTACCTCACTGCTACCAAACTAGATATTATGCATGCAATGTGTTTAGTTTCTATATTTCAAGAAGATCCTAAAGAAGCACATCTTATAGCTATAAAAAGGATATTTAGATATCTTAAAGGCACGCTAAATTATGGACTATGGTACCCTAAGAGTAATTATTTCACCCTAAGTGCTTATACAGATGTTGATTGGTCTGGATGTGAAGATGACTAGAAGAGTACCAATGGTGGTGCTTTCTTTCTTATCGGAAGACTAGTTTCATGGCTAACTAAAAATCAAGCCTCAGTTTCCTTATCCACTGTAGAGGTAGAATATATTGTTGCAACATCCTATTGCACACAAGTTTTGTGGATGAAGCAAACTCTGAAGGAAATTGGGATAGTATGTGATAAGCCTACTTCTATTTTCTATGATAATACAATTGCAATAAACATTTCAAAGAACCTAGTTATGCATTCAAGAATGAAGCACATATCTATCAAGTATCATTTTCTAAGAGAGAAAATGTTGGAAAATGAGGTCAAACTGGAGTATGTGACAACAAAGGAACAAATTGCAGACATATTTACTAAGGCTCTTCTAAATGATACTTTTGAGAATCTTAGGGAGAGGTTGGGAGTCATTTACCCTCCTAACTAGGTGCACATGAAGGTACATCAATCCAGTGAATTCACAAATTCCTCAATTATCTGGACTGATAGATGGGTCTACTTTGCAGGGGGAGTACAAAAATTCTTTCATTGTTGCAGTATGAATGTACTCCTAAGGGGGAGTAATCAAAGTAGTTTTTATTTTCCATTGATATCAAAGGGGGAGAAAAGGTTATGTGTTACCATTTATGAAAAAGGGGGAGATTGCTGCAAGTATGAGCTAGTTTGGTGGTGTTTTCATTAATGTTATCATTGATGTCAACACAGTTCAGTATGTTGTATATTGTACATGTATGGTTGAGATGCTACTAAGATGTTGTGAGCTATCTTATATAGCTACAGATGTGTTGTGTTGATGAGCTTCCAAGTGATTTTGAGAAAATTAATAAAGAAGTGAAGTTAGAAGAAGGAATGTATTCAAATTGAGCTTCGATATGTGCTCCACATTTCTCCTTTGTTAATCATGTTGGAACTATAAAAATATTGCATTTTTTTGACCTTTACTCATTTTCCCTAGGAAGCTCCCACATCATGATTTCATAAGTAGTAAAAATTGTTAATATTTGTGTGACAAGATACATCCATGTTAACCAATAATCCCACCAATTTATCTTTTGATACATGAGAATTCCTATGGACATAATTGAGAAATTTTTTCAAACTATTGGTCTATATTGACAAGATTAGGGAAATTCTTTCAAATCAAACTGATCATAGCTTCTCAGCTTGAGCATATTTTACATATTAGAAATATGTGAATCAAGTTACAACAATGAGAGGTCATGGAGGATGTGTAATCGGTAAGACAATTCTTTTCATCTCACCAATGAAAGTTATTGGAAATAACAAATAAATTGGATTGAAATTTCAAGGTCAAGGTAATATCTTAGCTCACAGTGATGGAAATTGCATAGGAAAGACACAAATTTTCTTTTGACGATGGGACAAAAGAACAATTATCAAGAAGACTTGTGTAATCAAAATGAATCAAATAGATCTTGCCAACCATATTGGTTGAGTCAATAATGAAAATTTTGAGAGGAGTCTTGTTGATCAACCTGGACAAAGTGAAGCAGTAGATGGAGCTTATCAGAGAGACATGCACAATCAGAGTGATTTTTTCTATTCATTTCAACCTCACATATTACAGTAATGAAGGAAATTTCAAGGAAAGTCTTTCCGACCCATCCAAAGGAAAGAAGCGGTAGATAGACATATCAAAGAGACCAAATAACATCAGAGCAATGTTTCATTCTCTTAGCGATGGTTTTTTTCATGCTGATGATAATAGAAAGGGATCAATATTCTTGAAGTAACACTGGCTGATGATGGAAAAGGGCTTCTAATGATCCAAAACAATTTTAAATCAAAGTAACTTCACAATGATCTCCCCGAAGTAATATGTGTTGGAAAACAAGAAAAGGGTCATTCATGTAGCATCGGTAGAAGAATCACTTGGGCTTCCCACCCAAGGAGGGTAAATCAAAGGTCACTCCTCATCGAAAAGACATTCGATTGTGTCTTGATGATAAAATGAGCAAATATAAAATAAGGGTGGTTCCAATTTGCATACACAGATTAGCCAAGAACCAAAGGAGTCTCACCAATATGATCTTGTTGTTCTAACATTTCAAAATTCAAAAAACCTACTACATTCACTCATAGAGGAATACATTAATGGTTGCACAAATGTACATTATGTACATATATTTTGATTGAAAGAAAAATAATTAAAAGGGATTTTCAGAATTCACAGTGAGAAGGATGAAAGATCGAATAGAAGCCAAAATTTCAGTGTGCACGGAGATTCACAAGTAAGTTCACAAAGTCTCTTTGCAGTTGAAATTCCAACTCAATTTTTCTATATTGAAAATGGAAAGGTCAAGCTCTGAGAAGACAAAGGGTAGAAAATAACAAGGTGAAAGTAGTTAGCCAAAAGGTAAAAAGTAGAGAATTGAAACTGGTGAGGAACCTAAAACAAAGGAGAGGAAACTAAACCAAGACCTCATTGACCAATTTCCAAGGTTAGGGCCAAAGGCCATAAGTTCTGCATAGTTAAGGGCTGATGTTGACAAGTTAGAAGATAAATGTGCACATGTGGTTGATGTATGGACCCCTATTAGGGGAGATGAACTTTTTATTTTCCATTATGTTTGAAGAAATAGGTTCAAACCTATATGAAATCCATGGAATTTCAATTTAGGAAAGCTTTTTGTCCCTAATTTATTCATAAATATTGAACTTGTAAGACTCTTGGAAAAACAATACAACCCTAATTTGAAAGCCATATGTGACTTGCAAGGAAAGCCCTATATACATTTTTTTTAAAATAATCTTTTTGAAGTGTTCAACCTAGATAATACCTATGATGAGCCCATAATACATGAGGATTTAGAGAAAGAGTATTGGAGAATGGACACTACTTATAAAGGCTAGAGATTTCCACTGCATAGCCCCATAAATGATGGAAATTTAGTACCACTTGAAGATGGGGATGGACATCCTTCCCATGTTGATTTGTTTGATCCATACATGAAATATTCCTACCTCTTAGTGGTGCAAGTAATGGGAATCAAGGTACTTGAGTTCATATCTATAAGGCCAATGGTAATTTTTGCATATGTATAATGTCACAATCCAAGGCCTTTTGATTATGCCTAACATATTTGCAAGGAGATTGATTTAGAATTAACAACCATCAAGAATGGTGATCCTATAATATATTTCAAACACTACTCCCTTTTCATGCATATGGAAATGTACTATGGGAAGGAGTTAGGGTTGTGGCTAGAAGAATTGAGAATAACACAATATGGCAAGGAAGGTTAGCCACTGCCAGTGTAGTTGTGGACTGCCATATGGGATAGTAGATTTGTGAGTTCTAGTTATGTGGATTTTGAGGAACATTTTGTCAATATACTATACAAATTTTTCAATCATCCATGTGATCATTGTTTAACTAGTAAAATTAAGAGATTTTTTAGGCTAAAAGATTTCAATGGATCAACAACTATTGGTCACAATTGGGGTGATTGGTATTGTTATGCTGATACCATAATGATTAGGGTGTATGGCTTTGAAGGAACACCTTTCCTTCTCCAAAAAATAGTACCAAATAGAATTGTGTATTTGGAAATTGTTAGACAACTAGATTACTCTAGTGTTATGAATTTGAGTTCTTTTGAGAAATAATCCTTTATCCCAAGTACACTATGTTTTGGAGATTTCACTATCTTTTCTAAGAATGGATATGATTTGATTTTAAATAAATTATCTTAGTTCAACTTGAAGAAAACAACACCAAGAAAAGGGTTTGACCTTGAAGGTTACATTGATTTTTATAGAAAGAAGGTAAACGTGGGTGGATATGCTCATATACCTTATCCATATGATGACATAATCATAAATATGGAAGAGGGGAAAAACTATCCATTGATGAATATAATAGGAAGATGGAGCAGCAGATGAGGGAAATTGAAGAGGAAGAGATGTCTTCTAGAGATGAAGAACCCTCTAGTGAAAAATAATCTCATGGTCAAATGAACAAGATTTCAAAACTAAGAATAGAAGAATATCAACCTCAAAATAGAGAGCAAGAGGTTGAGGAAGTGTCTAATGCAGATGCAAGGAAATTAGCCTATAGGTCTTTTGTTTTTGATGATGAGTTTATCAAGTCTTCTGAATTTAGGTCATTTTTGTATAAGCAAAATGGGAAAGCAATCAATGAGTTTGTTGTAGATATTACTCCTAGCAATGAGGCACAACTACTTGTAGACACGTAAAATGTATTGATTGACATTGGACATCTGATCTTGACCACTAACATTGTTTCATCCAAAATCATCCTTCAGTCTAACCATTTAATCAAATACCTTTATTTGATTAAATTCATCAATATTCCTCAACTAAATAAAACAGTTATCTAATTAAGTCATCCTTTCTTGATAATTAAATTAACCATTCTGATCTAATTATCCTATTTAATTAAATAATTAATTTTATTTGATTAAATCTCTAAAGTTTTTCTATTAAATTAAATAAATTAAAACCTTATTTAGTTTAATCTAACATCATCTATTTTAATTAAATAATCAAAATTCCTTATTTAATTAATCCTTTTATCATATTCTTCTCATATTTGATTTAAATAAATCCACAAATTTAAGTCAAATAGGTCACATCATTTAACCCCTTCATTAAATTAATTAACCTTGATTAATTTAATCTCTTCTCATGTCCCATCCTCCATCTTTTACCACTTGCACATGAAAATAGAGTTATTTGATTTATTAAATCCCTATTTTTCTTCAACAAGGCATCTTTTAAGGAATATTCCTCAAATTTGAATTCAAAATCCAAGTGGACTTTGTCCTTCCAACAAGGAATTTACTCCTCTTACAATGTCCTTTTTCCTTGAGCCAAGTGGCATTCAATGCACCTTCTTTCCTTCTTACATGTCATTTCAACAAATTCAAAATTCAAATATATGCATTTATTGACACAATCTTCAAAACTTGCACATTCTCCATCAATTCACCCATTGACAAGTGGAAATTTTTCATTGGCTAATTCTTAGTCCCACATTGCTCCATTTTGGACATCTTCCATCTTCTAATTCTATAAATAAGAGGCTAATCTCCTCATTTATCATCCACAACTTGAGTAAACTTACTATACTCAAATTCTTAGCAATCTTCATCCATCTCATTGAGTTCTATAGCTAGGTTATGCAGATTTTATCTTGGAAGCATTCATCAATCTTCATCAAAGTGGATCACTTTTCATCATCAATCAACAAATTTTGCATAGGAGTTGGGAAAGGGCCAATTTCCATATCAAATTGGCACCAACTCCCCCATAAGATCAAGAGTTTGCATGTTCTTAATAGGATTTTTTTTTTTTCATCTTCTTCCATTGTGTTCTTGTTTTATTCCTATTTAGAGCATAGTTAAATGGATTTTATGGGGAATCTTGGTCTTAACTTGCATTCCAATCTTCTAATATTTTTGTTTGTTGTGTTTTGCAGCTATTAGGATCTTGGTTCGTACACTACTAAAGACCTTAAATTCAACTATGAAGAATGAAATGAAAGATATGACTCCAAAAAATGGAAGGAGGTTGTTAGAAGAATATGGTGTTATGATATTCCCTAGTTTTTTTTTTAATTCATCTCTTGTCTTTGACAGTTTTTTACACAATAATGGTGTAAGACACAAGTTAAGCCCAAAAGGAGTTACAGAAGTGTACACAGGGTTGAAGTACAACTATGATGAAAATTATCTCATGATTTGGGATTCGTATCCTCCACACATACAATTAGTGATAAATGACACAAAAAAGAAATTTGTCCATGTGATGACATTAAAGGTTGGAGAAGTTGACCCATTTGCAACTGCTGACATTGGAATCAATGTTGCCAAATTGAATAAAGCACAAATTCAAATGTTGATCAAAGAAAGGGATATGTAAAAAATAATTAATGAGAAAATTATTAAGGATAATGATTTTATAAAGGACATGATCAAGGTTACAAGGTTATTGACTCAAGGAGAAAGTTCCTAGACAAAGGACAAAAGGGAAGAATCAGATATATATGCTCAAGCCAAATTTGATACACTTTCTACAGTATTCAAGAAAAGGCATGCCAATTTAATGGTTTGGATGAGAAATCTCTAAGGAACTCGTTCAAATATTTATGCTACAAATCAAGAGCACAAAAGGATCAGTGACAAAATTCAAGAATTTTTTTAGGAAATACAAAAGAGAGATACTTTTGACAATGGAGCTATCACTGCTACCAAGGAGATCATGAGAAAGAACAAGGGTTACTATGAGGAAATTTAGGGAGATGCAAAGGGATTTGTTGATGCTACAAAGGAAGGGGTGTTAGTTTTTTTAGAAGTCATGGAAAATTAGAGGACAGGATCGAATGGATTGAAGAATGTAGGTTGATCTTACATAAAACATCAGAAGTGGCCGCAAGCAAGGACTCAACATTAGATGAGGCATGTGAGTAGATGGAAAAGATGGTGATCATGGAGATAGAAACTAGGAACGCGTTAGAAGATGTTGATACCCATTCAAGACAAGATTATTTAGATCATTTTACAAAAGTCCATTTATGGCTAACTAGAGCCTAATTAATTATGTTAATTGTTGTTAAACTCAAAAGACATTTATGAAGGGGCATGTCCTCTTTAAAGTATTGATATATATGTTGGACATAAAGTGATAGGAAGAAAAGGGTAAATACAAAGGAAATAGGAGATATAATAGAGGCATTTTCAGAATGTTTGTTATATAAGTTATATTGAATGGACCTTGATGCACGTATAAATTTTGGCTTAAATCAATTAAAGATCTCTAATTTTGTATGGTGCAATACTGGTATCTATTGTTTGTTGATCTTAAGAAATTACTTAACCATCTCCATATTGCTACTTCTATGTTATTTGGAGTTGTATATCCAATTTAATGTTTCAATTCCATCAAAACACATTTTTTGTTGTTGTGTGGTCAAATTAATTAGTTTATGTTAAAGAATTAAATCCTTATATTTGACTATAGTAACCTTGGGGTAACAATTGGATCAATAAGAATAGTTAGGTAGTTGATATGATTGTCATGTTGTCTCCAAATTGATTCTATCTTGTTATTCAAGATAAGGTTTAACTTACTTGTCAATACACATTTGTTCATATTCTGTGGTTTTGTTGATTGGTTCCTTCAAAGAGGAATTAAAAATCCTTTTAAGAGATCACAATAACTTGGTAGGGTCAATTGGATTAGTAATAAGAGCCTCTTTGTCACATCCTTCACATTTGTACAAAGTACAAAAAAATTAAAGTGCCAAACAATCAGAGTTAAAACTAGATTCTACCACTAGTTATAAGTCTACATTGACTCCACACACCCAATAGAGCACTAGTCCATCTCATTCGTGCATTACTTATTCAATTTCATATCATAAATTACCAATTGTCACATTAGAATTAGATTAGTCAGTAGGTTTTCGTTTATCCTATACCATTTTCCACCATGGATAGATTAGTCAATTCAACCAAATCATACATTTTTCCAATTTGCTTCATTATAAAGGTATACCTGCCTAGGTTAGTAGAGCCTAAAGTGTAGGGAGTTATCAAAAACATAAGTTAACTCCATTCATTGGTTTAAGAATGTTGCAAATATGATCATAGAGCATGGCGTCCTCTTAGGATTTGCAATCTACATTTTTGAGATCCAACCAACTGGTGACTCCACTGGGCTAAACTTGAGAAAATTTGGTAGCAGGTAGCCTTTCCTTATAGAGTCATTAAAATTTTCAAATTAGGTCTTCAAATAGAGATTCATAATTGTGTAGCTTGATGCTCCCCATCTAAGTCATGCATCCAATAGATTGGAAACTTTACTAGTGAATGTCAAATCTAAATATAGACCTTCATAGAGTCAATACCTTACATAAAACTCCATTGGGAATAATAAAATATAGAATTTCTTGCTTTTCTTAAAAGTGAATGTTGACTCTAAAATAAAAGGTGTGTGACTAGGAATTATAACTACACATCAATAAAGACAAACCCTAGAAGTCAAAGTATTAAGGCATCCTATGAGTTGAATGGTAGGAGATCTTTAATTTAAGATAGCCCAAAGAAGAACAATGGTAGGTGGATAGATAAGCATGGGTCCTCCCCTTCAAATACTGATGCAAGTAAAATCAGAGGTAAAGCAATAGACATAACTAATGAAGTTAGGGAGAATTTGACAAATCAATTCCTTACAATGAATAATAGTTTCACTCCATTGCATGGATCAGAACCCCATGATAATGACTTGAATAGAGACCCTCATACTCCTTTTGAATAGGAAAATAATAGTCATCCTATTTTTAGATGGAATGAGGATCCTAAGAAAGTAGAGGAATTCAAATCCTAAATGGATGTAGAACAAGAGTGAATACAGGAATATGATCATAAGATGTCATTATAGCAAGGAGATGAATTCCAACAAGGATTTACATATCATTCTACCCATATTCCAAATTTTGGGGAGATTACTAATGAAGAAGTAGAAGAATATGTGAAATGGTAGGATGAGGACCTAAAGAATAAATAACAGTTGATAAAATGGAGTCAATATCTAGCTCAACAAATATCTCAACTGATTGTTGTTGATGGTGTTTTTTGCAAAGCAACAACTCAGATAGAATAAAAGTATCCTATCTCTCTTGAAAGGTAAATATATATTAGCAAGCCTCAAGAGATAACCCCAAGGCCTCTAATGTCAGGTCTTGACAACGCAGTGAAACAACTTAGAGATAATGTGACAATTTTGGTAATCACAAAGGGACCTTACAAAACAAATGTTGGAACTTTAAACTTATCAGATCTTACAATTTGTTGATACTTGAAATTATAAATCTAATTTATATTTTAAAATAAATAACAAAAGATAAGGGTTTAGAGAGATTATAAGATTGAATGATTCCTAATACCAATAATGTAAATGACAAAACACCCAAAGTGGACCAATCCTTCAAAACCAATTCTTGTTTAACCTAGACCTACTCTGCAATCTCATAAAAGCATCCACGTAATTCAACCCTATTTTTTAATTGAAATGAATGAATATCCAAAATTGAACTCAACACAAAACTTAAAGGCTTGGGCTAACTTTACATAGCTTACAATCAACAAGCTACTAAAAGTATGGACCAAGGATTGCTCAAACACTTCAAATATCAAATCATGAACACCATTGCATCACATCTAACACTAAAGCTAACATATATCTAATGATCTCAAATCAATCATAAAGAGATGGAATAACAAAAACCATGCAAGATGAAACAACACAAGAAAGAGCACCAAAGAACAATGTCTTTACTTATATTGAATCACCCAATATTGCAACAATTCTAGTATTTTGTATTACAACACTTGCTCTCAAAGTAATAAATCCTAGCTCTAGCTATTTCAACTATCACTTATCTTTCTCTAATTTATAACCCTTACAAATGAGGAAAAATTCCCAATTTATAAAAATCCCACACTAAGTCAGCCCAATTAGGGTTACATCAAAGGTCAGCCAAAATAGGTCGGCATGGAAAGTTCTTTTAATAAAATAACATTTCTTGCATTTAATATTTGAGAACTCTTCCAAGTCGACCTGGATCTTCCAATAGCATTTTTGTGTGGAAAAAAATTCAAGGTCGCCCATCCTAGCTGGTTGGAGTCACATGTTTGGCACATAAAACTAGGTAGTTGGTTGCTGATTATTCTCTTTTTCTCCCTCTTGATTGGCTCTTCATTTATTAAATAATTATTTTGAATTCTCCAATATTTCTCTCATATCTTCTAGATATGGAACTAGAATAAACTTCACCCTAGTTTTATGATTTTTGAATTCCTCCAGATATTGTGGCATAACTTTATTCCACTCAATTTGTAGTTCATGATATTTATCTAGTTTTGAAATGTAAATAGCTGCATCTTCTAGATTTTCATTAACAATTGGAGCACCATTAGATGGATCATAAACTTCATGCCACCACCCCTGTAATCTACTAACATTCATATTCTTCTATCAAAATTTCTTCCTTCCAATGACTATTTCTAGGAAAGTGATACAACTATTATAGATTTCTTTCATCTTTCCCTAAAGTTTCATTATTTTCTTCAATGCCTTAGTGAGGAGCTCCTTCCTATAATTCCAAACTTCTACCCATTCTTTTATCTTTCCAATTTCATCTTGGGAGAAGATATTCAACTTGGCCATTTCTTCCTTTGACACTTGCAGAGTCTTCCTTAGTTCATCAGTAGTTGACCCATCAATTTTATTAAAATTTGTAGCAAATTGAGAAGTGTGCTCAAGAAAATTAGAGGCATTGGTATATATCTTCAAAATTTTCTCAATTGCCTCATCTCCTTAGCTACTCACATCCATAAGCCGACTATGGGTACAATGCACAGAAGACTTTAATCTTTCAATCTCATGAACTACCTCCTTATGCAATAATCCTCCAGGCACAACTCCCTCACTACCCATAGTTTACAGGGGATTCATCAAATTTTGTATATAATTATACACATCATTCAACTACTTTTGCGATTTCTCCTTTTCCTCTATTTCTTTATCTAATCTTCTTAAAATCGCCTAAGAAGACTCCTAGAATTCTTCTTTTTCTTTGTCCTTAGTTGTAGGCCCCTAGTTGATTGTTTTTACTTTGTAATATGAAGAGTTGACCTCATCCTTGAACTAATCTAATGGAGGGACAACGACATTAATGACCTTATTAAATTCATCTCTTACAATCTTGGAAACTATTTTTAGCTCTTTTTCTCTTTTTTGGTTGCCCAAATTGTTAAAGTAACTTATCCCAAATTTGAGTCTCTTCCTACATAATAATTGGATTTTTTTTAGCCTCCTTTTCAACCACTCTAGAGCTGTAGATGTTTCAGCTATTACTTCCTTATTAGGACTATCAACCACATTTGCTTCATTATCCTTCTCAACTTCTAGTTCATTCTCTTGTCCTTGCTTGTCCTAATTAGGATTATCAACAACATCTACTTCTTTATCTGCTTCTTCCTTGGGATTATTCTATGGCTCATCCACTATTACCCTTTTAGGAGACTTTGTCATTTTACCTTGGACAACTTCTGATTTTATGTTCTTTCTTTAAGCTCCTGAGGTTGATTGCTTCATTTCTTGCACAAATCTTCTCCATTCTCCACTATCAGGAGTAGAAATGTTGTCATCTTCCTCAGTTAACTACCTAGGATTGTTAGATATATTACCTTCCTCCATAAGTTCCTCCTCAGAACTTTGTATATTTTTATGTAAAGAAGGTGGAGAAGAAATGGGAGAAGTATTTCTTGTAGCTGCTCTCTTCTCTACATCATTCGCAGGTGCCTCTTCATCTTTCAACTCTTCTTCTATTATCTTCACTACTATCTGAGTAACTTTCTTCTTGGGATAATTTATCCTCACATAAACTTGGGGATTTTCCCCTGAAATTTCCAATTCTACCACATTTGTAGTAGAGGGAACATTCATGGAAGCCTCCTTCTTCCTAGATTTTGCAGCCTTCTGTCTCTCAATAATTATTCTTCTCTTCCTTACTCGTTATGAGGTCTCTCCTTCTTCAACATGGGTGCTTGCTTGAGGAACCCTCTTGGTTTTTATTTGGCTCCTAGTTTGTCTTTTGATGGATACTATTTCTTAAAGGGCCTCCTCATCATGAGGTGTAGTGACCTCCTCTCCCTTGTTGGTCTCAACTATTTCCACATCATGAGACTCAAGGTCTCCCATTAGATCATAGGTGAATTTAACACCTTCATCTTCTAAATCTAGTACTTGATGTTTGACCTTCAACTTGGAATATTAACTGGCTCAACAATTTGATTTAAATCATTTATCTCCTCTTCAGACCAATTTATCAAAGGAAATGGATTATTTCTATAAGGTCCATAGTCATGGTACTAAAGAAGATCTAATTCATCATCTTCCACCTTATCTAGTACCTCCACAACTCTATATAGTTTGATTAATCTCAAAGGAAATTTGGAGAACCTTCTTTTCATGACCTCCCATTCATCTCAAAAATTGGCCCAATAGTCCTCAATGTTTTCTTTGCACCTAAAATTCCTATTGGCATGTTTCACATCCTTTCCATAGGGATCAATATTTTCTCTATTAGTATGAGAGTATAACTAAAATTGAGTCATATCCTTCTCAAAATGTTGAGCACTCTAAATAGAAGGTGAAGCCTCCAATGCTCCTACTCTTAAAGGGAATTTTGATCCTAACACTTTGTTCTTTATCTTTCCTCTCTATAAGATTTCCTCAAAACCAACCATTTGCTTTGTCAGTCTCAATAGGAAGAGCTTGTTAGTGGGACACTGAGGTAGTCTAACAAGGAAAACTAGTGATCATTACACTCGGATGTATGTAAACCTTTGGAACTAAATGAACCATTGGCCATAATTCTTTATCAAATCCATTGCATCTACAGAGATCTTCATGTGAAGGGCATCTTGCAACAATCTGGGAATGTACATGAAAAAAGAATGATTAGTCCTCATGTAATTAGATGTTTTATATTGCAATCAAGGATATACCTCCCATATCCTATTCTACCCCAAAATTTCTTTACAACTAAGACCTTTGTATTTTTTCTTGTGTTCCAACATATATACTAAATATGAAGTCATAGTAATCTTGTTGGTCTCCTCCACACTCCTTAATTTGGAATCTATATTGTTGTTGATGATCCTTGCCCAATGGTAATGTTTGTTGGCTACAATATGAGTAATGGGGTAGAAAATCCAAGGTTGGAATATATGTGCCTCCTCCACTCCCATAATTCTGCCCATGAGAGTTATGGTATCATAGTACTCCAGCTTCAAATCACTTATGTGCAGTTGCTTGGGAAATTTTGAATAGTGGGGCTTTTGCTTTAGTATCCAAGCATTGTTCATTATATCTAGGGCTCTGTTAGGATCTTCCCCATAGAATTTATTAAACTACCCAATGTTTATCTCTTCAATCAACTTGTGTTGGAAGGCAATGTTGAAGACCTCTGCAATTGATTACTCTGTCATATTTTACATCACTCTCCCTTGAGGGCCAATGATGATCCTTGTTCTAGAATCATAGTGCCTTGCACACTCCAAAACTAGCTGCAGACATAATTTTGTAGGTGGGAATCCTAGTACTTGTGCTAGTGTTGTGTGGGTGATTTTTGGAGCAAACTCAGTTGGTGCCTTTTGAAATATTCTTTGATGGAAGTCATCATAGTCAATATGGCCCATGTTGGTGTCTATAATCCTTTACCATGCAAAATAAATCTTTGTCTCTAGCCAAATTCCTTTAAAATCATACTTCATTCTTTCCTGCCTCTTTTGGACTTCCTCTTGTGCTAGAGTAACCATGGTCTTGGTGGTCTTGTCTAGACTTTCCTCTACTTGCATCTATTAACACAAGACTACTATTACTAAAAGGAAAGCACCAACATGACCATTTTATCATTGAAGCACATAAAATCATCATAAGTAATCATCATTATCAAGCATTAACCTTTTTGATCAAGTTTGAAGCCAAAATAGAGAAACTCAAAAAATCTGAGCCTGCTCGAATTTTCTGACTGAATTAGGGTTCAAACAATCTGGGTGAGCTAGGATTTACTGAACTTAGTCAAATGAAGGTAAAAAGATTACTTTTGATCTATGAATTGAAATCCATGAGATGTTAAATGTTAAAACATCATTGTACAAATTCACTCAAGCATCAAAATAAACATGAACTTCAAATGTGAGCATTTAAGTGTGAAAATTAAAGAAAGTTAGAGATTCTAGCATGCCTTGGATTATCTAAAAGTTCAGCAAATCCTAGGTCACTAGAAGTCTCTGAATAAGGGTTGAAACTAAAATTTATCAAGTGTATCATGCCAAGGTATGAGATTTTCAAATAATCCAGGCCACCTCAGATTTTCTAAGCGGATTTAGGCTCAGGTAATCCAAGCTAGCTTGAATTTTTTGAGATCTCACTAGTTTGATTAATAACATTAAGTGTTGAAAAAAAATCATATTAAATCAATCAAAACCACCAATTTATGTTGAAATATCAATCAATCACCTTGTTTATGGCATCATTTGAATGATTATTCTTAATGTTGCAAACCATTTAGATCTAAGCATTGAATTCAACACTTACAGTGATGGTACTTTTGAGCTAGGGTTCAAATCTCACGAGGAAGTCAGATGAGACTCACTCATTTACATATTTAATAATCACAATTCCAAATGATGGAGCCCTAAAAATGCATTCTCTAAATGAAACTACTCAATCAAAACCCTTTGTTCACTAGACTTGCGTGCCCTAAAATTTCAATACATACCAATAAAACCCTATGACACATTGGAAAGCACTGAATCATACCAACACCCAGACTATGGAAGCATATAATCAAAATATCAATCATGAAATCAAAATCAAGGGTGCAAACGATCAAAACATACCTTAAAATACATGCAAAACCTATAGAGCACACCTAAAGTTTGATGGAGAATGCCAAATCAACCAATGCCACCCTTCTCATGGATGGAATTTTCAAATAGAGGAGGATTCAATCATTCGAGGAAAAATTCTCTATCTCTTCCATGCTCAATCAAATGCAATATGATTCAAGTGGTGGACCAAACCCAAATTTATCACTAATTAAATGTAATTAATGACCCTCATAAATTTGTGACTGTATTCTCTAGATTTTTGAAATGTGACGTAGGGAAGGATTTCAGATAATCTGAGGTACCTCAGATTATCCAAATAGATTAAGGTTCAAATAATCTGACCTCACTCAGATTTTCCTAAAAGCCTCCAATATTTTCTAATTTTTCTAGATTTTCACAAATTTTGACCCAGAGTGAATTCCTAAGGGTTAGACTATGACTCCAAGTTGCAAGAGGGTATCTCAAATTCAAGTTCATCACTATGCACATGGGTGAATCAAGACCAAAACTGAAGGAATTATGCCTTAATGGGTTGAAGTCAAAACCCTACAAAAAGTAAATGCAAAGGCCCAGCAAGAAAAGAGTGTCCCTGCTTTCAGCAAGGCATGTGTGTGAACAATGCACAACAAATGGTGACTCTTGTTGGGGATCTACTCCATAGCATTTCAATGGAAAAATAGAATCAAGAACCTAGAATCTTTGGTTCTAGTCCTCGCATTGGGTCACCTAAAAATAGAGCTTAAAATTCCATAGGAAAGAAAACCTTTCTTGTGCCAGAGCCAAAGTGTGTGCACACGTAATCATTCCCCTTCCTCAGTTGCAACAGGAACCAAACTTAGTCTAGTCAAGCTACACAAAGATTCTAACTCCAAAAGCATCCTGGATAGAGCCTCACTGCTAGTTAGGTGTCCATAGCCCTGAAAAGGTTATCATTGTGGTCCTCCCAAGAATAGCTCTACTACCAACTGGGCATCCATAGCCCCGGTAGAGATACTTGGAAACTCTTGAGAAGGTGAATATATTCTTTTAATTTTTCATATTTTCTTTATTTTCTTTTTTTTGATATTCTTGTAAGACATTTTTAAACTTTCCCTTTCACCTTGTAAGTAATGAATCTCACACTTAGGGTTGAGAACCACAATGGTGCTAAAGCAGAAGTAAGATTTTTCACTTGACTGGACTTCTTAAGGAACCTTTAACAACTTTGGAACTTTTAAGATGTGTATAAGTGTGAGACCCAATCATATTCTAGATTTAACTTAATCCAATGACTCATATACTTCAAGCATTAGCACATGTCACACCAAGTGCAGGATTTCCACTAATTGAGTCTTGAAGGATGATTAAAGTTTGTAAAAGAAATATTCGAAACAATTCCATATAATATAATGATTGTTGTGTATGTGCAAAAATCCCAAAAGAAAATAGGAAAACCCAAAACAAAAAAATGCAAAAGAAACCTAACCTAACTATTTACAAGGAAGGAGTTGTGTACAACTCAAGATTGAAAGTAATGCTTCAAATACTTCTCATTAACAGATAGTAGGATATCTCTCTAGTAAGAGTTTTTAAATGAAAAGCATTGTCTCCCAATATCTCCAAAATTTGGTAAGGGCCAAGCCAAAGTTTATCAAATTTTCCAAGTTCCCCTTTTCGATCATGTGCTTTGTCCTAGTAAAGAACCAAGTGAGAGATTTTAAAGGATTTTACCTTGGCTCTCCTATCGAACCATCTCTTAATGAGACCCTAATGTTTAGAAAAATTTTCTAAGGCTTCATCACTTTTCTCTTCAAGGTGCAAAATTTCAACATGACAGGCTTCACGCTTATCCCCTTCATCATAGTAGTCATTGATAAATTGAAAAGTGGGGATCTTCAAATGAATTGGGAATATTGGCTCCAAACCATACACAAGGTGATAGGGAGAGGTTCCTAGAGAGGCCTTATGTCTAGTACAATCTGCCCAAAGAGAAAATTTAAGTTGAGTATGCCAATCTTTGGGATTCCTTTCTAACAACTTACAAATGACTATTAAAAGGTTCTTATTTGAGGACTTAGTGAAACTGTTACCTTTTGGGTAGTAATTAGATACAAATTTAACAATAATTTCATGATCAAAAGCCCAGCTAGAAAACTTTAATGACACAAATACAATACCATTGTCACAATCCAAAGCAAACATGAAACCAAAGCGATTAATAATACCTGATTTGATGAAATTGATTACCACTTCAAAAGTGTATTGTTTACAAGAAAGAGCTTCAGTCCATCTAGTAAAGTAATTAGTTATAGTGAGAATATACCCATTTCCTATAGAAGAGGATGGATTAATTGGACCAATGAAGTCCAATCCCCACTGTGCAAATGGTTTTACCTCTATGATTGGTTGGAGTGGAAGAGTTGCATATTTCTCCCTACTTGCTACAGTTTAACACATATGGAAATTCCTCAGATGGTTATGTGCATCTTTGAACAATGTGGGCCAATAATAGCAAGCCCTCTGAATTTGATTTGCAATGGAGGGTGAAAATCCATGGCCTGTGCCATATTTGTCATGTAACTCAGCCATTACTCTTTCAACTTCTTCCTTTCCCAAGCAATGAAGATAGATGCCCTCATGATTCTTCTTGTATAAAATAGCACCTTTCAACATGAAGCTACCACTTTTCAAATGTAATTCTCTTTGTTGCAGTGCATTAGGATGGTCAAGGTACTATTGATTTAATAGATAGTAAATAATATCATCATACCATTCCTCTAGGGAAACATCTTGGAGATGGTAGTGTTGGGCTATCAGGTCAGGACCCATTTCAGCCATTGTCTTGGTTAGTCCTTTTCCTTTCACCAATTTCATGGGCTAAATCTTGATATCATATTCCTGTAACATGGTCACCTACTTCACTCTACATTTTCCCAATTCATTTTGCATGAGCAAAAGTTTAACTATAGGATCAGGCACTATTGCAAAGACCTTATTCCTCAAGATGTAATGTCTGAATTTCTTCACATCTCTAACCAAAGCATACACCTGCTTCTCCACACTAGGATATCTTAATTCTACATATTTTAAAGGAGCACTCATGAAAGCTATAGGGTACTCATTCCCTTGATCATACTTTTGTGTTAACATGCCAACACTAGAATGATCAGAGGAAAACAAATATATATAGAAGGGTTTGGCATAATCAAGATTCACCAATACTAGAGCTTCAACTATTTCCCTCTTAATTTCTACAAATACCTCTTTTTCCTCTACATCCCATTCAATCTTTGCCTCTTTCTTTAGCATTGCATTTAAGGGTTTTACTATTTATGCAATTCCAGTGATAAACTTCCTAACAAAGTTGATTTTTCCAAAGAATGATTTCATTTATTTCTTACTAGCAGGTAGTTGGGTCTTAAGTATGGCTTCCACTCATTCAAAATCAATAGCAATTCCCTTTTCTGAGATGACATGCCCTAACAATTTCCCTTTAGTGACTGAAAAAATACACTTCTTTGGGTTAAGTGAAATACCAAATTCCCTACACCTTTGAAATACTTTGCACAAATCTACTATATGATCACCTCACTTCTTAGAAAAAACTGATAAATCATCCATATAAATAATGATGCACTTAACAATGATGTCCTTGAAGGCGATATCCATTGCCCTTTGGAAAGTTGCTCTAGCATTAATTATCCCAAAAGGAATTCTCCTGTAATAAAAAGTGCCCCATTTTGTTGTAAAGGAAGTTTTATTCCTATCCTCATATTGCACCATGACTTGATTATATCCATACTATCCATCTAGAAAGGACAACATTTGAGATCCATTAACAATTTGCAGTACTTCATCTAGTGATGGGATTGGATAATTGTCCTTTTTCTGATGCCTAATTGAGATTTCTAAAATCAACACAAAGTCTAATTTCTCCATTCTTCTTTCTTACTAGCACCAAACTGGCAGCCTAGGTTGGATGTCTAACCAAAAATATAATGTGAGAAAATAGTAACTTTTTAACTTCTTTTTGAATGATGGGCTCTAACAAGGCATTGATTGGTCTTTGTCTTTGTCTAAAAGGTCTTGCCCCTGGCTTGAGAGGAATAGTATGTGTAATAATTGAAGTATCATACATCTTCAAATATTCATAACTCGAAGCTATTACATCCTAATATGCATGCAATGCATCAATGATTCCTCTCATTTCCTTTAGAGTACATACTTTTCCAATAAATACATTCTTAACATTATCTAGAGTTCCCATATTGTAGGTATCACACTAACTACTAATGGAATCCTTCTTGGCTTCCTACTCCTAATCCTTTATCCTATCAAGATCAAAAAATATTTCTAGTTGCACCACTCAACTTCATCAATTATCTGAGAGGTGAACACATTTGAACTTGTGATAAAATCAAGGATATGCTTATCATCTTCAAATACCTGAAAATTAGTTACATTGTCAGGAACTAAAGGTACTAGGGTTAGTTCTATAGTGAATTTCTTCAATCTAGAAAGTCACAGGGGTTGCAAGGTACTAGCTACCTGAACCAAAGAATCTATAGTTTGGTTCTTACTACAAGGTATCAACTGAATGTTGAAAGCATTGAATCCCTCAATAAGGTCACATACTCTATTCCTATAATTGGTCATCCTTCTATCATGACATGAGTATTGCTTCCTAACTTGCCTAACCACCAATTTAGAATCTCCAAACACTTGTAAGATCTTAAATTTTTTTCTTAGTTCCATAAGCAATCCATGAATCAAAGCCTCATATTCAGCTACATTGTTAGTACAATGAAATTGGAGTCTATGAGCATTAAAGAAGATTTTACCTTTAGGGCTAATAAACTTGAATACTGATCCAACACCTTGCTTTTATTTGGATCCATCAAATCTAAGTGTCCAATAGATAGCAGCCTTGGATCCTCTTGATTTATCTATAGTGTTGCAACTACTAGAGGGTTCTTTAGAAGCCCTTAGGTCTTCTCCTTTAGGATCCTCTTGAGTACTTTGTACATTAATTCTACTAGTTGGGGTGGGATCTATGCACCTTTGTATTTGTTCTACTGTTTTTTGGCATAGGCAACATTATAGTTCTGAGTGAGTAACATTATGAACTCTACACCAACTTGGAAGAAGCATCTCTTTAAAATTCATGTCCCTGCCCAATTGGATCTAGTCTTCTATGCATTTTTGAATGAATTCCTAAAATTTTTCTAACAAGTTCAACTGACTATCCTCTAGATCATCACCTTCCTCAACTGGTTCCACTAGTGCCCCAATCCTACTCGATTCTGATGTGAGTTCAACTGGTGTAGTATCGAACATGAAGATTTCCTTTGTATCTGATTCCTCAATAGGGGATACCAAAACATAATTTCCCATACTCACTTCTGACACCAATATTTCATTTGAAGTGTTCTAGTATTCGGGGATCACATACTTCATTATAGGCTCTCTCTTAATCCTAAATTGATTTGGCACTCCCATTCAAGGAAGCCACATGTGATCAATTGATACATATCCATTTAGAGCCTTAGTAAAGTCTCTTCCCAAAATTAGACCATAAGTATCAGGAATATCTGCTACCTCTATATTTATGACTTGTTGGATTCTAGGATTTGGAGCAATCTACATGGGAATCATATTTAGTTCTCCCACTACGTTTACTTCCATTTTATCCAGCTGAGTGACCTTTTGAGAGATAGCAGGAGTAATACCTAGAGCTCTATAGAAAACAAAAGGCATCGCATTCAAGGAGGCACGCGAATCTAGCAAGCAATTGTGTAAATTCTTGCTAAAGAGGTGAACTAAAATTAGAAATGGATGGGGTTTTGTCCTACCTTGGAATAAAGTTAGCTAAGAGTCAACCTGGGAAACTTGATTTTTAACCTTGCCCTTCTATTTGTCGTTAGGTTGTGTTTGGACTTGAATTTGATCTTTTGACACTTGTGAATTAGGAGTTTTCCCAACTACTTCACTCACTACCCTATCTTGAGTAACCATATTTGATTTAAAATTTCCTAGAATAGAATTTCTGATAGTAGGAACTCTTATCAACTTAGAAGTAGAAAGACTTACCTTAAGTTTCTTGACTTCCTCAACCACATACTCACCTAGTTTCTCCACATTCATATCAACAAGAAAGTCCTTGAAATAACTCACCAACCTCTCCTTGCTTTCATCCAAGTTATTTCCTTTAGCAAGATCAGATTGCCCTCCTTTTGAAAAGTACTATGTGGGTACACGGGGATATGATGGATTATTATTGGCATTAGGGTCGGGAGGTGTGGTGAAATTGTTTGGAGGAATAGAAGTGGTAAACAGACCTCCAGCTTGTGGACCTCTAGTTGGTCTATTCCTCAAATCATACTTTTGGTAGGTTGTTGGAACATCTGCACATCCTCAACACCAATCTCTTCTTCATCTAAAGGTCCACTATCATTTTCAGTACCTTCATTGAATAGTTATGAAACCTCATCTCCATTACACACTTGATCTATCTCATCTTTCTACTTACTTGACTCTTCTTCTAGTCCATTCTCTTCTCCTTTTGGAAAACGGGCATGATTCACTACTAAGACTTCAGAAAAATAAGGACTTGATGGCACCAATTCCTGACCACTAGAGTTGTTTTCAACCTCATACTAGAAGATAGATGCAACATTTTGGAACTCAAAGAAATCCAATTCAAAATGTTGATTTGTCTTGTGAAGCCTGCACCATATAGATAAAGTTGCTTTTGCTAAATACACCCCACTTGAAGGATTTTCTTGACTAGGAGGTTGATCCAATGGAGTAGGGGCACCCCCATTATTTGGCCTTGTGTTCCATGTCCTATTTTTTCTAGGTGGTTGACTTCTTTCAAATCCTTTTCCACCTACCTGTCCTCTATCAAAATTTTGACCAAAAGGTTTCCCTCTATCAAAGCTCTACCCATGTCCTTGTTGGGGCTCCTGATTCTCCCTATTATAACTGGATTGCATATTCCTTTAAGCATCTTGGAGTTGATTGTTCTAATTTCTTAGATATGTGACTTCTATGATCAAATTTACACCTCCTCTATCAACTCATCTAGTCTCTCCTTGTTAGGATTACTATAAGGAACTTGATTCACATTATTTTTAGGGTATCCTAATGGCACTCTAGAGCTTAGGGATTTGTTTAATACTTCATAATTCTATAGATATGTGGGGAAACCAGCCTGCTATTGTGGGTGAAGAGACTAATTGACACTTTTTTGAGGATAATTAATCATTGGTGGGACTTGATTTATAGGAAGACCTAGATGCGGGACTAAAGGAAATTGTGGCATTGGATTCATAATAGGAGTATGATTGGTGAGAGCTTGATTGAGAGCTTGGACTTTCCTTGGGTAAGCAGTAGGTCCTAATGATAGTAAAGGCCCAAACAAGTGTTTTCATAAATTAGTACTGACCTTGACAACCTATGTGTATGCACCAAGCAAGGTAGTCGAAGGATTGGGCCTCCACTTAAGAAAGGTGGTTGTAAGACTATCAAGACCTTCATAATAGACCTCTAAAGTAATGACATCATCTACAACATAAGGAGCATGCAATATAGTATATGCACCATGAAATCTATTATTAAAGGACCCTATAGGCTCATTAACTTCTCTCTTAACCTTGGTGAACTACAAATATAACTCATTAGCACTAATGGAGATCTTGAATTTCTATAAAAATGCAGTCTCTAGCTCATTCCAATTGTGAATTGATCCATCAAGTAGATGATTGTACCAATAAAAGGTATCTTCTCCTAGGTAATAAGAGAAAATTCTACATGCAACATCTTCCTGGTTTATCCCCCTATCCCTAAGACAAGTCTAGAAAATCTTGATGTGCTCCTCTATAGTTCTATTGGGATCATTAATGTGAAACTTGGTGTAAAAATGCTCCAGGTTCTTAGGCATAACATTGTAGTTATTGAAAGATAGAGGTGATGAGTTATTCTACAAGAAAGCCATTGGTGGAGGTGGAGGTGGTAATGGTTGATTAATTACTGGTTGGGGTTGTTGAATGGGAATAGCTTTGGAATTAGATGAAGCTAGGCTTGATGAAGGTGAGGATGATGGGGATGATGGAAGTGGTAGGGAAGATGATAACTCTCCTCCTCTTCTAGTCCTCCTTGACCTAGTAGGAGCTTACAATTCTTTAAATTCCTCTTCTCCTAGTGTAGATCTAGTTCTTCGAAATCTTTCAAGAGAAATGGAAAATTGAAAATGATCCAGCTTGCTTATTCAGGCCCTCCTACTACCAAAATATTGATGGTGTTTTCTGCATAGCAACAACATAGATAGAATACAAGTATTTTATCTCTCTTGAAAGGTAAATCTCTATTAGCAAGCCTCAAGAGATAACTCTCAGGTCTCTAATGTCAAGCCTTGACAATGCAGTGAAACAACTCAGAGATAATGTGAAAATGTTGGTAATCACAAAGGGACCTTACAAAACAAATGTCAGAACTTTAAACTTATTAGATCTTGCAATTTGTTGATATTTGAAATTATAAATCTAATCCATATTTTAAAATAAATAACAAAAGATAAGGGTTTAGAGAGATTCTAAGATTAAATGATTCTTAAGATCAAGAATGTAAATGAAAAAACACCCAAAGTGGACCAATCCTTCAAAACCAATTCCTGCTTAACCTAGATCTAATCTATAATCTCACAAAAATAGTGCAATTTTCTAAGGACTTAATATTTTTAAATCATGAAGCATCCAACCAATTCAATCCTATTTTGCAATTGAAATGAATGAATACCCACAATTGAACTCAACACACAAATTTAAGGCCTGGGCTAACTTTACACAACTTACAATCAACAAGCTGCTAAAAGTATGGACCAAGGATTTCTTAAACACTTCAAATATTAAATCGTAAACACCATTGCATCACATCTAACACTAAAGCTAACATATATATAATGATATAAAATAAATCTCATAGAGATGGAATAACAATAACCATGCAAGGTAAAATAACACAAGGAAGAGCACCAAAGAACAATGTCTTTACTTATATTGAATCACCCAATGTTGCAACAATTCCAGTATTTTGTATTACAACACTTGCTCTCAAAATACTAACTCCTAGCTCTATCTCTTACAATGATCACTTAGATTTATCTAATTTATGACCCTTACAAATGAGGAAAAATACCTAATTTATAGATATCCAACACTAGGTCAGCCCAATTAGGGTTACATCAAAGGTTGGCCAAAGCAGGTCGCCCTCAAAATTTCTTTTAATAGAATAACATTTCTTGCATTTAATATTTGAGACTTCTTCTAGGTCAGCTTGGATCCTCCAATAGCATTATTTTGTGGCACAAAATTCAAAGTCACCCATCCTAGCTAGTTGGGGTCACATGTTTGGCACAAAAAATAAGGTGACTAGCTGCTGATTATTTTCTTTTTCTCCCTCCTGATTGGCTCTCAATTTATTAAATTTTTTTTTTGATTTCTCCAATATTTCTCTCATATCTTCTCTATCTGGAACTAGAATAAAATTCACCCTAGTTTTATTATTTTTGAATTCCTCTAGATATTGTGGCATAACTTTATTCCACTCAATTTATAGCTCATGATATTTATCTACATTTAAAGTGTAAATAGTTGCATCTTCTAGATTTCCTTTAACAGTTTGAGCACCATCAGGTGCAGCATAAACTTCATGCCACCACCCATGTAATCTACTAACATTCATATTCTTCTATCCAAATTTCTTCCTGCCAGTGATTATATCCAAGAAAGTGATACAACTATTATATATTCTTTCATCTTTCCCTAAAGTTTCATTATTTTCTTCAGTGCCTTAGTGAGGAGCTCCTTCCTGTAATTCCAAACTTCTACCCATTCTTTTATCTTTCCAATTTCATCTTGGGAGAAGATACTCAACTTGGCCATTTCTTCCTCTAACACTTGCAAAATCTTCCTTAGTTCATCAACAGTTGACCCATTAATTTTATTACAATCTATAGCAAATTGAGAAGTGTGCTCAATAAAATCATAAGCATTGGTATATATCTTCAGAATTTTCTCAATTGCCTCATCTCCTCAGCTACTCACATTTATGAGCCAACTATGGGTACAATGCATATAAGACTTTAATATTTCAATCTCATTAGCTACCTCCTTAGGTAATAATCCTTCAGGAAAAGCTCCCTCACTACCCATAGTTTGTAGAGGATTAATCAAATGTTGTACATACTTATACACATCATTCAACTGCTTTTCCAATTTCTCCTTTTCCTCTATTTTTTAGCTAATATTCTCAAAATGGCTTGAGAGGACTCCTGGAATTCTTATTTTTCTTTGTCCTTGGTTGTAGGCCCTAGTTTGATTGTCTGTACTTTGTAATCTGAAGACCTGAGCTCAGCCTTCCACTTATCTGATGGAGGGACAGTTACATGAATGACCCTAATAGTGAATTCATCTCTTGCAATCCTAGAAACTGTTTTAGCTCTTTTTTCTCTATTTTGGTTGCCCAAATTGTTAAAGTAACTTATCCCAACTTTGGGTCTCTTCCTACACAATAATTGGCTTTTTTTAGCCTCCTTTCCAACCACTCTGGAGTTATATATGTTTCAACTGTTACTTCCTTATCAAGACTATCAAACACATTTACTTTAGCATCCTTCTCAAATTTTGGTTGATTCTCTTGTCCTTCATTGTCCTAATTAGGACTATCAACATCTGCTTCTTTATCTACTTCTTTATTAGCTTCTTCCTCAAGATTATTCTGTGACTCACCCACTATTACCCTCTCAGGAGACTCTCATTTTACCTTGGACAACCTCTGATTTTATGTTCTTTATTTTTGCTCCTGAGGTTGATTGCTTCATTTCTTGCACAAATATTCTCCATTATCCACTGTTAGGAGTGGAAATTTTTTCATCTTCCTCATTTAATTGACTAGGATTGTTATACATATTTCCTTCCTCTGGAAGTTCCTCCTTAGAACTTTGTATATTTTTATGTAAATAAGGTGGAGAAGAAATGAGAGAATTATTTCCTATAGCTTCTCTCTTCTCCACATCATTTGTAGGTGCCTCTTCATCTTGCAACTCTTCTTCTATCTAAGTAGCTTTCTACTTGGGAGAATTTATCCACACATAAACTTGGGGATTTTCAGCTAAAATTTCTAATTCTACCACATTTTCAGCAAAGGGAGCATCTGTGGTAGCCTCACTCTTCCTAGCTTTTTCAGCCTTCTTCCTCTCAGTAATTATTCTTCTCTTCCTCACTGGTTGTGAGGTCTCTCCTTCTTCAACATGGGTGTTGGCCTAAGGAACCCTCTTGGTTTGTACTTGGCTCTTAGTTCTTCTTTTGATGGATACTATTTCTTGAAGGGCATCCTCATCATGAGGTGCATTGACCTCATCTCCGTTGTTGGTCTCATTTTTTTCCTCATCATGAGACTCAAGGTCTCCTATTAGATCATAGGTGAATTTAACACCTTCAACTTCTAACTCTAGTACTTGATGTTTGACCCACAACCTAGAATATTTCTTAACTAGCTCAGTGATTTGATTCAAATCATTTATCTCCTCTTCAAACCAATTTATTGTAGGCAATGGCCCATTTCTATAAGGTTCATAGTCATGGTGCTAAAGAACATCCGCCTCATCATCTTCCACCCGATTTGGTACCTCCACAACTTTGTATAGTTAGATTAATCTCAAAGGAAATCTAGAGAACCTTATTGTAATGACCTCCTATTCATCTTGACAGTTGGCCTAGTAGTCTTGAATGTGGTCTTTGTTCCTAAAATTCCTATTATCCTATTTCACATCCTTTTCATGGGGATCAAAATTTTCTTTATTAGTGTGAGAGTATAACTCAAATTGATTCATCTCCTTCTCAAAATGTTGAGTGCTTTGAATAGAAGGTCAAGCCTCCAATGCTCCTACTATTAATGGGAATTATGATCCCAACCCTTTCCTCCTTATGTTGCCTCTCTATAAGATTTCCTCAAAACCAACCATCTGCTTTGTCAATTCTAATAGGATGAGCTTGTTAGTGGGATATCGAGGTAGTTTCAGAGGGACAACTAGTGATCCTTGCACGCAAATGCACATAAACCTTTGGAATTGAATGAACCATTGGCCATAGTTATTTATCAAATCCATTGCATTTGTAGAGATCCCCATGTGAAGGGAATCTTGCAACAATCTAGGAATGTACATGAAAAAATAATCATTAGCCTCCTATAATTAGATGTTTTATACTGCAATTGAGGATATACCTCCCATGTCCTATTCTACCCCAAAATTCCTCTACAATTGAGACCTTTCTATTTTTTCTTATGTGCCAACATCTATACTAAATATGAATCCATAGTAAACTTGTTGGTCTCCTACACACACCTGATTTGGGCATCTATATTGTTGTTGATAATCCTTGCCCAATGGTAATGTTTGTTGGCTACAATCTGAGTAATGGGTTGGAACATCCAAGGTTGGAATATATGTGCCTCCTCCACTCCCATAACTCTACCTAGGAGAGTTATGATATCACTGTACTCCATCTTGAAATCAGTTATGTGCAGTTTCTTGGGAAATTTTAAATAGTGGGGCTTTGGCTTTAGTATCCAAGCATTGTTCATTATCTCTAGGGCTCTGTTAGGATCTTCATCATAAAATTTAGTACTCCCTAATGTTTATCTCTTCAATCAACTTGTGATGGGAAGTAATGTTGAAGACCTTTGTAATTGATTCTTGAGTTAGATTTTACATCACTCTCCCTTGAGGCCCAATGATGATCCTTGCTCTAGAATCATAGTGCTTTGCACAATCCAAAACCATCTCTAGACATAATTGTGTAGGTGGGAATTGTGCTAGTCCTGTGTGGGTGATTATTTTAGCCAACTCAGGTGGTGTCTTTCCAAACATCCTCTGATGGAAGTCATCATAGTCAATATGGACCATGTTGGTGTTTGTAATCCTTGACCATGGAAAATAAATCTTTGTCTCTGGACAAATGCCTTTAAAATCATACGTCATTCTTTCTTTCCTCTTTCTGTCTTCCTCTTGTGCTAGAGCAGCCTTGGTCCTGGTGGTCTTGTCTAGAATTTACTCTACCTGCATTTGTTAATACAAGACTACAATTACCAAAAGGAAAGCACCAACATGACCATTTTATCATTGAAGCATATAAAATCATCAAAAATAATCATCATTATCAAGCATTAAACTTTTTCATCGAGTTTGAAGCCAAAACAAAGAAAATTGGAAAATCTGAGCCTACTCAGGTTTTCTAAATGGATTAGGGTTCGTACAATTTGGGAAAGCTAGGATTTATCGAACTTAGTCAAATGAAGGCAAACAAAATACTCCTAATTTGTGAATTGAAATCCATGAGATGTTAAATGTTAAATCATCATTTTAAAAATTCACTCAAGCATTAAAATCAACATGAACTTCAAATGTGAGTATATAAGCATGTAAATTGAAGAAAATCAAAGATTCTAGCATGCCTCAAATTATTCGAAAGTTCGAAAAATCATAGGTAGCTAGAAGTCTCTGAATAAGGGTCAAAACCAAGATTTATTAAGTGTATCATGCCAAGGAATGATATTTTTGGATAATCCAGGCCACCTTAGATTATCCGAGTGGATTAAGGCTGTGGTAATCTAAGCTAGCTCAGAATTTTTGAGATCTCACTAGTTCAATCAAAAATGTTAAGTGTTGAAATTTTTTCTTATTAATTCAATAAAAACCACCAATTTATGCTGAAAGATCACTCAGTCACCTTATTTATGGCATCATTCAAATGATTATGCTTAATATTGCAAACCATTTAGATCTAAGCATCAAATTCAAGACTTACAGGGATGGTACTTTTGAGCTAGGCTTCAAATCACATGAGGAAGTTAGATGAGACTCACTCATTTACAAATTTAATACTTAGGATTCCAAATGAGGGAGCCCTAAAAATGTATTTTTCAAATGAAACTGTCAAACCCCAGATCCTAATACCTACAAAATAGAACAAAAAAACATATTAGAAGATTGAAATGCAAGTTAGAATCTAAGTTCCCCATGAAATCCATTTACAAAGCTTAAATTAGGAAAAGAGATGAAGAACACAATAAGAAAAAAATAAAAAAGGGATTGAATCCTAATTAAACAAGAAAACTCTTGATCCCATGGGGGAATTGGTGCTAATTTGATGTGAAAATTGGCCCTTTCCCAACTCCAATGATGTAATGTTGATTGATGATGAGTGATCCACTTTGTTGAAGATTCAAATGTGCTCCATGATGAAATACTTGCATAACCTAGCTATGGATGGATGAATCTTGCAAATTCCTAAAGATGCATTTGAGTATAATAAGTTTACACAAATTGTGGATGATCAAATGAGCAGATTAGCCTCTTATTTATAGAATGCTAAGATGGATGAATGTTCAAAATAGAGCAATGTGGGACTAAGAATTAGCCAATGGCAAAGTGCCACTCGTCCACTTGTGAATGGATGGAGGATGAGCACATTTTGATCAATGTACAAGTTTAAAATTTGAATTTGATGAAATGACATGTTTAGGGGGGATGAAAGATGAGTTAAATGCCAAGTGGGAGACATGTAAGAGAAGATGTAAGAGCTTTAAATGCCTTGTTGGATGGACAAGTCATTTGGGGGGAGATTTCAAATTTGAGGAATATCCCCACTTGGATGCACTTTTTGAATGAAAATAGATGATTTATAAATCAACTAAATGATTTAATTGAACAAGTTGCAAAATCTAGAGGATTTGAGTGATTAGGATTAGCATTAATCATGATTTGATTAATTTAAATGATGTTAGTTGATTTGACCATTTGATAGATGAAATGGTGATGATTTGTGATTAACTGTCATGGTACCATGTTAGCAAGAAAAGCAAGAGATAGAAGAAAATAAGAGATTCCAACAAGACATGAGATGATGATGATAATTACTTGCCAAGGAGTTGGGATTTTCAAAGGGCCAATTACCTTATGTTTGATAACACATGTAGGCATGATGCTTCAGGGTATAAAGAACGAGGATGGTGTTGTACCTAGTATGATGAACTTTGACTCAAAAAATAGATAGGAGTATTCTTGTTCACACTTGACATACGGAAACCTTACTAGGACGTACCTAACAAAGCAAGTATTCGCAAAATTATTTTACAAGAATGTCCAACAAGAACAACAAATAAAAAGATAATGATCATTGCCCCATTCCTATTTCTCTAAATCCCTTCGTTGGAGACATCATTGAGAGGTCATTGGAATGAGCACAATAAGATAAATCAAAAGAAAAGACCCACTAAACAAAAAAGCCAATGTTCTTCATACCTACAGCCAAAGGGATGTGTTTTGTTTAGGATAAGTATCCAGAGAAAAGATCCACTAAACAAAAAAGTCAATGTTCTTCAAACCTACAACCAAAGGGATGTGTTTTGTTTAGGATAAGTATCCAAAGTGATATCCAAAATGATGCCCATTATCAGAACGATATATCCTAAGACATGCATTGTATAGGATGATGATGGGTTGATAAGTTGTTTGATAAGTTGTTGAATAAGGTTGTCTGACATGTTTGAAAATGATTAGGATTTTGATTTTGCATTTAAAAGTTTGAAGTTTGCTTTTGATTTTATGTTTGAAGCTTTCTTTTGTTGATTGTTGTACTTGTTTCTATTTGTTTTCCCAAAGGGTGAGTGTGATGATTGATTTACTATGGATGATTGATTATTGCGGGTGAAAGCGAGATGGGACGAATGGATTTTTTGGTTTTTTTGAATGTTTTTGATCTTTTTGAAATGTTTTGAGGCTATTTTTTTGGTTTTCTGATTTTATGACTGTTTTTGGGTTTTTCATTTTTTTTGTGATGTTTTTGGTTTATCTGAGATTTTATGAATGTTTTTGGATTTTGTGTCTCGAGGGCTGATCAAAGATTAGCCTTTTCTGCGTTTAAGCTCAAAGACGACATAGTTCGGATTCCATGTTTTTGACGTTCTCTATTTTTATGAGTGATTTTGGATTTTGATGTGTTTTGGATGTTTTTGGACTTTTCGCACAATTTTGATGTGTGTGATTATATCAATGCTCTGTTTAGGATTTTGTTGAAGACCAAGCTAAGGTTGACTAATCGAATCGATGGATTGATGATGATGATAACATTGTTGAGGATGCACAACAATGCAAGGATAGTGTTAAGCAACACAATGATCGGGAAAGATATCCCAAGATTATGGATTGATTGGACTTGATTGATTAGGATTTTGAAGCTTGATTTGTAACAAAATTATTTTGAATGATTCAATGTGACGTTGAAGCACATGTTAGATGTAATTGATATTGATTGTTTGGATTGATGTTTGATGAAAAATGAAGATTGATAACGAATGTCTTCTCGTCAAGTGGTGGACCAATTTCATTTCACATTTTCCAATGTTTGGATCACCACATAAGTTGGAGGATATAGATCAAATTATTCCCAAAGCACGATGTAAATATCTACCCCCAGTGTCTAGCAATGTATGGAATGCAATGTGTGTATGCTCAGATAGGTGTGTAGATTGAAGGATATGGATTATCTTGTGATAAGATAAGGTGTTCAGATAAAAAATGCTCATTTGGATAATGATTCATGGCTCAGATAATGCTGGGTGGGATAGGATCAATGAAAATGACCCATGTCAAGATGTTTACCATAAGCAAGTGTAAAGTGTCCACCAAACTTTTACCAAGATCAAGATAATTTGGATTGTGGATGCAGATGGATAAAGATGGATTGGATAAATGGTTCATGGATGAATGGATTTATTATGGATGAGATGGATGGAATGTTGGATTTATTATGGATGGGATAAGATGCTTTCACCTGAACTAGCGCATGTAGATGCTCGATTCTACACATGATCCCTATTTTCTAGGTTTTCATCATGGTACCTGCCCAAAGTGCCACCGAAGTGGTTTTCACTAGAGGATGATTTTTTTCTTTACTATTTTCAATCTTTTTTCTAATTTTTTTTGGATTTTCATATTTTTTTATTTTTTTATTTTTCTATGAAAGATTTAAAGCTCATGCTGAACAACAAGGTGTTGCTGATGTAGATGCTCATGTCATGATGTGCCATTGATTGCCTACTTGAACAAGTTTCTTTGTTAAGAGATGTGCACTTGAATGCAACTTTTGGGATTCTTGATCTGCTTTATTGATACCACGGTTAACTTTGTCTCTATGCACACATCAGGATAGAGTTCCTTCAGAATACTTATGATGAAGGGTCATTGCCAATACATGGTCAATTTGATACTTAGATATCATGTGTGGAGACGTGGATGGTGTGTGTTTAGGGATAAGAGATGGATTAGTTGATAGTTTGGAACCTTTGACTCTCCAAACTTGGGAATATGAGCAATGATGGGTGGATATAGAAGTGTGCATAGAATTAGGACCAACTGCTTGATACACTTTGTACATCACTTGAAAAGTTTGCTTTTGCTTTTGTGGACATCTTTGATGGATACTTTTCCCTTTTTTATTTTGCCCCATAGTTTCTTTGATTGATGGAGTTTGATAGGGATGATCTTTCTTTATATTCTTTAGTATCCATGTGTATTTTATTTTTCCATTATGCTTCTCAACTTCTTTTTCTTTGATAACATTCTTTGTACTTTGATTCAAATCTTTCTTTCGAAGTTGGTCCCAATTCATGGATTTGGTGATGGGTGGAAGAAGATTCATGTCATGACTATTGTAGTATTGGCATCAGCTTCATCATAAGGATTCTTCATGGTCCCTATGTTGACATTTGCTTGAGATGAAGTTACCCCTAGTATGGTGGTAGTATTTCCTTCATTCTTTGATTCCACCTGTTCTAAGAACTCTTGTTTAGAATGCATTCTTTGATAAATGACCATTGTAGATGATGTTATTGGAATTTTCTACTCTACTAACTTCACAATATCATGTTCTGTCTGACCTATTTCCTTGAGTGACTACTATTGGATATATTCATACATGATTTCCTCAGTCTGATCCTAATGTTGTCAACTCAATAAACTACTCTTTTTGTTTAATAATGTTAGGAGTAAAAGAATATTGTTCTGAATGAAGATCATCTATGTGTCCATCCATAGAAAGCATCTCATGGGTAGATGGAGGAGTATGTGCATCTTGTATAGATAGGAAAGTGTTCATTAGATCATTGTAGTATCTTGGAGATATAAATTCTTGATCTTGAATGATTTCGAAGTTTCTTTTATCATGCTTTGGATCAATTTCTTGACATGGGTTAGTTTCAAAGGATGGATTGCTTATAAAAGGTTCTTGGATGTCATCATTATGCATGGGAATTTCCTCAATATCCTCTTCATTTTTTAGTGGACTTGGATCAAATGTTGAGTTGAAGATTCCTTCAATATTGGGAATCATGAGGTCAAAGGATGTTAATATGTCTTGGAAAGGACCATTGCTAGACTTTGGTGGGAGATGTTGATCATGCTTTGGAATAAATTTTTGAGATATGTCCTCTAACTTATTAGGTGATGTAGAGACATTTTCAACATGATCATTGGGCAATGGATTGTTGATTACAGGATCAAATAATGTTAACACTCCTTGAAATGGATCATTGTCATATATTGTTGAAGGATTCTTATTATGATACAAGAGTGACTCTTGATGTATGTTGATTTGATCTTTGGATGAGATAAAAACATCTTCCATGTGTTTGTTCATGGATAGGTCTTGATCATGTGATCGTTGACTTGGGTCGATACATGGAGTTGTTAACATTTTTTTGGGATTTTGAACAAAATTTTCTTGTTGGGCTTTAGCTTGCGCTTGTGCTTGAGCCTAGGTTTGTGCTTGTTGGGCTTGTAGTGTGGCTTGGGAAAATTGAGCATCTTGTGCAACTTGTTGAGTAGCTAGTTGTGCAACTTGTCAGTTTTAGTTTTGTTGGAGAACCTTCTGATAAGCAACTTGTTGAGCAGCTTGAAATGCAATGTTGTATTGGTTTGATGTGTTTCATTTGGGTGGTGGTGGTGGCAGAGGTGGTTTTGGAATAGTTCTTGTTGTGGTGATAAGAGGCATCGTCGTATTCATGATTGGTATTTGAGTGGTGGATGCTGTGATCGATATGGTTAATCCTTGAGAGACCATGTTTTGAGGGATGATAGATGATGTGTTGGTTGCTTGTGCTATGGGTATGGTTTCCATATTTTGTTGCAATATCGATGGCAAGGGGGGAGGATTTGGTATCATGCCTTGCTTGATGGTTAGGGGGATGTTTTGGATGAGCGGTGGTAGCAAAGGTAGCCCCAAACTAAGAGGTGATATGGATGTTAATGACAAGGGTGGGAGTGGTGGGAAAGTGAGTGGCATGCTTCCTTGGGGAAATGATGATGTTTGATCAAAAATTTCCCTTGGCCCAAATAAGTCACCTTCTCCTTGTGAGGTCATGGGGAAAGAGGTTTGTGGTGTTGCATTAAATGATGATGATTATGGGTCATTGTGAAAGGTGAGGGGGACATATTGGTGTGATGGATTTTGAACAACATTTGTGTGATTTACAAACATATCTATCCAAAATTTTACCAAGTGTGGATTTGAGAAGTTCATGTTTGGTATAGTTGTACTTGGTATATTCTCATTTGGCACGTATGGATTTGGTGGGATAATGTTGTTTTTTTTAAAACTCGTGCATTAAGTGTTTGGTTGATAGATTTGTAAGTTTGAACTTAGATTTAAATCTACCATCGGAAAAGGTGTTTCAAAATTTAAATTGGGTATACTCACATTTGCTGTACCATTGAGGTTGTAGGAGATAATGAGCCTATGTATGGATTGTATAAATGTGAGTTTCAAAAATCAATTGGCATTGTAAGGCTTTGATAGTTTGGTTGATTTAGACCTTCCATGTTCTTCTTGTGTTTTGAACTTGTTGCAAAAGTGACCCCTAAGATGTTTAGGACCAATGATGAGATGAAGGATGAAAGGGGTGATTGATATGGGTGTTGTTTTTCTTAGGAACTTTGGGTCAATGATAGACTTTAGGATTTGATTTTGATTGGATAATGATCTTGTAAACCCTCAGATGTTGGATGTGATATTTACGATAAACTTGTTCAAAGGTGTGCTAATTTAACTAGAGGTATGAGAAAAGATGCATTCCCATACTCCTAATTAAACAAGGTGATTTTGATGTGTTTTAAGGATGTACCCAAGTCTAGAATGATGTTTCCAAAGTTCTTTTGTGGTATGGAGATGATAAATGTTTGGGGTGGATGAAGTGTTTGATTTTGATCCTAAATGAACCTAATAAGGACTTGTTTACAAGGCCAAGGTTTTGAATAACATGCTTTTCCCTCCAAACCAAAAGATCAATGTTTGCTGAAAATACCATAAAAATAAGATACACAAGCACATGTGTGGGGTTCAATTGATTTAATCTTTGATTAATGGAATTTTTACCACAAACAATTCTTGATTAGGTTTTGAAACTAGATGTCTAATGTTTTAACCTCTTCTCATCCCACAAAGTGTATCATGTGGAAATAGAGGAGATCAAAGAAAAATTTACCTATTGTTTACTTTAGTAGGAGAAAATTGAGATAAATTCAAGTGCCTAGAAACCTCTAAGGATATGAATCCCAAGGGAAAGAAATGGCACGTGAATTCATTCAAGGATATTTGCTTCTCCTAAAGGGTTTAATATTTTGATGCTCATGTTAAAATGTTTGTTTGCCAATGTTTTCAATCAAGCAATGTCGTATTATTTCAAGAACAAGTACAACCCTATGGATATTTGAGACAATATTTGTTGAGTCCCCACTTGGACAAGTCTAGCTACACTTATTTTTAATGAATGGTTAGATGCTTGACCCCACTAGCTCCCCTCCATGACACTCACTTATGTAGGGTAGCCAAGCATCAATACCCATGAAACTCCCAAGGCATACTTTCCATTTCTACTAAAAACTATAAAAGTGTGGGGTGGCTTCAGAACAACCGTTCTTGCACCAACAAATAGATAGGGATTTTGGAAATTCTAAAACAAGGGTTTTAATTCGGACTTTTCATTCGTGGAGATTGACCCATATGGTGAGATTCCCTTTTCAGATCCATCTCATTGGATCCAACCATGTGACACTGGCGTTTACTCCAATGCCCACATTTATATCCCAGTTGGAAGTACTCTTGGCTTTAGAGTGTTACCAGTTGAGTCATTCCCTTGGGTGAGTACTTTTTCCCCAATGTAGGCCCTCTAAGTTAAACAATAGCAAGCAAACATATTCATAGTTCGATCAACCTTTATTTAGAAACAAAGGGAGAACTCATGCAATAGGTTCCACTCACACTCACAAAGTTTGTTGCTCAATTTTAAACCCAAATTGAAGTGTATGGGAAATTACTTATGCAACCTAATGTCACAAAAAGCATTTTGATTCTCAAGATCATTGTGTGATGCAAGAGAAGTGCATACATCTTTTGATGATATTACTTTGTGTAAGTAATTACAAAACAATGAGAATACTTGTTCATTTTAAGTCCACAAAGAAAAAGTGAATTCTTTTTATAGCACCAAATCAAATGTGGAATTTTCCTTGTTCAATTGTTAGCCTCAAACAAAATCTAGTGATTTTTTCCTAAAGTTCATTTTAGCCCTTTGTAGCAAAAAAATTGAAATGTTATTTTTAGAGCCCAAAATAAATTTAGCAGGTCCTAAAAGCTTGAAAGATACCGAATCCTTAGAAGAGGGATTATAATTTCTTCCCAAAGTGTTTAGAATCACTTGTTACAATGATGTGATAATGCTTTTTCTTTGATGTCCATGCTCCCTTATCCTTCAAAACCTATAATACAAGCTCCAAATGTCAAATGAAATCAAGAAACAAGGATATATGAGGGTTAGATAGATGATTGAGCATAAAAACCCTAAAAGTTCATTATGATTTGATATTAAATAAAAATTTGAAAATTTCAAATCTATCAAAGTTGATAATAACCTACACCATTAGATATCTTATGAAATTTTATCCCATTTCAAAAAAAAAAAATCTTTGAAAAAGACCAAAAAATGATCAAGATATGGCCATTTTAAGTTTGAATGAAAAAGTAAGAAATTCTAGCGATTCTATCTATGATGGCGGCTTTATTTGATTTTGTAGCGGTGCTATATGGTGACACTAGAGACTCAACAGTATAGTTTGAATTTTTGAGCAATGCAGTTTGATTTCAGTAGTGCATTTTGAATTTTTGAGCAATTATGTATGGTGACTCTAGACTGTGAGTGGTTGTATTTGTTGTAAACACCAAAAATATCAAAATCAAGAAATTTTCTCAAAAAATGTGATTTGATCTTTTGGTAGGGCCTCCCTCTAGTGCCAAAATGTCAAACCCTAGATCCTAATACCTACAAAACACAACAAACAAACATATTAGAAGATTAAAATGCAAGTTAGAATCTAAGTTCCCCATGAAATCCATTTACAAAGCTTAAATTAGGAAAAGAGATGAAGAACACAATAAGAAAAAAATAAAAAAGGTATTGAATCCTTATTAAACAAGCAAACTGTTGATCCCATGGAGGAATTGGTGCCAATTTTATGTGAAAATTGGCCCTTTCCCAACTCCAATGATGTAATGTTGATTAATGATGAGTGATCCACTTTGTTGAAGATTCAAATGTGCTCCATGATGAAATACTTGCATAACCTAGCTATGGATGGATGAATCTTGCAAATTCCTAAAGATGTATTTGAGTATAATAAGTTTACACAAATTGTGGATGATCAAATGAGGAGATTATCCTCTTATTTATAGAATGCTAAGATGGATGAATTTTCAAAATAGAGCAATGTGGGACTAAGAATTAGCCAATGGCAAAGTAACACTTGTCCACTTGTGAATGGATGGAGGATGAGCACATTTTGATCAATGTGCAAGTTTGAAATTTGAATTTGATGAAATGACATGTTTAGGGGGGATGAAAGATGAGTTAAATGCCAAGTGGGAGACATGTAAGAGAAAATGTAAGAGCTTTAAATGCCTTGTTGGATGGACAAGTCATTTTGGGGGGAGATTTCAAATTTGAGGAATATTCCCACTTGGATGCCCTTTTTGAATTAAAATAGATGATTTATAAATCAACTAAATGATTTAATTGTGTAAGTTACAAAATCTAGAGGATTTGAGTGATTATGATTAGCATTAATCATGATTTGATTAATGTAAATGATGTTAGTTGATTTGACCATTTGATTTAGATTTGTGCGTTGAAATAAATCAAAAAGAGATGAAAATGATTAAGACCTAGTTAAATAAATATTTTGATTTATTTGACCAAAGGGAGTGATGTTAGATTAAATTAGATAAATGTTTGATTTATTTAATTTAATTAGATGAACTTTAGAAATTTAATCAAATAATATGGATTATTTAATTAAATAAAGATAGGAAGATGAAATTACCTAGCTAATTACACAGAGACAATGATTTAATTAAATTGAGGGATTTATTTAATTAAAAGGGGAATTATGATAACTTTAATCAAATAAGGATATTCCATTAAATGGTTAGACAAAGGGATAATTTAGGATGAAGCAATGTTAGTATATCAAGATTGAGTGTGCGATATCAATCTATATATTTTCTATGTCTACAAAAACTGCTCAATTAAAACCCTCTATTCACTAGACTTGATGTGCCCTTAAAGTTTATTATGTACCAATAAAACCCTATGATGCATTGGAAAGCACTGAATCATACCAACACCCATACTATAGAAGCATATAATCGAAAGTTCAATCATGAAATCAAAATCAAGAGTGAAAATGATCAAAACATACCTTAAAATGCATGCAAAACTTAGAGAGCACACCTGAATTTTGATGGAGAATGCCAAATCAACTATCACCCTTCCCACAAATGGAATTTTCAAATGGAGGAGGATTCAATCATTTGAGTAAAAATGATCTATCTCTTGCAAGCTCAATCAAATGCACAATGACTCAAGAGGAGGACCAAACCCAAATTTATCATCGATTAAATGTAATTAATGACCCTCATAAATGTGTGACCATATGCTCTAGATTTCAAAAATATGATGCAAGGAAGGATTTCGAATAACTTGAGGTGCCTTAGATTATCGAGCCAGGTTAAGGTTTGGATAATCTGAGCTCGCTCGAATTTTCTGAAAAGCCTCCAGACTTTGCCAATTTTGCCAAATTTTCACAAATTTTGACCCGAAGTGAATTCCTAAGGGTGAGACTATGACTCCAAGTTGTAAGAGGGAATCTCAAAGGAAATTTCATCATTATTTACATGGGTGAATTAGGACCAAAACCGAAGGACTTATCCCTTAAGAGGATGATGTCAAAAACATATGAAAATCAAACATGAAGGAAAAGCAAGAAAAGAGGGTCCTTGCTTTCATTGGGGAATGTGTACGAAAATTGCACAAGTGTCCAAGAAACAAATCCACAAAAATATGTTCCTCCTCATAAATAAGGGGGTAACATCAATATGCAGGGGTCAGCTCAGAGTACAAGCACTCTAGGTACTTCAAAAGTACCTCACAACACAACTGGGAAACAAAAGTAGAATATGCAATTTAATGTACCCCCACAAAATGCACCATCAAAAAACAATAGAAACATCTCACACACTTGCCCCTTGCCAAGACAACACTATATTCTGCAACATCAAAATGTACATCCTCAGTAGAAAATCCCACAAAATTTCTACCAGTAGCCTCACTATGGATATCAATGCCATCCCAATCCACCACCAATGAATCTGCATCCACAGAACCCCACAAACACATGTAGGAAATTTGATCTATTAGGACATCAATTATACCCATATCCAATGGATAGCAATTAGAGAAACATGATTCCCAAATTTACAAGGAACAATGTGATATCAACTGAAGAACATATCTAGAATTTTAGTGCTTTCATACAAGATATTTCTATGAAGTACGAGGATGTAAACATGAGATTATTCATGATGTCATTAATTGAAGAAGCATGGGATTGGTTCAATAGTTTTCCTGATGCTTCAGTTGATTCTATAGAATATTTTCACAATCAATTTCTTTAGCAATATGGAAATCAATGTGCCCCTGATTTTTCCCTTCATGAATTACTCAGTATTCAAAAGTATCAAAATGAGTTGGTTTATGACTTCAACCAAAGGTTCTCCAAATTGTATAAAAAAATACCACAAGGATCCAAACTCACTGATCCTATAGCCTTAAGTATTTATTTGAAATCCTTTGATCCAAAAATAGGCTATGAACTTAGAAATAAGTGCCCTAGAAGTTTAGTTGAAGCACAAAAGACAAAATTGACAATAAAAAATAATGGAAAAGTTGCAGGGATGATTGGAAAAAGGGATAACCTCAAAATTCCACAAAAATTTAACAACTCCTAGAATAAGTAGGAGAATTCATATAGAACTAAAAGACCAAAGTTGCATGACATTCCATACAACACAAACTAGAAGGATGGAAAACCTATAATTGACAAGCTGAAGTATAAAGAAACTCATGACCATTTAAAGAAGAAGGGAGCCTACATGGCCAATAATAGCCCCTGGTGTCAAGTTTGTAATTTACCCCTCTCAGGATCATTATGTTGTAGCACAGGTAATACAAGAAGAATAATTTCCATATGATAATGAAGGAGAAGATGCTACAATATATCCAACTTCACATACCCTACATTTGATTGAACACGAGTATTCATCCTTAGGGGACGAAGGTTATGAGTATGATGTAAATAATTAGAGATACAATATTCACATGGCTGAAAAAGTTTTCTTTGATCAGGAGGATGAAAGAAATGATGATTCACAATCTGTTATGAAATAACTTGCACAATAGAAGAATATGATATAAAATATGCTGCTAATACTTGATAATAACTAAGAATAATAGGCCACTTCGAGGGGGAAAACCTCCAAATATCTCTAATGAGAACACACTTCACACTTGATTTTGAAATAAGACTCACAACCTCCTATATATACCTATTTATGCCAAGGATATCACCTAGGCCGACTTAGACACACCTATATAAAACTTAGGCCGACCTAAACAACTAAATAACAATATACTAATGATAATATGACTTAATAGAGAGTTAAGATAGCCACAAGCTGACTATTCATAACCCGATGTACAATAATATTAAGGGCATAGCATGCCCCTTCTTCAAAGAAGCATTGTCCTCAATGCTAATCAAGTTTGGAAACTTTTGAATGAACTCCTCGTCTTCCCATGTGGCATCTTCAACTGGTAAATTCTTCCATTGGATGAGATACTCAATGATAGTTCTATTCCTCAGCTTCTTTGTGCGTGTTTGACGAATGCACTCTGGTTCCAAAATGATTCTCCCTTCTTCATCCAGCTCGGGAAGTGTTGTTTGAGTGGGAATATTATGTCCAATTACCTTCTTCAAATAGGAAACATGAAAAACTGGATCTATCTTTGTTGTAGGTGGCAACTCAAGCTTGTAGGCAACACTACCGATCTTCTGCATGATTTGGTATGGACCATAATACTTTGGTGACAACTTATTATTCTTTCTTTGCTACTTTAGTGAGATTTTCTTATAAGGCTGCAATCGCAAGAAGACCCAATCCCCAACTTCAAAACTTCTTTCACTACGATGTTGGTCTGCCTGTTGTTTCATTCAATTTTGTGCCATGGCTAAATTCTCCTCGAGTCCTGAAAGTACTTGTTGTTGATGAAGCAAATGGTCTTCTACTGCCTGAACTCTTGGGGACACCTTAATTGATGATGTGATGGAAGGAGGATGATATCCATAAAGTGCAAAAAATGGAGACATTTTTGATGAGTTATGAAAAGAAGTGTTATACCACCATTCTGCAAGTGGTAGCCAATCTACCCACTGGGACTGTTTCTCTGAAGTGAAACAACGTAGATATCCTTCCAAACACTTATTAACAACCTCTGTTTGCCCATCTGATTGAGGGTGGTATGAAGAGCTAAGAGCCAATTGAGTACCCAAACAGGAGAATAAATCTTTCCAAAAGTGACTAGTGAAGATAGGATCACGATCACTAAGAATAACTTTAGGTGTACCATGTAGCTTTTGGATATTCTCCAAAAAATCTTTAGCCACTACACTTGATGTAAAAGGATGTGCTAATGCAATGAAATGTGCATATTTAGTGAGCCAATCAATGACCACCATGATGACATTATGACCTTTAGATTTGGGAAGCCCTATGATGAATTCCATGGATATCTCTTCCCAACGCTGGCTAGGAATAGATAAGGGTTGCAAGAGACCTGGTGTCTTAATTGTCTCCCCTTTATGCCTTTGACACACCAAACATTCAGCCACAAATTTTTTAACATCACCCTTTAGCCCTTCCCAAAAGAAATCTTGCTTGACTCGATGATATGTCTTCAAAAATCCTGAATGACCACCCACTGGAGACTCATGCAACTTTGTGAGAATCTTGATTTTAAGGTTGGAATTCTTACAGAGATACAAACGCTCTTTATACCAAAGAGTATCTCCCTTCCAACAAAACTTATCTGAACTACTAGGATCACTTTTTAATTGCTTGATGAGATTACTAGTCGTAACATCATTTTTCCATTTTGCTTTGGCTTCCTCCACCCAATTTGCTTGTAATATTGAAAGGGCACACAATAAGGCTTCATCTTTCTCATCCTTCCTTGACAGTGCATCTGCGACAATATTTTCTTTCCCTTTCTTATATACAATCTCAAAGTCATATCCTAACATCTTAGTGACCCATTTTTGTTGCTCTTCAGAAGATAGTCGTTGTTCCAAAAAATATTTTAGGCTATCATGATCTATCTTAACCTTGAAATGTCTACCCAATAGATAAGGCCGCCATTGTTTCACTGCATGGAGTATTGCTAGCATTTCCTTCTCATAAATAGGTTTTAGTAGATTCTTACCTTTTAATTGACAACTCTCAAAAGCAATTGGTCGACCTTCTTGCATGAGCACTGCTCCTATCCCATTTCCAGAAGCATCACATTCCACAATGAATTCCTTGGTGAAGTCAAGAGTGGCAAGTACTGGAGTTGTACACATAGCCTCCTTCAATCTCTCAAATGTTGTATTGGCAGACTCATTCCAATGAAAAGAATCCTTCTTCAATAGAGTGGTGAGAGGTGCTGCTATACTACCATAATTCTTCACAAATCTTCTATAGTACCTGTCAATCCCAAGAATCCTCTTAGTTTCTTAATGGTTTTTGGAATAGGCCATTCCATGATAGCCTTAATTTTGTTAGGGTCCACCTTTACTCCTTCATGTGAAACTATGTGTCCCAAATACTCCACCTCTGTAAGACCAAAAGCACACTTGGATGGCTTAGCATAGAGTTTATGATCTTCAAGTATTTTTAATGCTTGGTCCACATGTTGCAAATGTTCTTCCCAAGTCTTGTTGTAAATCAATATATCATCAAAGAATACTAACACAAACTTCCTCAAGAACTTCTTAAAAATGGAATTCATCAAACTTTGGAATGTAGATGGTGCATTGGTAAGACCAAATGGCATCACCAAAAATTCATAATGACCCTCATGAGTCCGAAATGCTATCTTACAAATATCATCCTCCTTAATCCGAATTTGGTGATAACCAGATCTAAGATCTAACTTGGTAAAAAGCATAGCTCCATTTAATTCATCTAGCAAATCATCAATAACTGGAATTGGAATCTTATCTTTAATGGTGTACATGTTGAGCACTCTATAATCTAGACACATGCGCCAAGTATCATCCTTCTTACATACCATCACCACCGGTGAGGAGTAAGCACTTTGGCTATGCCTAATGATTCCTACCTCTAGCATCTCTTCAACAATTTTTTCTATCTCACTCTTTTGTATGTGTGGATACCTGTAAGGCCTGATGTTTGGTGGTTGGCTCCCTGGGACTAACTATATGGCATGATCATGATCCCTCTTAGGAGGAAGTCCTTTAGGCATATCTCCAAGAACAACTGAGTGGCGATCAATTATAACTTGCAAATCCGGATGAGTAGGAGTAATAGATTGAGAGACTTCTAATGAACATAGTTGGGCCACAAATCCATCCACTCCTTTCTTAAGCAACTTTTGCATTTGATGAGAGCTTGCCATTTGTGGAGATTTTTCCTTCAACCCCCTTAGCTCTACTAGCCTTCCTTCTGATTGAAATCTCATGAATAGTTCTTGGAAGTTCATCTCAATTGTTCCTAATGTAGTAAGCCATTGTACTCCCAAAACAATATCTACTACACCCATGGATATTGCATACATTGGGGTATCAAGTTGATAATATCCCATGGATAATTTAATGCTATGACACTTCCCTAAACAACTAACTATACCACCATCTACAATCAAAACTTGAAACTCTGGAGCTAGATATATGAAACAATTTAGACGAGTAGCTAACTTTTTGTTGATGAAATTATGAGTACTACCTAAGTCGATCAACACTGTTAGCTTCTGCTTCTTTAGGAACCCCACCACCTTGAGAGTTTGTGGAGCACTAAAACCTGAGAGTGCATGACAAGAAATGATTGGTTGAGAATCATGTGATTCCTCATTTTACTCCCTTTCATCTTCTAGTATGGGTTCCTCCTCTTCTTCCTCATTGGGACCTTCAATATAAAACAATTTCTTTTCACTACATTTATGTCCTCGACTGTATTTGCTATCACAATTGAAACACAAGCCTTTTTTCTCTTTTCTCCTCAATTTTTGTGGAGTCAACTTAGTGGGTTGTGTTGAATATCCTTTCTCTCTTGTCACATTAGCCCCTTGCTTCTTAGGAATCAAATATTTCTCCTCTACCCTGCGTGCTAAGATAAAAGACTCATTTATGGAACTAGGGCTAAACATGCGTACCTCATGTTGAATGTGATCCTTGAGACCACCCAATAATAAGTCATTCAATTTTTCCTCCGTAATTGAATCCACCCTTAAGGATAAATTTTGGAATTGCTAAATATAATCCTTAACTGATCCTGTTTGTTGAAGTTTGGCTAGCTGGCTGAAGAAGTTATCTGTGATGCTATTGCTATATTGTGCTTGGAGTTCCTCTATAAAAATTTACCATGAGACGGTGAGCCCCTTTTTACCTCGATGAGTGCAAAGCCAATGATACCAAATGAATTGATCTGGTTCTAAATATAAGGAAGCCATCGTGACCTTTTGTCCATTTGGGATTTGGTGTACTTCAAAAAAATTCTCCATTTGGTTTATCCATGTTAGAGGATCCTTACCATCAAACTTGTGCATATCCACCTTTGGAAATAAATTCCTAGATCCCATAGGAGTACTAAAGCTTGTGTTAGTAGTAGCTAACCTAGAATTCTCACCTTGGCCGCTTGAGAACTCCTTTCTTGATTCAACTATGTAGGTGCTTAACATGTTTTGCATGTCTGACATATCTCCTCTTAGGTCACACATATCCATCTTAATTGAGGAAATTTCTTCCTTGACCTTATTTATTTCTTCATAATGAGTAATATCCTTGATTTTTTCACCATCCTTATCAGGAGTCTTCCCCAGAGTGACAACATTCTTTTTACCCCTTGTTGCAAGCCCCGTCATGATGGAAACCACTAATGTTGAAATAAATCATACAAATGAAACTTAAATTATCTAAAAATTTTACTGTAATCTCCTCTAGTATTTCTTCAAAAACCCAATAAAAATCAAACTCCAATTCAACAATATGTGCAAGATATGTAGATTCCAAAAAAATAGTGTAGAAACCCTAATTCTGCAATAATTCGCTTAATTTTGCTCCAATTCTTCTCAAATCTGGACTGTAGCTTCTTTGATATGTTCTTCAAAAACCCTTTAAAAATTAGAAATTTTTTTTTCCAAAATCTGAAAGATATGCTCTTCCCAAAATCGCCTCCAAAATTGAGAAAAACCTTGCCTCTATGGTGCCAAGATCATGCTCTGATACCACTTGTTATGAAATAACTTGCACAATAGAAGAATATGATATAAAATATGCTGCAAATACTTGATAATAACTAAGAATAATAGGCCACTTTGAGGGGGAAAACCTCCAAATATCTCTAATGAGAACACACTTCACACTTGATTTTGAAATAAGACTCACAACCTCCTATATATACCTATTTATGCCAAGGATATCACCTAGGCCGACTTAGACACACCTATATAAGACATAGGCTGACCTAAAAAACTAAATAATAATATACTAATGATAATATGACTTAATAGAGAGTTAAGATAGCCACAAGCCGACTATTCATAACCCGATGTATAATAATATTAAGGGCGTAGCACAATCACCTAATACACCATATATACCAAATAAGTAAAGATTGAGGAGGCCAACCAAGGAAGAGATAAAAAGGTTAACCATTGCTAGAGTAGAACAAGAAAAAATCAATTATAGGCTAAGAAGTAGAACAAAAAATGCAAATGATGGCACTCTGAAGGGATTTTTAGTGAAAGATAAGGAGACAACACAAGAAAAACCCAAGAAGGTGGAGATAAATGAATCTAATAGCAAGGAGCAAAAGCATATTCCTAAAAAAGGAGATCAGGAATTTTACAAAAATAAATAGAAGCAAGATGAGACAAAAAAAGGAGAGAAGGAAGAATGTAAAGTAGAGCCATTGGAACAAAAGAAAATTTCCAAAGCAAAAAATACTTCTTCATTTGATTTTACACAAGCATTATCTTACATAAAGATGTTTGTGCCACTCCTAGAAATGATGAAAATAAATTAATATAGAGATAGTGCTATGCAACTAATATCCAATGGAGCAAGCAAAAGCACAAATGCAAAAAACAAAGAAATTTTCAAGAACAATAATAGCAAGCAAGGAGAGGTAAAGGTCCCTAAAGTTTGTCTTGGTGAAACACTGGTGAATCCTCCAAAAGTTGACCCATTTTTTACCACATTTCTTATAAAAAACAAGATGGTGAGAAATTATATGATTGATTCAGGGGTAGCTATTAATAACATGCAAGTAGGTGTCACAAAGCAGCTTGGCATGCAGGTAGACACTAGTGGTGGAAAGTGTTATGCTATGGATAGTAGGCATGTCCCAATAGTGGGAATAATGAAGGATGTAGAAGTGAAGTTGGTTGCTTATCCATAACAAGTATACAAAATTCATATGACTATAATAGATACACCCTCTTAATTTGGGATGCTCCTATCAAGACAATGGACTGTCATAGTAGGAGGAAATGTGCAATTTGATTTTTCCTATGCCACAATACCAATAAAAGGTGAAGGGGTGAAGTTATTTAGAGAACCAAGAGTGAACTAGATTGTGGAGTATGTTGACCAGAATCAAATAAATTGCTTTTGTGATGTGGACTTGGGAAGTTTCATAATAGAACGAACCTTCACAATCTAAATTGTTGAATACTAATCCAATTGACAAAGATGACTCCAAAAATGAACATGGCATGTGGAAAATGTATTTTGATGGAACATGTAGCTAAGAAGGTAATGGAGTAGGAGTAGTTTTTTGTTGGAAAAACAAGGACAGACAACTGAGTGAGGGGGGTGAATCAGTTGTCATTAAATATTTAAGCTTTTTCAAACTTTACTTAACTCAATCTCAGATCTGATGAATGAACAGTAAAGAATGAACACACATCACATCAGAAGCACAAAGAACATGAATATTTTTTCATGGAAACCCTATTAGGGGAAAAACCACAGTGGATGTTAGTCCATAATATTATACCCTATTAAAAGTATAATAAAAATAATGGGAATGCACATGCATTTAGGCACACTGCCTAGAGCTCATTGCTTAAATGCAAGAGGGCTCACTACCCAAAAATGCACAACAATATGGATTAGATCCATAGGGTATGAACTAAAGAAATAGCTTCTTTACAAGCTTGATTACAATTCTAGTTAAGCACCCAAGAAAAACTTTCTTCACACTTTGCTCAGCTTCTTCTCACTCTTCTCTGCAATCAAATGATTTGGACACTATTAGCACATCTACGCTTTCTTTGGAATAAATTCGCTCTTCTGCACACACTAAATTCAATCAAACAATTAGTTTTATATATTTGCAACATGGAATTACATCAACAACCTTGTCGGCCCAAATTTACAAATAAATTTTCAATGTGGATCAAACACCGTTGGCTAATATAATGATGAGACCCAAAAAAAATCATCAAGTGCACCAAACATTCAAAATTAAATCTTCATGGATCCACAACATGCCACAACCATCATGTCGGCTAAGAACATGAAAAATCAAACATACCAAGAAAAATATTTGACCATGAGAACATCAATCAATGTGTACATGCAACAAAGATAAAGAACAACCGAGAAACATCCATGAGCACCAAGAAACAACAAAGAAACATCCACAACAACTAGAATTACCAGAATTATACCAACTTTAATCAAGAAGACTGAAAGAGACCACATAGACACTATCATAACACAGATCTTCATAACTCGAACAAATCTTCATGTGGACCTCTAAAACTTCTAGTGGATGGACTAGATACACTCAGTAATAAACCCTTTATTCCATAGCAGTTGATCTTCAACATATAGAAAAAGACACCTTTGTGATCTTCACAATTCCACTTGGAACCTGGAACTCTTTCTTTAAAAATTTTCTCAATATCCTTGACATATACAACCTTCAATACAATAATGCTAATAGTGTTGACATCAATTACAACCACATATTAGCAGCACAACCATAGCATCCAACAATCTCCCCCTTTGGAATTGATGGCAACACATGATGTGAAAAAAACCATCAACCCAACTCTCAATCAACACTTACTCCCCCTTAGATTTTGACTCGTTTTCCTTAACTTCTTATGCATGATCTTCCCCCACAAGACTCTTTACTCTAGATAAGTAGCATTTTTTCACATGAATCTTCTCCCCCTTTGACATCAATGGAAAGGATAAGCATTATCTTCCCACATACAAGCTCTAAACCACATGTCTACACATCTGACTACTCCCCCTAATTAGCAACCACTAAAACATCAATCCAAATCAGGAAATATCAATGAAGCACATGGATTGATGCAATTAATTAAATATTTAGTTCAAATCAGGAGGGGTAATCACCCCTATCATCCCTTTGAGATACTCAAAAGTATCCTTTAGCAATGGCTTAGTGAAAATATTTGCAATCTATTCTTTATTAGGTACATACTCCAATTTGACTTCCTTCTCACTCACTTTTTCTCTTAAGAAGTGAAACTTGATTGATATATGATTGGTCTTAGAGTGTAGCACTAGATTCTTTGATATGTTAACTGCACTTGAGTTGTCACAATATATGGAAATAGGTTCTTCATATACTACTCTGATATCTTTTAGCATCTATTTCATCCACATCACTTGAGTACAATTGTTTGCAGCAACAATATACTCTACTTCAGCAGTAGATAGAGAATGTAATTCTACTTTTTCCTCAGCCAAGACACCAAATTCTTCCATAGGAAGAAGGAACCACCACTATTACTCTTCATTTCATCTACATCTCCTACCCAATCCACATTATTATATGCATTCAAAGTAAGATCATCATCATTAGGATACCAAAGCCCAAAATCAATTGTTCCTTTTAGATACCTAAAAATTCTCTTAACAATAGTCACATGAAACTCTTTTGGATCAGCCTAAAATCTAGCAACCATGCATACATCATTCATAATGTCTAGTCTAGTTTGATTTAATTTGAGAAATCCACCAATCATTGACCTATCTCATGTTTGATTGTCCTTAGGAGAATCATCATTCTATGTCAACTTACATCCAATTACCATGGGAGTACCAATAGGTTTTGAGTCATCCATGCCAAACTTCTTCAGTAGTTCTCTCACATATTTGGACTGAGATATGAAGATCCCCTTATCTAACTAAGTAACTTGCAATCCCAGAAAGAACTTCATCTCTCAAATCATACTCATCTCAAATTCACTCTTCATTTCATCAACAAACCTCATACATAGATTATCATCTCCTCCAAAAATAATATCATCAACAAAGACCTCAATAATTAATTCTTTATCATGATCCAATTTGAAATATAAGTTGTTGTCAGCAGTACCTTTATTGAATCCAAGATTCAGTAAGTATTTGTCCAATCTAGCATACTAGGCTCTGGGGGCTTGCATGAGTCCATACAAAGCTTTCTTCAATCGACAAACCATGTCTTCTTTGTCAGTCAATTGAAATCCATTAGGTTGTTCAATGTATACTTCTTATAATTCACCATTCAGAAAAGCTAACTTCACATCCATTTGATAGACTTTCTAATTTTATATGCAGCATAAGCAAGAAATAACCTTACAGCTTCAATTCTGGCAACGGGAGCAAAGGTTTCTTCAAAATCAATACCTTCCATTTGTGAATACCCTTTACATATCAATCTTGCTTTATTCTAGAACACTTCACCTTGTTCATTCAGCTTATTTTGAAAGACCCATTTAGTACCAATCACATTCTTATCTTTAGGTCTGGGAACAACTATCCATGTATCATTCTTTTCAATCTACACCAGTTCTTCCTTCATAGCTTCCATCTAGTGTTCATCATTATAGGCTTCTTTGACATCTTTAGGTTCAATCTTGGAAATCATACAATATTCTTCTACAATCTTTCTTCTAGTTTGCACTCCTTTATTCTTATCTCCTATAATTTTATTTTCAGAATGATTTAGCTTTACATACCTTAGAGTTTTAAGATTCTCTCAAACTTTTGATTCTTTTGTTCTTTCTTCTGCACTTGCACTTGTCTTTGCTTCATGACTATCATGATTCACCAGAACATATGGCACAATTTAAAGTTGATTTTGTGTCTGAACATTCTTCCCTTTTGTTTTTATTGTCTTCATCTTAATCATATCCACAATATCTAGATGATCTAGTAGAATCCTCAACAACTCTAACATTTGCACTGTCAACCATTTTTCTCAGTCTTTTTTTATAGCACCGGTAGGCCTTTCTTCTAGAAGAGTAACCTAGAAATATTCCTTCATCACTTCTTGCATCAAACTTTCCTATATCATCATCTCTCTTGATGTAACACTTGCTTCCAAAGATCTTGAAGTATTTAATAGTAGGCTTATAACCAAACCATAGTTCAAAAGGAGTCTTACTAGAATTACCATTTACATTTACCTAGTTCAAAGTGTACATAGTAGTTCTTACAGCTTCACTCTAGTAGATGTGAGGCACATTTCCTTCAATCATCATTGTTCTAGCATCATCTAGAATTGTTTTGTTCTTCCTCTTTGTAACACCATTCTGTTGAGGGGTCTGAGGAGCAGATAACTATCTTCTGATTCCATGCTCTTCACAAAAATAATTAAACTCCCTGGAGGTGAACTCACCACCTATGTCTGACCTTAAGTATTTTATTTTCATACTTTTCTCATTTTCTACCATAGCTTTGAAACTTTTGAACTTTTCTAATGCTTCACATTTTTCTCTTAAGAAAGTAACCCATATCATTCTAGAGTAATCATCAATAAGCAACACACACTACCTTTCACCATGGAGACTTATGACTCTGGAAGAACCACAGAGATCAATATGCACCAGCTCCAATAATCCACTTGAATGATGTTGTTTACTCTGCAAAGAGACTCTAGTTTTTTTTCCCATCTGACACTCCTTGCAAATTGTGTTAGCAGGCTTCACTAGCTTAGGCAAATCTCTTATTGCTTGAGTGGAACTTTCTTTGAATATGTTATCAAAATTCACATGACACGACCTTCTATTCCATAACTAGCTTTCATCTACTTCAGCAGTTAAACAACTTTCACTGGGAGCATTTAGGTGAAAAACATTACCTTTTGTCTATTTACCTGAAGCAATTATATTTATAGAACTTCTATATATCCTTCATCTTCCATATTTGAATTGGAGATAATAACCCTTGTCTATCATCTGTCCAACACTCAATAGGTTGTGCTTCAAGCCTTCAACATAAAGAACATCATTAGTTTTATGCTTACCACCAAGACAAATAGATCCTCTTCCATGAATCACACAAGCATTATTATCTCCAAATCTTATAATCCCATCGTCATACTTCTCTAGACTTACAAATTTGATTTTGTCACTAGTCATATGATGTGAGTATCTGCTACCAATGACCCACTCATCCTTTTCTTCAATTTGAGCTGCAAGAGCTTTCTCAACTTTAGCAAATTTAGTAGCCACAAGACTATTTTCTTTGATAGCAATGAAAACCCAATCATCTTCATTTCCATTTTCTTTATTAGACTCTTCATCAGTGACACCGTCTTTAGAAAAATAGCATTTCTTTTGAAATCTAGATTTTTAAGGCTTAGATCTAGGAATTCTTTCAGGACACCTTGATGCAAAATGACCTATTTTACTACAAGAAAAACATTTGATAGGAATATTTGCTTTATACTTACCTTGTCCTCTACCTTCTTTCTTCACAATTAGTACTTCCAACTCTTCCACCTCTCTTTCTTCATCTTCAAGTTATTTCATTTCTTCCTCATACTTGAATGTCTTCCTAGAACTCTCTCCTAGATCATATCTTTGCTTGTTTCTTCCAAATATAGTAACCTTGAATGTAGTTTTTGTCTTAGGAGCAGATTCACCAAATTCGCTCAACTCAAAGGCAATAATTTTACCATTCAGTGTATCTCTTGTCACATTCATGAATGATCTAGTTTCTTCAATAGCATGAGCCTTTTCTTTGTAGGAGGGAGGCAATGATCTGATAAATTTAGCCACAATTTCTTCCTCTTCCAGGGTACCATCGGCACATCTAATACCCCATCACTATTTCATTTACTCTTTGCATAAAAGAAGAAATATTTTCATCTTCACCCATCTTCAAATTTTCATAATTTCCTTTCAAACTCTATCGCTTAGCCATCTTCACATGTACATATCCTTAATATAAAGGTTTTAGCTTCATCCACATCTCATGAGCTATCTTTATACCTATCATATTTGTCATTTCTGAATCTGTTAGAGCACTCAACAAAGCTTCCATATCCCTAACATCATATCTATTTTTTGTAATCTTCTAGAAGGGTTCACCAATAAACCTCAAATGACACTCCATCCTAGTTTTCCACAATTAGTAGTTTGTTCCATTGAATCAAGGACTATCATTCTTATATGATGCCATCTTGAATCACCTCAATATTTTAAACTTCTTTAGAGGAACTTGCTTTGATACTAATTATTGGCAAAACAAGGACAAAAAACTAAGAGGGGGGGTGAATCAGTTGTCACAAAATATTTAAACTTCTTCAAACTTTACTTAATCTTAGATATGATGAATGGATAGTAAACCATGAACACACAACACATCAAAAGCACAAATAACACCAATATTTTTAATTGGACACCCTATTAGGGGAAAAACCATGGTGGATGTTAGTCCACAATATTATACCCTATCAAAAGTATAAGAAAAATAATGGGAATGCACATGCATTTAGGCACACTCCCTAGAGCTCACTGCTCAAATACAAGAGGGATCACTACCCAAAAATGCACAAAAATATGGATTAGATCCATAGGGTATGATCTAAGGAAATAGCTTCTTCACAAGCCTAACTATAGTTCTAGTTAAGCACAAAAAAAAAAAAATCATCACACTTTGCTTAACTTCTTTTGACTCTACTCTGATATCGAATAATTTGGACACTATTCACACATATAATCTTTCTCTTGCATACAATGACTCTTATGCACACACTAACTTTTCTCAAATAATTGCTCTTATATATCCACAACATGGAATTGCATCAACAACCTTGTGAGCCAGAAATGTAAAACATATTTTCAATGTTGGCCCAAATTTACAAATAATTTTTCAAATTTGATCAAACACCACTAGCTAATATTATGATGAGACCATAAAAAATATCCTTGAGCACACCAAACATTCAAAATTAAATCTTCAAGGATCTGCAACACACCACAACCATTATGTCAGCCAAGAACATGAAAACCCAAACATACCAAGAAAAATCTTCAACCATGAGCACATTGATCAACACATACATGCAACAAAGATAGAGCACCATATAGAAACATCCAAAAATGCCAATAAACAATAGGGAAACATCCACAATAACTAGAATTACCAAAATTATACCAACTTTAATCAAGAACATTGACAGAGACCACATAGACATAGTCATAACATATATCTTCATAACTCAAACAAATCTTGATGCGGACCTCTAAAACTTCTGGTGGATGGACTAGATACAATCACCAATAAACCCTTTAGTCCATAGTAGTGATCTTCAATTTACAAAACAAGACACATCCACGACCTTCACAGTTCCACTAGGAAACTGGAACTCTTTCTTTAATAATTTTCTCATTATCCTTGACATGTACAACCTTCAATACAATAATGTTAATAGTGTTGACATCAATGACAACCACATATCAGCAACACAACCACAACATCCAACATTTTCATCTCACTTGAAGGCACTGCATTCAAACATTCATTATTTTTAACATTTGATTATACAAATAACATAGCAGAGTATGATGCCTTGTTTCTTGGACTGAACATGGATTTCAAGCACAAAATCAAGCTATTGACTGTTCTTGAAGATTTTGAATTGACCATTTCAAAAGTAAGATCAAAATATGCTACAAAGAACAAAAGGATAAAGTAGTACAAAAATGTTGTGTGGGATACTATTGAGTTTTTTATGCCTTTTCCATTGGTTGGGTGGATAGGACCAAGAATTTGATGGCAGACTTCTTGGAAAATGTAGCCTTGAAAAGAGATGATGTCACCTTGGTAGGAATTTCATAGGTTGAACTTAATACAAGACCTTCAATCCCTGATAATATTTATAGTTGACAAGTTTTCAATGATGATACTAACCTAATCAAATTCCTACATTGTATTGATCAATGTGAAGCACAAGATATTGATTTTAATGCATTTGTGGAAGAAGTGGATGGGAAATAGACTGTGTTTGGAAAGAAGGCCATTCAACTTAAAATGAATAAGATTCCTAAGGGAATGGTAGCATTAGAGAGAGTGTTTGATGGAAATGACCAAGCCCTCATGAAGCAAATACCAATCCAAAGGGAGGATGTTCAAGAGATTAACCTTGGAACTGAACTTGCCCCTAAAAGAGTGTACATTGGGAAGAAGATAAGGCCAAAAATTAGGAGGATGTTGATTGCATTATTAGGGAAGTAAAAGCATGTTCTATCCTAGTCTTATGATGATATTAAAGCATATAGAGAATATTTTTTCCAACATGAGATCCCATTGAAACCAGATGCCAAACCTTATAGACAAAAAAAAGGCCTATAAATCCTACTTTGGAGCCTAAAATGCATGAAGAAATTATGAAGCTTAGGGAGGAAGGTATCATTAAACCTATTAGGCATTCATCTTGGGTTTCTAATTTGGTACATGTCAGGAAGGAAAATGGAGATATAAGGCTCTGTGTAGACTTCATAAATGAATGTGTCTTCTCTTAAAGATAACTACCCACTCCCAAATATGGAGTCCATGTTGCAAAGATTCACTGGATGTGATTTGTTATCTTTGATGGAAAAAAATTTAGGCTATAACAAGGTGAAAGTCAAGGAGTTAGAGCAATACAAAACAACCTTTACCACACCATGGGGCACATATGTATATGTTAGAATGCCCTTTGGACTAACCAATACTAGGGAAACTTTCCAAAGAGCTATGGATGTTGCATTTGTTGACTTAATCAATGTAATAATGGTGGTGTGTCAAGATGACTTGACTAAAAATTCAAAGGCATAAGACCATGTTGAGAACCTAGAGAATATTTTCATCAAAGCTATTGAGTATGGTATTTCTTTAAATCCTAAAAAATGTTATTTTGTAGTAACAAAAGCCAAGTTATTAGGGCATATAGTATCTAAAGAGGGTGTGTGGATTGATCCAGAGAGGGTGGATTCCATTGAAAAAATTCTTATTCCTAAGACAGTTAAAGCTATCCAGTCCTTCTTCAGGAAGATCAACTATGTGAGAAGATTCATCTCAAACTTGCTGAAATAGTGAAACTAATATCAAGAATGCTGAAAAGGGGTGCAAAAATTGACTGGATAGCTAAAGCTTTGGATGCATTAATATCTATCAAGAGTGCAATAAAGGAATCCTCAATATTGAAGTCCCTTTATTTTAGTAAGCCCTTTCAGATCTTTTCATTTTCCTCATTTCACATAGTTGCAATAGTCATGTTACAAAAGAATGATGAAGGACATGAATAGCCCATTTCTTTCTTCAATAAATCCCTTCAAGATGCAGAGTTAAAATATGATATTGTAGAGAAATAGGCCTATGCATTAGTAAAGGATATCAAAGCATTTAGACCATATTTGGTAGGAGAAAAAGTGATAGCTTATGTGCCCAATGTTGTGGTGAAAGATTTATTTGTGCAATCAAAAATTTTAGGCCATAGACGCAGATGGATAACTAGAATCCAAGAATTTAACATTGAGTTTCAAATTACCAAGTTTGTGAGAGGATAGGGACTATCCAAATTGATGGTAGAGACAAATATAAAAGATACTCAAGTATGCAACTTGAATGATGAAGAAAATATGGTTTCTAGTATTGAACACACACCATGGTATACTAACATTGTGTATTTTCTCAAGCACATGAAATGCCCTGAAGGACTTACTGATAATAAAAAGAGGACACTTAAGTTTCATGCTTTAAGATATGTATTCATGAAAGGAGAACTTTATTGGAAGAATAGGGATGGTGTCCTATTATAATGCTTGGATGAAGATTAGACTAGACATGTCCTCATGAGATGCATGGAGTATGTGGAGGACATTTTTTAGCAAAAACCATTGCACATAAGGTCTTAAGGGAGGGATACTATTGGCATAGAGTTTTCAATGATGCTTATACTTACACCAGAAAATGTGAAGCATGTCAAAAAATTTCTAGGAACATAAAATATCAAGGAGTATTACCTTTCAGACCTTTGCAAGTTGAGGCTCCATTTCACCAATGGGGTATTGATTTCATAGGAGAGATTGTAGAAAATTCTAGTGGAAGTCATAGATGGATATTAGTAGCCACAAAATATTTTACTAAATGAGTGGAGGTTGTGCCAACTAAACAAGTGACTAGAAAAGTGGTAACAAATTTCCTATTAGAAAATATCATCACTAGTTTTGGAGTACTTGCAAGGATCATAACTGATAATGGGATGTGCTTTAGATCAGATGAATTCATGCGGTTCTATCAATCTTATGGAATAGTAATATCCTACTCTTGACCATATCATCCATAGGTGAATGTGAAAGTTGAATCTAGTAACGAATGCATCTTGAAGATCATAAAGAGAATGTTGGATAATAATAAAAAGGCCTGGGATTCCAAGTTGAGACTGCCTTTGTGGGAAGATAGAATTACTGTAAAGAAGGCCATTAGAAAGTCACCTTTTGAGATTGTATATGGGACCCAAGCTAGGCTTCCTTTGCAAAATTTACTACCAGTTTGTAATTTTATCTTGCAAGAAGATCTATACATTCCTAATCCTATGGAAGAAAGGATAGAAGAATTAATAGAGCTTGAAGAGGCTAGGAACCAGGCCCAACAACACAACATGAAGAAGTACTTGGAGATGAAATACCTATATGATAAGAAGGAAAAAGGTAGGAAATTTGAGATAAATAGCATGGTTCTCATGTGGAATGCAAGGATTTAGGACAAAGGAAAGCATGGAAAATTTGAGGCTTTGTGGTTAGGACCATTTGTCCTTATTGGAAAAGTTGGTGAAGACTCATATTATCTTTAGAACATGTCAGGAGAAGAGTAGGAATTTCTAATTCATGGAAAATTCCTGAAGCACTTCTTTTCTAAATCTTCCATGCATAGTAGTCGAGGGGAAGGTCAAGTATTGCTAGTGCATGGACAATTCTTAAACAACCTTCTTAAAATAAATCATTTTCCATGCATAGTAGTATAGGATTTCATATCATCCCCATCTCCCACCATTCTTTCATTTCCTCCATTTCCATCCATCATAAGACATTGGTTATGCTCTCACAAAGACATGGATTCTTCTTATACCCACAAGGGGTATACATCCCCAGACGAAGCCATTGTTGGAATTGTAAAAATCTTGCATTTTTCTGGCCTTAACACATGTTCCCTAGGAAGTTCCCACATCATGATTTCATAAGTACAAATTTTTAATATTTGTGTGACAAGATCCATCCATGATCACCAATTTAGCCTTTGATACATGAGCATTCCTTTGGAAATCATTGAGCAAAAGTTTCAAACTACTAGTCTATATCGGCAAGATTAGGGAAAGTCTTTCCAATCAAATAGGTCATAGCTTCTCAACTTGAGCATCTTTTACATATCAACAAGAATTGAACTGAGTTACACAAATGAGCAGTCATGGAGGATGCATAGTCAATAAGACAATGCTTGTCATCTCACTAATGAAAGTTATAGGCAAGAACAAAGTAGTTAGAGTGAAATTTCCATGTTGGGTTAATCTCTTAACTCACACCGATGGAAATTACATAGGTGAGACACAAATTTTCTTTCGCCGACAAGACAAAAGAACAACTATCAGGAAGACTTGTGTAATCGAAATGAATCACATAGATCTTATTGACCATATTGGTTATGCCGATAATGAAAATTTTGGGAGAAGTCTTGCCAATCAATCCAAAAAAAGTGAAGCAGTAGATGGAGCTTATTAGAGAGACATGTACAATTGGAGAGATTTTTTCTATTCTTTTTGGCCTCACATATTACACTGGTGAAGGAAGTTTCTAGAAAAGTCTTGCCGGCCCCTCCAAAGGAAATAAGTGGTAGATAGACATATCAAAGAGACCAAATGACATCAGAGCAATGTTTCATTCTCTTAGAGATGGTTTTTTTCATGCCAATGATAATACAAAGGGATCAATATTCTTTGGAGTAACAGTGGTCAATGATGGAAAAGGGCTTCTAATGATCCAAAACAATTTTAAATTAGGGTAACTTCACAATGATCTCCCTGAAGTAATACATGTTGGAAAACAAGAAAGGGGTCATTCGTGTAGCATCAGTAGAAGAATCACTCAATATTCTCGACGAAGGAGAGTAAATCAAAGTTCACTCCTCATCAAAAATACATTTGGTTGTGTCTTGACAATCAAATGAGAAAATATAGAACAAGGGTGGTGCCAAGATGGATACATAGATCGGCCAAGAACCAAAGAGTCTCACAAATACGATCATGTCGTTCTGACATTTTAAATTTGAAAAACTTGTTGCATTCAGTCATAGAGGAAGACATTAATGGCTGCAAAAATGTGCATTATGTACATATATTTTGATTGAAATAAGAATAATAAAAAGGGATTTTTAGAATTCACAGCAAGAAGGCTCGAAGATCAGACATAAGCCAAAATTTCAGTGTGCATGGAGAATCACAAGTAAGTTCACAAAGTCTCTTTGCAATTGAAATTCCAATTCAATTCTGTTATATTGAAAAATGGAAAGTTCAAGCTCTAAGAAGACAAAGGGTAGAAAAAAACAAGGTGAAAGTAGTCATCCAAAAGGTAAAAGCAGAGAATTGAAACTAATGAGGAACCTAAAACAAGGAGACGAAACTAAACCAAAACCTCATTGACCAATTGTTGGGATCAAGGCCAAAGGCTAGAAGGTCTGCATAGCTAAGGGTTAATGTTGAGAGGTTAGAAGATAAATGTGCACATGTGGGTGATATATGGACCCCTATTAGGGGATATGAAATTTTTATTTTCCATTATGGTCGAAGAAGTAGGTTCAAACTTGTATGTAATCAATGGAATTTCAATTTAGGAAAGCTTGTCATCCCTAATGTATTTGTAAATATTGACCTTATAACACTCTTAGAAAAATAGTACAACCTTAATTTGAAAGCCATATGTGACTTGCAAGGAAATTTCTTTACACATTTGTCCAAAAATACTCTTTGTGAAGTGTTCAACCTAGATAATACCTATGATGAGACTATATACATGAGGATTTAGAGAAAGAGTACTAGAGAATGGAAACTACTTTTAAAGGTTGGATATTGCCACTACATAGACCTAGAAATGATGGGAATTAAGTACCACTTGAAGATGGGGATGGACCTCCTTTCCATGTTGATCTATTTGAGCCATACATGAAATCTACTTACCTCTTAGTAGGGAAAGTAATGGCAATGGCCTTTTGATTATGCCTCACATATTTGCAAGGAGATTGATTCAGTATTAGCATCCATCATGATGCTCCTATAATATATTTCAAACACTACTCCCTTTTCATGCATATGGCATTGTACTATGGGTAGGAGTTAAGGTTGTGGCTAGAAGAATTGAGAATAACACAATATGACAAGGAAGGTCATCCACTACCAATATAGTTGTGGACTACCATATGGGATAGTAGATTTGTGAGTTCTAGTTATGTGCATTTTGAGGAACATTTTGTCAAGATACTATATAGATTTTTCAATCATCCATGTGATCATTCTTTAACTAATGAAATTAAGAGATTTCTGAGGCGAAAAGATTTCAATGGATTAGCAACTATTGGTCACAATTGGGACAACTGTTACTATTATGATGATGCCATAATGATCACGATGTATGGCTTTGAAGGCACACCTTTCCTTCTCCCAAAAATTGTACTAGATTGAATTCCATATTTGGAAATTTTTAGACAACTGGATTACTCTATTGTTATGAATTTGATTTCTATTGAGAAACAATCATTTATGCCAAGTACACTGTGTTTTGGAGATTTCACGGTCTTGTCTAAGGAGGGATATGATTTGATTTTAAATAAATTTTCTCAATTCAATTTGAAGAAATAAGCACCAAGAAAGGGTTTGAACCTGAAGGTTACATTGATTTTTCTAGAAATAAGGTAAAATTGGGCATATATACTCATATACCTTACCCAAATGATGACATAATCAAAAATATGGAAGAGGGGGAGGTTGACATAGCCATTGATGAATATAATAGGAAGATGGAGCAGCAGATGAGAGAAATTGAAGAGGCAAAGATGTTGTCTTCTAGTGATGAAGAACCCTCTGGTGAAAAAGAACCTCATGGTCAAATGAACAAGATTTCAAAATGAAGAATAGAAGAATATCAACCTCCAAAAAGAGAGCAAGAGGTTGAGGAAGTGTCTTATGCAGATGCAAGGCAATTATCCTATAGGTTTTTGTTTTTGCTAATGATTTTATCAAGTCTTTTGAATTTAGGTCATTTTTGTATAAGCAAAAGGGGAAAGCAATCAGGGAGTCTATTATAGGTATTACTCCTATCAATGAGGCACAACTATTGAAGACCTTCAAGTCAGATGTGAAGAACGAAATAAAAGATATGACACCAAAAAAAGGAAGGAGGTTGTTAGAAGAATCTGGTGTTATGATATTCCCTAGTTTGGATTTGAATTAAGCTCTTTTCTTTGACAGTTTTTTACACAATAATGGTGCAACACACAAGTTAAGCTTGAAAGGAGTTACAAAAGTGTACATAGGGTTGAAGTACAACCGTAATGAAAATTCTCTCGTGATTTGGGCTTTGTATCCTCCACACAGGAAATCAGTGATAATTGACACAAAAAAGGCATTTGGCCATGTGATGACATTAAAGGTTGGAAAAGTTGACCTAGTTGCAACTGCTGACATTGGCATCAATGTTGCCAAATTGAATAAAGCAAAAAAATCAAATGTTGATCAAATTAATGGATATGTACAAAATAAGTAATGCAAAAATTCTTAAGGAGAATGATTTTCTAAAGGACATGGTCAAGGGTCCAAGGTTATTGACTCAAGGAGAAAGTTCCTAGACAAAGGAAAAAAGGGAAGAATTAGATATATATGCTCAAGAAAAATTTGATACAGTTTCTACAGTATTCAAGAAAAGGCATGCCAATTTAATGGTTTGGATGAGAAATCTCTGGGAAAATCATTCAATGAGTTATGCTACAATTCAAGAGCACAAAAAGATCAGTGACAAAATTCAAGAAATTTTTTAGGAAATACAAAAGATAGATGCTTTTGACAATGGAGCTATCACTACTGCCAAGAAGATCATGAGAAAGAACAAGGGTTACTATGAGAAACTTTAGGGGATGCACATGGCTTTTCTAGTGCTGCAAAGGAAGGGGTGTTGATGTTGTTTAGAAGTGATGGAAAATGAAAAGACATGACTGAATGGATTGAAGAATGTAGGTTGATGTTACATAAAACACTAGAAGCAGCCACAAGCAATGACTGAGTGTTGGATGAGGCATGTGAGAAGATGGAAAAGATGACAATCATGGAGATAGAAACTAGGAATGCATTAGAAGATGTTGATACCCATTCAAGACATGATTATTTGGATCATTTGAAAATAATCCATTTATGGCTAACTAGAGCCTAATTAATTATGTTAATTGTTGTTAAAATCAAAAGACATTTATGAAGGGGCATGTCCTCTTTAAAGTATTGATATATATGTTGGACATATAGTGATAGGAAGAAAGGAGCGAATACAAAGGAAATATGAGATATAGTAGAGGTATTTTCATAATGTTTTTCATATAAGTTATACTTAATGGACCTTGATTCATGCATAAAATTTGGTTGAAATCAATGGAAGATCTCTAATTCTACATGGTACAATAATGGTATCTATTGTTTGTCTATTTGAATAAATTACTTAATTGTCTCCATATTGCTACTTCTATGTTATTTGGAGTTGTAAATCTAAGTTGATGTTTCAATTCCATCAAAACACATTTTCTGATGTTCTGTGGTCAAATTAATTGGTTTTTGTTAAAGAATTAAATCCTTCTATTTGACTACAGTAACTTTGGGGTAAAAATTGGATCAATAAGAAGAGTTAGGTAGTTGATATGATTGTCATGTTGTCTCCAAATTGATGATATCCTATTATTCAAGATAAGGTTTAACTTACTTTTCAATACACATTTGATTATATTGTATGGTTCTATTGATTGGTTCCTTCAAAGAGGGATTAAAAAATCCTTTTAAGAGATCACAATAACTTGGTAGGGTCAATTGGATTAGTAAGAAGAGACTGTTAGTCACATTCTTTCACATTTGTACAAAGTATAGACAAATTCAAGTACCAAACAATCAGAGATAAAACTAGAATCTACCACTAGTTATAGGTCTACATTGATCTGCACACCCAACATAGCACTGTTCCATCTCATTCGTACATTACTTATTCAATTTCATATCATAAATTACCAATTATCACATTAGAAGTAGACTAGTTAGTAGGTTTTCATCTATCTTACACCATTTCCACTGTGGATAGATTATTCAATTCAACCAAATCATACAATTTTCCAATCTACTTCATTATAAAGGTATACTCGCCTAGGTTAGCAGAGCCTATAGTGCGGGGAGTTATCAAACACATAAGTTAACTTTTTTTGTTGGTTCAAGAACGTTGTGAATTTGATAATAGAACTTGGCATTCTCTTAGGATTTTTAATCTACATTTTTGAGATCCAACAAATCCTATGCTTGTGTTGATATGAAGTTTTGATAAAGGTGAGTTAGTGGTGACATCTCTTGAGTTTTATCTTCTAATGTGATGGTATTTGAAAGTTATGTTCACCGGTATGTGAACTGTTCTAGTAGAGTTGGTATTTTGTTAACTGAGAGAAATATTGTTGATCTGCAATTTTTTCTCTATTTCATTTCAGATCTTGAGGATCTGGAATATGCTTTGTGAAGATCTTTTCTATGCTCTATCGAAGAGGTTTGGAGTTTGGTAATTAGGAAGTCATGTTTCAATATTTCAATATGAGTTTGCATAGTCTAGAGATACTAGTGAAAGAAATTTAGTGATTGAAGCCTACTGTTTTGTTGTGAATGTATCTAGAAGGTTCTAAGATGTATTTTCATGTTTAAGGAAGTGTGTTGTGGCATCTGTGTGTAATCTTCTAGTTGGGAAGCATGTACACCAATGATTATTTGTGTTTTCATTAGGTTTGACCAACCTAGTGTTTACATTTTATTAGAGGAATAAAATTTAATTAAGAAATCATGTAGAAGTTTCAAGAATATTATTTGTGGTCTTGGTTATATGTTTTATTGGTCCACTCTTATTCCTTTCCACCACAGGAATTTTGAGTTACTGACCTAATTTGAATTTATGAAATGATGCCTTGTGGCCAATGTTGGTAAATGTCTCTAAGGTTGAGAATAGTATAAAAGCAAGTTGAGTTGTGAATAATGGTATGACAATGTGATGCAAAGTGACGAAAGAGTGCCACAAATAATAAGAGTGGAAGTGTGTGTGAGTGAGTTGTGATACCAATGTTTCAGTGTGTTGAAGACAGTAAACTAAAGGTTTTTGTAATCTTATAAATGTGCTTTAATTATAGTGGTGGATCTTTTGTTCTCTTTTGTATCTATAGGTAGTGAGCCTCCCTATTGGATAGTGAGTCTTTTGTAGACAGTGAGCCTTTGTACTTGGACAATGAGTCCTCTTTTGGGCAGTGAATCCTTGGCAGTAAGCCTTTGTAATTATTTTTATAATCTTTATATTGTGAGTTAACCCTCACTATGGATTTTTCCTTATTGGTTTTTCCACATAAAAATATGGTGTTCATTGTGTTGATTTACTTTCTGTTATCTGTGTTTCATTCTCATAATTAATAACAAAATAGTGTGGTTGAATATTTCATAAGTGATAAAATTTTAAGTTTGAATTTGTGTGGCAACTAATTCACCCCCCTCTCAATTTTCCTACACTTATTTAACATTTTTCCTGAATTTTAGCATTCTATTCTACCTTTTCCTTTTGCAGTTTGATAGGTTAGGATTAGTGTAGAGTTATCTAGTGTTGGGTTGGACCAATATTGTTGCATCTAGTTTTGAGAGGATTTTTTCCTCCTTCAGAGATCTACCCTCATATGTAAGGTCCCACACCTTGAGGTTATTTCCATTGTGTCATTGGAATGTTGAATTGTATATTTAGTAGGGTGCAATTTCATGTGACAATAGCTACGTACACTAACTTTTCAAAAAAAAAAATTCTAAGATTTTCTTATCTTCAATAGTCATTTAAGAAATCACATAGAAATTGTTTAATTAAATAACCATCACAAGTAAACATTTACCATATCAAATCTCATCTCGAAAAATTCTATTCACATAACCAAATAATGTAATCATCTAATAATCACAATATAATTCCATTTACTAATAATCAATAAACTCCATCATCTAGTAAATATCCATGATAATCAAGACAACCATAAAGTATAAGATCATCATCTATGCATACCAAATTCTATTATAATGCTCTATGATATCATCAGGATCACAAAAGGGAAGGTCTCTCACTAAATGGATGTGTTGTATAACTCATTGGATTATTTGTTTTTTGTATAAGTATAAGCTTAGACTATACTTTATTAGCCCTAGTTTTCTTATTATTCATAATTTCTTACAATTTCAAATAATTTTAACTTAATATGTCAAATAGTTCAATACTTAAAGGTGAATATTTGTCAATTAAAATATGGATATTTTTACAAATTTGGTATTGATGAGGTGTAAAAAAAAAAATGTTTGACTATTAAATATTTTAGTATTTAACTAGATTGATTTCTAGCTAGATTCTTTTGTTTTTTGAGTATACTATAAAATATTTTGGCCATCAATGAAAAATCTAGCATACATAAACATTGCAAGTTCCAACATGATCAAACAACCAATAAAAACTATATACCTTGAATTCCTACTAAAAATAATAAATAATTATCCCACTTTTAGATCTTGAAGTTTAGAGATTTGACTTTGTTAGAAATTTTCCATCATTGTAAAACATAAAAGCATTTGTAATAAAAGAAAATTGCATAATAGAAAATATAATATGAAATAAATACTTCATAATAATAAGCCAATTCAAGGATTCAAACTCTAAAATTTTCTAAGAATGGAAAAAATCAAACTTTACGAAAATAATAAAATAACCACAAGCTTCTATATATACCCTTCTTATGCCTGCAATGTCACTACAACTAGCTTAGATACCTAGTTAGAACACATAGGATGACTTAAATTCTAAATAAAAATATAATAATAATAATAATAATATAACTTAATTAAGGTATAAGATAACAACAGGAAAACTTCTCATAACCATACTAACACTTATAGCATCATAAATTGTCACCCTTGACAATTTCACACTAGGTTTAGCTCCCCCTTTTCTACTTGGACACAATTATGCATTTAATTTTCCCATTTTATAATAATCTTCTAAGATTTAGAAGTTGAATTGGGAATAAGATTAATATTAATTTATCAATACTTAAGGTCCAAAAATTTATCTAGATAAGGGTTCTAGTACCCTACCTATCCTTTTTTGTCCCCAATTAAATATGTCAATGTCAAAATTTAAACATCTAGAAATGGGTATGTGTAGGATCATCATGGAAAAAATAGGCCCTTAAGTGGCAAAAAAATTAGAAAATTTATAGTTAGGCAACTTGACGTAAAAATTTGAATAAGTTATCTATATTATTTCAAAAATATGTAAGAATAGAATTTGTAGAAAATTGAATGTAGTTTTTAAACTACTAGTTTTTTTTTTTTTTAAATCTATTTGCTGAAAATTTGAAATTTCAATGCAGTAGCACTTAAATTTCAAGGAAAAAATAAAAAGTAGGTGTCTATCTCACCACCCTAACCAAAATAAAATGATAATATTTTTTTATAAGATTTTATATATAAGTAGAGGAATCATGTCCCGATGTGATGCATCTTTTTTTGTAATTTTTTTCCAAGTAAATAATTAATTACAATTTTTTTATTACAACTTTTTAAAAAATATAAAAACTCGTATGTTTGACCACCTTAACTTGGCCAAAACATCATGAAATTCAATTTTCTTTTTTAATCATATAGTATGTGAAGCATAGAATGTGATTCATGTTTCAAATTCAAAAAATGTGATACTGTTTGAACACTATAGATGTTTTTCAATCAACCTATCAATCATGACTTTAGTCGTAATTCAAATAGAAAATGAATAATGATTATTTATTAAATTCAAAGTAAAGAATAATTTATATTGGTAGAAAGTTGAGAATCTCCTTTAAAAACCCAATTTGTTTCATCAATTTGGGGTTAAAAAAAAGTCATTAGCCACATACCCATGATATTGCCACTTTTTGGCCCATTATGATCTTGCACATACCAAAATTCAAAATCATTTTTTGACTAAGCATAATTAATTTATGGTAAATTAAATAATTATATATAAATAAGTCTTTTTCATCTTTTTAAAACCTTACAACAACTAACACTTTTGAGAGGATAATTGAGAATCCTAAAAGAAGTCAAGAGAAAAACTTGTAGAATTATTTGGATGACCTAAGGAATAGAATTTCTCTTTTGTTTTGATATTTCTTTGAAAGTTCTTTTTTGTTCATCGTGTGGTCATTGAAGCCTACTTTTAGGTTGGGAATTATAATAGTAGAAAAAGAATCTTTTGGATTTTTCACTCAAAGTTAACATGAGCTATTCCCAAGAAATGCAAATAATTCTTAAAACACTTAAACATATTATTCTTTACTATACTTTTTGTAAACATATTAAACACCTTATTTATCCAAAAATATTAAATAAACTAGATTAATGAAAATTTCAATACATGTTTAATATAATATTATTTCTTAAACATCAAAATTTTATTTTATCTCATTACCACTAAACCAACCCTCCTTGGTCAACTTAACTCCTACTTATTCACCTAAGACAACATGCATAATTTTCTTGATGGACAACATGCAGTCTCATTGCATGTCTCTTGATAGGAAAAACATTCACAACAATGAAATGTCACTTACACCCATTATTAAATGTATCTATACCTTCTTATTTTAAGGAAAAACTAATTTGCATTACTTCTTAGGTTCTTATTTAATTATTGATTGGCATCCCCCATGTGATTATCTAGGCCTTATAAAGCACTGACGCAGCCAAGGATTCATCTTTCAATCTTTATACTTCCATCAACCAACCACCTTTTTTGATGCATCTTAATTTTTCACCTAATAGAAATTTAATTCTTGGTTTGGAAGTGCAATCATTTTAGCATGTTTTTAAAGAAATAGACACAATTCGCATAAATCTTCCATCTCTCTTAATATAGGAAAAAAATTAAAAAATTACCAAGTCTCATGCTCAATCAAAATATTTATGACTAAAAATGAGGTACCAATGCATCATGTAGATATTTGATTAGATTACATGATATCTTGTGTATTAAATGCTTCAATGAATAGCTAATTCTCTCCAACTAAAATGATGCAAGAGCATCTAGCAGTGCAGGGCAATCTTGCAACACCCAAAAAAATATTTTCTTTATTTTCTTTAGTTGTTTTGAGTCCCATGATGGCACTCAAGGGGCATAAGATAGTCAAAAGTAAAAAATAGCAAAAAAAATGGTCACTTACTATTTTTAGTAAGTTGGCCTAACGGGCTTGTATGGACCTAAAAATTTACCCAAAGGAGCAGAGCTAAAAAACATTTTCAGATGCAAAAGAATTGCCTCAATACCCTAAATGGTTTGGGAGAAATTAAAGTTTCCTTCCCGAGAAATTTCTCCAATGCAACTTCAAATTATAATATAAAACTTTAGAGGCCCCGAAACAACTTGAAAAGTGGACGAACCTGTTGGCACTCTCAAATTATCCAAATTTGAAGTACCCATATCAAAAAAATTCCTTTGCACTCTCAAAAGTGCACTTGAATAATGTGCCTAAGTGACCTACTTTGGAGGGTCATAATTTGATGCATGTTAATTTTCAAACAAAACCCATTTGCAAGCCCACTCATGTGTCGTATGTGAACATGCACATCAATTTTTAGATTCCCACGATCAGTTTTGTCAAGGTTTTGAAAAGCGAAGCTGGAGGGTTTTGGCACTTTTCTACAGTTTGCAAACGTTTAGTTCTATAAAGTAGCCTCCCATTTGAGCTTGCATTTTGTGACCAAATGAATCTCAATTCAAAATAATTGTTGCTCTCAATTCTCCATACCAAGATGAGCTCAGATGTCAGTGTTAAGAGTCTCATGACTTGATTTTCTATTTTTAACAAATGAAAACCAAATGAAATTTCTCCAGTTTTGCACTTGCATTTTCTAAAACCTTTCTAAGAGGTCAACTTCAACCTTCAATATCTTTGGATGGGAGATGATTCAAGATAATTCCTCTTGCACACATGCTCACTATTCCAAAATGATCCATTGTGCCCAGTGGCAGCTCTCCAGGAGTTCATTTGCTATTTTTCCAATGAGGTGATTTTGTGAGTTTTAATTGGTTCTGAATAGGCTATTGTTGTGGAAAGTCCGAGAAGGAAAATTTTCTGATTAATATCTTTCACCTTGTTACTCATTTTTCCAAGCTATTTGTTGTACTCCATTCTCAAGACTAATGTTTGCAGGCCTACAAGTTTTCATTGCTCAACAAGGTTGTTTGCCTAGTTTTTCAGGCTGATTCCAGAGCCCACCTAGTGAGTTTTCACCATTTTTCAAATATGCCTTAAGGCAAGTTTTAATGAAAAAAAAAATCATATTTTCATCTTTGATGTATCCATAAGTTGTCTCAGGACAATTTAAGCCTAAAAGTTGTTTGAAAATGAATTTTTTTTTAGCCAAGTCCACATGGGACCCGACATGATTTGCATGGTCATGAACTTGTAAGTGTTGCATTATGGTAACCACTTCAAATAAATTGCTCTGAGTTGGTCGGTATGAGGATGAGTGAATTATCACAATTTTCTTCAAAGGTTTGAAGGTAAAGCTATACCTAGTTTTCAAATATAAAGTTTGAAAGTTATTTCATTAATTGGATGGTAATCATGGACAATTAGAATAACTATTCTAAAGCATCTTTGGAGTTTTGGTCATTGGGAACAATGATCTTATTCAATCAATGGGATGGGTCATTTCAATATAACAAGTGTTCCAAGGATTTTTATAATCAATGAAATACTTCAATGCTTTGGGAGAAGATGGGAAGGATGAGTGGTAAAAGATAGAAAAATGGTGGATTACAACATCAAAAGAATCCGAACAAAGCCAAGAGCAAAAGAAAAGGGTCAGTGCAGATGATATAAAATAAGAGAAGACATCCCATATTTTACTATGCCTTATTTATGGTAAAATGAGAAGTACATCCTTCTACAAGGAAGGTAATGTGAATGATGTTGTATGGACCCTTTTGATCAAATGTCCAAAAGAATAGCTACACAATGATGGTATAGACCAATCTCTGCATTGTGTTCTAATTAAGAGTGAAAAGATTGGTCGATACACTTCATGTTCAAAAGGAGTTTCAGCTAAGATATAAAAAAATCAACACTTTTCTCAGATAATATTAGATCTTGAATGCATCTGGAGGAAGGCATGTTGATTTTCCATAGAGAATGTCTCAAAATGTGGATTGATGAAGTGCAATGCTTAAATTGCAGAATGTACACAAAACGAATGTGGTCTCAACGAGATCCATGGAGCCCGATGTGCATAAAATAGATTTGTTGAAAGGGCCTTAGAGAAGAGGCCGACATTGTCTAAGGTAGAAAGCAAGCACTTGGTAGGATATATGCATTCATCAAATCATAAAGACAAGGCATGTAAGCTTGATATAATGCCTATATCAATCTAGTCTCAGAAATATTATGGCTATAGGATATACACATTGAATGGAGCTATTGGTAAAGCTTTAGCATCCTTCAAACAAATACAACCGGCATGTATGAAGACAACAATAAATAACACATGAAATGGATATGTTGAAAAGGCTTTAAAAACCTAAAATAAAATGAATTGGGCAGTGGTAAGAGCTATGCTCTAGACTCTTATTCTTTCCAGCCTGTGCCATAGTGGCTAAAAGCATAAAATGAGTGAGTTGAATTTTTTTTGGAAACTTTCAAGCAGAATTGAATGCAAAGCGTGCCATGGCAACATGACACAAAAAATGAAATTGCTGACAAGTTTTAGAAACCCTCCAACAAATGTAAATTGGGAACGTTTCCATGAGTAAGGATGAGGCCGATATGCAAAGATGAATGTGCACCAAGAAATTTTTTGAAAAGCTTTAATTTTGGAAAAAGGGTTCAAGCCACAAGAGGCCCCAACACAAGGTAAGGCAACTATTGTACCACATGAAGAGTGAAGCAACCCACACACAATGAAAGTCTATTGGAATGATTTGAAGAAATAAGATTGGGCACCTCCATTTGAATAGCTGAAATGGCCTTTGAAACTTTAAAGAAAATACAAATGGAGGCCCACATGGCTCTACATGGCCATAGTGCCAAAGAAAATGTATCAAAGTCCCCAAATGAGTGTGGAGATGGGAATGATGTGATTATTGCAGAATATATGCAAAATGTATTCATTGAAAGGGTTTTAAGGAACTTTCAAGCAAATGAAAGTAAAAGAGGCCATGCACCAGTTGAAGACCTTCAAAAACTTTTAAACAAATGCAACTAGGCATGGAATATTGACATCTAGTGAACACACCAGGGATTGGCCGCCATGATTAATGAAGCGAAGAAAGGAAGCAAGGTTTAGGGGAAAATGTGGAGAAAGAAGCAAGAAGAAGATCTACATTGGAGAAATGAGATCTCAATGTAGCTAAATCACAACCATCACCCACTAGATTTCCCAAACAAGTTGCTCACTTTTTAAAGCTCGTGAGACAGTGGGATGGTGCCACATGGCATGTGGGCCTAGTAGGTTAAAAAAAAAAATCCTAAGAGATTTTTATTTTAAAAGAAACCACCATTCATTTTAAGGAAAAACATTTAAAAATTAAAATGTTGCTCAAGATAGAACATGTGGTGGTGGGCCCCAAAGAAAATAAAACTTTTCTCAATAAAATATTAAGTGAGCCTTCTTTGGAAAAAAGCAAAGAGATAAAATATTTCAAATGTGAAATATTTAATAAAGCATGGGGGAAATTATTAAATGAAAGAGATGAAGTGGGCCCATGAAATATTCAAAAGGGGGGAATTTTAAATGTGCAGGGAAAATTTTAATTTTGTTTGGAAAAGTGAATTTATTGTTCACTTTATTAACACATATTCTAATGTGTTGGGTGAGTAAAGTGTAAAGAATATGCACATGTGAAAGAGTAAAATTGGCATGGGGAATATTTTAGAAAACTTGGCACGTGAAAATGGGTGCACGAGTGATATTTTCATTCCCCGGATAAAATGAATAAAGTATATTCACTTCTTTATTTGGCAAGTGAAATATAAGGTGCAATATTTAAAAGCTTTTACTATGTAAAGGAATTTTTTTTGCAAGGTGCAGCTATAGCAGAGAGCAAACAAAAATTTCATGGGCAGGTTACTTCCTCAATAGCTGCTAAAATGGAGTAGAATTTCCTCACATGGTGAAATTTTTTGTTGCTAGATAACTTTGTGCAAAGGAAATTTGGAGGCAAAATTTTTTGATGCAAAGGGAAGTGAGAGGAGAGATTCTTTTCATTGTTGTTGATGAACAATGGAAGAGGCTGCCATGTGTCTACAACAAATTGGTTTTAGGGTTGCCTTTGTTTTCTATTTCTTCTCTTCTTCTCTCATTTACAAGGATTTTGGGTTCCAATCTTTGAAAGCTCTACAAAGTAGGCAGAAGCTCTAGGGATATGTGCAAGATCATCATGGAAAAACAGGCCCTTAAGTGGCAAAAAAATTATAAAAATTAGAGTTAGGAAACTTAATGTTAAAAAGTGAATAAGTTATCTATATTATTTCAAAAATATGTAAGAATAGAATTTGTAGAAAATTGAATGTAGTTTCTAAACTACTAGGTATGTTTTAAAAAAAAAAATCTTTTTGCTAAAAATTTGAAATTTCAATGCAATAGTACTTAAATTTCAGGGAAAAAATAAGAAGTAGGTGTCTGTCTGACCACCCTAACCACAATAAAATGATAATATTTTTTAATAATATTTTAGATATAAGTAGAGGACTGATGTCTTTGATGTGATGCATATTTTTTGGTAATTTTTTTCCAAGTAAACAATTAATTATGAATTTTTTATTACAACTTTTAAAAAATGTGAAAAACTCATATGTCTGACCACCTTAACTTGGTCAAAACTTCATGAAATTCAATTTTTCTTTTCTTAATCCTATAGTATGCAAAGCATAGAATGTGATACATGTTTTGGATTCAAAAAATGTGATATCATTTGAAAGCTATATATGTTTTTCAATAAGTCTATCAATTAGGACTTTAGTCGTAATTTGAATAGAAAATGAATAATAACTACTTATTAAATTCAAATTAGATCATAATTTATATTGGTGGAAATATGAGAATGTCCTTTAAAACCCTTTTCATTTCATCAATTTTGGGTAAGAAAAAAGTCATCAACCACATACCCATCATATTGCCACTTTTTGGCCCATCATGATCCTGCACATACCCCTAGGTAGATTGTAAAGCTAGGATGAAATATGACCGAGTCATTAATATGAAATTGTTTTTGTTTTGAATTGTGCTTTCATGTTCATTTTAGCTAATAATTGTCTCCATAGCTGAACTGTAATACTCTTTTGGATTCAATAATAAAATTGTCTAAGTCTTTCATAAACATTTGTTGCATTTGAGTTACATCTATTGTTGCCTTATATTCTTAGAATGATGCAATTTATTTAATGAATGACAAGTTGCATTTTATTATTTCCTTTTTTTTCAAGGGATAGTATAATTGCTTCAACAAATGTGATAGGAGTGTTGTGTTTCAGGTGGATTTATAAGAAGAATTATCGGATAAAGATTTAGTGGTTTGGTTGTCACAATGTGATAACATTTGCAAAGATCTTGAAAGCATGTTTAACAATGTAGGATGAAGGGTTGGTTATATGTCTCCATAACCCATTTTATGGCATTGGTCCATTATCATGCTTCTGTTGTTTTCAGTTGGGTCCCAATTCTTTAAATCATAAATTATTTTAATTTTTTGTTGTGAGTATGTGTATATGCCTTTTTCTCCATGCTAGTTCCTGAAATTCACTCAATGTCTTGCCAATAGTGAGTGATATTTTATGTTTCTCAGCATAATCCTGTGAGAGCATTGTCTGTTGAGCATTATCCTATAAATTGTGTGTTTGAATCTTTAGGTACTCCTAAAGGGTCACCTCCCTAGGTCTTATAGAGCCTGAAGTGTAGGGGAAATGAGTGTTACTTCCATTTCCTATCAGTTGGCCAAATCCCCCATTGAATCTGATCATTAGAAAGTGGCTAGTCTATAGGATTCATTGATCTGGTTGAACAATTTGGAGCACCAACAAAACTGACCTAAACTCAATTTACATGTTATAAATCTCTTTGAGAGCTTTCCAATGATATGCAATACTAGAAAATCAAACATACGGATCAAAAGTTATGGCCTTGCGAAGTTGCCCCTCTAAAAGGTGAATTTCATTAAAATTTCTTCCTTGGCAAGAAATCAAATGGTAGGACTTTTGGCACCAAAACAAAAGGGAAATTCGCACTTTCTAGAACATTCTAGGGTGGTTATTAGGTAAAATAAAAGGGGATATGAGGGGGTTATAGAAGGTGGCTCCATTAGTGCAGATTGTGGCTTTGAATAATAGTTTTTCTTTTAGAGTTGATTTTGCTGTAATGAATCAAGCACATGAGGCTATAGCATGTAAGTTTTGAATCTATAATTTCATTTCTAAAAATAATCAAAAGTGGGTTATTTTTTATCTCGCATATTTTTTGTTGGTATCTATTATTGTGTTTTATGGGTTTGGGTGGTGTGGCTCTCATCAATTGGTATTAGAGTGAGTTTTACTAAGTGTGTGAACAGATTGTCGAACATGAGGTAGTTTGCACCAGGACTTTTGGTTGTGGGTCTATGAGAAAAGATGCATTCATGAAGAAACTATGGTGGAAGAAATGTTGGGGTAATAGAAGAGGATTTTAGAGCCCTCCAAAGAAAATTTCAAGCACTACAAGTGGAGTTGTGTAGAGGAGTTGATTCTAGAAGAAGAGACAAAAGTGAGGATGAGGCTAAAGATGAGGAGCCCTTCAAAGAAAAAGCATTGTATTTAATGGATCCTAGAGAAGTCAAACTACTGAGGGCCATTTCTAGGATTGAAAAGAGGTTGAAGATAAAAGTTTCTAATTTTTCTAGAAACCTAAATCTAGAGGAGTTGATCGATTGGATCAATGGCATGGAAGAGTATTTTGAGTATAAGGAAATAGAATACCTAGATAGGGTCAAATTTGCAAAGGCCAAATTGAAAGGCCATGCTAGCATATGGTAGAAAGAAGTCCAATTGGAAAGAAATAGAAGAGGCAAAGAGAAAATAACAAGATGGGATAAGATGGTCGAAAAATTGAAGGGATGGTTCATACCTAGGGACTATGAGTTGGATTTATTGAAGAAGATGTAAGGGTTGAAACAGGTAGGAAAATTTGTTAAGGAGTATACAAAATAATTCTACCAAATCTTGATTAGAACAAGTCATTCTAAGGCCAAAAAGGATAAAGTAGTATGTTACATAAATGGGTTGAAGGTGAGCATTCAAGAAGAGCTGAGCCTAGTAAAAATGTCTACCATTGAAGATGCATATTAGTTTTCTTTGAAGGTAGAAGAAAATTTAAATAGAAGATTTGAAAACAAGCAAAGAGGTGGGGGTCGTAGTGGAAAGACTAGTGGACGGTCATATGGAGGTCAAAATTAAAATCAAAAGAAGGGTGAAGGATCTAGTAGTAGCTAGAACTAGAAAGGAGATAACGCCTACTATCCTTGTGATCAAAATAATGGAGATTAGATAGGAAAAGGAAGATCTGGATGAGGACCAAGAAGAGGAGGCTTTTTTGGAACCTGTTTCTAGTGTAGAGAAGGACATAGACCCTATGAGTGTCCTTAACATCAAGGAAGGACAAATAGAAAACTTGGGGGCAATGTACGAGTTGCACATGTAGATGAAGATGTTGAGTCTTCACATTTTGAGGATACAAAAAGAGAAATTCTAGTTACTAGAAGAGCCTTTCTAAATGAGGAGAAAGAGCCAACTCAAAGGAAGAATTTGTTTCACAGAATATGTAAGTGTGAAGGTAAAGTTTACAATGTTATTATTGATGGAGGTAGTACCAATAACCTTGTTTCAAAAGAGATGGTTAGTAAGTTGCAATTGGAGAGAAAGAATCTAAATCCATATTGGATTGCTTGGTTGTAGGACCATAAAGCTTTGGTAAATGAACAATGTCTTGAAAAGTTCAAGATTGGAAATTACCATGATGAGGTATTGTGTGATATTATGCCTATGAATGTTTGTCACATGTTGTTAGGAAAATCATGGCAATTTAATTAGTGAGCAGTACATGATGGACATGCCAACACCTATTCTTTGAAAAATGATGGAGTTCGTCATAAGTTGAAGCCCTTGAAAAGGAAGAGGAAAAGGTATGCATTAATGCAAGAATTTGTTTTCTTGATGGAAGAAAGTTCCTAGAAGGTATGGTGCATGAGCATATGTGTTTTGCATTGATCCCTATAGTTGATAAAGAAGATACTAATGAAGTACTTGTAGAGGTTTGAAATTTTTTGAATGAGTTTCAGGCTATTATTTCTAATAACATACCTAAAGTTTTGTCTCCAGTAAGAAAGATTAGTCATTAGATGGACCTGATTCTTGAAGCTAGTTTTTCAAATAAGGAAACTCATCATATGACTCCAATAGAGAGTGAAGAGTTGTTATGGAAGGGATTGATCAAAGATAGTTTGAGTCTATGTGTAGTACTTGCAGTACTCACACCAAAGAAGGATGGGTAATGGAAGATTTGTACAAATTCTAGAGCCATCAACATGATCACCATCAAGTATAGATTTCCCTTGCCAAGAATGGATGACATTATGGATTGCTTGACTGGAGTTGAGTAATTCATGAAGATAAATTTGAAGAGAAAATATCACCAAATATGGATTAGAGAAGGAGATGAATGGAAGAAAACCTTTAAAACCAAGGAGGTCCTCTACGAGTGTTTATTCATGCCCTTTGGGTTAGCCAATGCACCAAGCACATTTATGTGGCTTATGAATGAGGAAATAATTTTTTAGGAAAATTGGTTATTATTTATTTGGATGATATTTTGATTTTCAATAAGACATTAGAGGAGCACTTGATGCATATTTGAAGAGTTTTTGAGAAGCTAAGGGAGGAGAAGTTGTTCATTAATTTGAAGAAATATAGTTTTGTGAAGAGAGAGTTGGTGTATCTAGGATTTGTTGTCTCAGCAGAGGGTCTTAAAATGGATCCAGAGAAGGTGAGAGCTATCATTGAATGGCCTATCCCAAGCAGTGTTATAGAGGTAAGGTCATTTCATGGTCTAGCAAGCTTTTATAGAAATTTTATTAAGAATTTTAGTAGTATTTGTGCACCTCTAACGAAAGCAATCAAAGGGGATAGAAAAGAGTTTAAGTCAACTACATGAGTCGACAAAAGTTTTGATAGGTTGAAGAAGAAATTTACAAAGCAACCTATTTTAGCACTTCTAGATTTCAATAAGGTCTTTCAGGTAGATTGTGATGCTAGTGGCACTGCCATAGAAGTTTTTTTGAGTCAAGAAGGTAAACCTATTGCCTATTTTAGTGAGAAGTTGAATAATGCTAAGAAGAAATATTTTGTCTATGATCAAGAGTTTTATGCCATAGTTTAGGATTTGAAGTAATGGAGACACTATTTGTTTCCAAAATAACTTATTTTATAACTGATCACCAAGCTTTGCAGTATCTTAATAGTCAAGGAAATTTAAATCAAAGGAACTTAAAATGGGTTGATTTTTTTGTAGGGTTATACTTTTTTTGGTAGCACAGGAGTGGAAGGTCAAACATAGTTGCAAATGCCTTAAGTAGAAGAAAAAAATTGTTGATAGAGATGAATATAGAGGTTGTTGGGTTCAATGAACTCAAGATTTTGTATCCTAAAGATCTGGACTTTGCAGAAGCTTGTAAGGCTTGTTTGGAACCTATTATATTAGATAGAACAAGATGGTTGGATTTCTTAATCCAAGATGGGATGTTGTTTAGTGGAATCCAATTGTGCATTCTAAGGAGTTATATGAGAGAGAATCTAATCAAGGAAAATCACAGTGGCGGATTGGCTGGATATTTTGGTCAAGATAAGACCATTGCTCATATCAGTGAGAATTATTACTAGCCACAGTTACAACAAGATATGAATAATTTTGTAAAAAGTCGCAGAGCATGTCAGATGGCGAAAGGAACAAGTCAGAATTTTTCATTGTATTAGCCATTACCTATACCTAAGAGGCCATGGGAGGATATTAGCATGGATTTTGTTCTTGGATTTCCAAGGACATAGAGAGGGATTGATTCCATATTTGTGGTGGTTGATAGATTTTCAACAATGGCATAGTTCATTCTATGTCATAATACCAATGATGTTGGTCATGTCGTAGGGTTGTTTTTTAAAGAGCTAGTGAGACTGCATGGTCTACCAAAGAGTATAGTTTTAGATCTAGAGATTCCAAATTTGTTGGATGTTTCTAGAGCACATTATGGAAAAAGTTGAAAATATATTTGAAGTTCAATTTTGCACACCATCCACAAACTGATGGGCAAACAAAGGCGGTGAATAGGATTTTGGGTAACCTGCTAAGATTCTTAGTAGGAGATAAGCCCAATGGATGGGATTTGATTATACCATAGGTAGAATTTTCTTACAACAATTATGTCAATAGGAGCATTGGTAAATCACCATTCCAGATTGTGTATGAGAGTAGTCCAAGAACTATTTTTGGACTAAGAAAGATGGATAATGGGGAGAAGAGTAGTGTTGAGGCTAAAAATTTTGTAGAGAACCTAAAGAATTTGTATGAAGAAGTGAAGAAACAATAGAAGCATAGTGGAATATTCCATCACCTACTTCAAAAAAGGAGGAGATAGAAGAAATTTTGGATAGTCATATGGGTAGAAACACAAGAAACAAACAATACACAGAGTACTTGGTGAGATGGAGAGGAAGGCCTATTGAAGATTCAATGTGGTTGTCTAAGGCTAAGGTTAACCATCTTGGTTTCCCTCTAACTCTTGAGAAGTGATAGAGTTTATTTTCAAATTACCCTAGGTGTATGATGTAGGAGCATCTAATGATGTAATACAATATTGCATCACCAAAAAAAATTGTTTTCTTTATTTTCTTTAGTTTTTTTAAATCCTATGATGACACTTAAGGGGTATAAGATAGTTAGAAGTCAAAAATAGAGAAAACAGTCACTAACTATTTTTAGTAAGTCAGCCTAAATAGGTTCATATGGAAGTAAAAATTTACCCAAAGGAGCATAGCTGAAAAAAAATTCATGAAAGAATTACCTCAATACCTTGAATGGTTTGGGAGAAATTAAAGTTTCCATCCCAAGAAATTTCTCCAATGCAACTTCAAATTCAAATATAAAACTTTAGAGGCCTCGAAATAGCTTGAAAAGTGGACAAACCAACATATGATCAACTCACATGTTATAGTTATCTTTGAGAGCTTTCCAACAATATGAAATGATAGAAAATAGGACACCTAGATCAAAAGTTATGGCCCTACAAAATTGCCCCTCTAAAAAAGTGAATTTCATTAAAATTTCTTCCTTGGCAAGAAATCAAACGGTGAGACTTTTGGCACCAAAAAAAAAGGGAAAGTTGAAGTTTCTAGAACATTCTAGTGAGGTTATTGGGTAAAATAAAAAGGGATATGAGGGGGTTGTAGAAAGTGGGTCCATTAGTGTAGATTGTGGCTCTGAATAGTAGATTTTCTTTCAGAGTTGATTTTGTTGTAATGAATCAAGCCAATGAGGCTATAGCATGTAAGTTTTGAATCTATAATTTTATTTCTGAAAATAATAAAAAGTGGGTTATTTTTTGTCTTTCATATTTTGTGTTGGTATCTATTGTTGTGTTTTGTAGGTTTGGGCAATGTGGACCTCATCATAAAACCTCTATAAATTGGCTTAGCAATGCTAAAAAAATATATTTTTCAAACTCTCATTGTAATTCTATATTCAATTCTTAGTGAAATGGACATTCTTGTTTGTGGCTTCAACTGGGGCCTTAGGTAGTCTGGCAATATTGTGGGATAGTACAAATGTTGATGTGGTTTCTTTTCACTAAACGAGCAACTAGATGGGGGTTTAGGTGTCTTGCTTAATAATTGGTAACAGTATATGGCTATTCAATCTACATGGTCCATTCTCTTCCCCCATGACAAAGTGGCTATGAGATGAGTTTTCAATGGAATTATCTCTCCTTCTAAAAATGATATTTGAAGGTTTTGGGGGGATATTTCAATGCAATTGATCTAGATTTTCCAAAAAAAGTGGTGGAATCATCCTACCTACCAGAGTGGTGGAAGACTTTAAGTCTTTTGTGGGTTCAAATAAGTTGTCTGATTGTGTTTGAAAGAATGGAGTCTTCACCTAGAAAAATAAAAGAAAGGATATTTTTCATATTGCAGAGAGGCTAGATAGATTCTTGCTTTCTAATAATTGGTTGGATTAACCTCATGATTTATTTTCCTTCATTCATCTCGTAACGAGTTCTAACCATTTTCCAATATCTTTGTATGCGTTTTAGGTGTGACCTAAGGTCACGGGGTCATTCAAGTTTGAAGCTATGTGGTTCAGGGATGTTCATTTTCTCTTCGCCCTCAAAGATTGGTGGACTTCAACCCCTTTTGTTATAGGTTCTAAAATGTACTAGCTTTGCACAAAGTTAAATTTCTTGGAGGAAAAGATAAAAGACTAGAATGTCAACCATTTTAAGAATATTTTTGTGGAAAAGCATAGGATTGAAAGAGATATTTTTGTCCTATATTATTTGGAGGAAGTTCTAATCAGAGAAGAGATTTATTGGTGACAAAAGTTGAGAGAACTTTGGCTTAAAGATGGTTATAGGAACACCAAATTTTTTCATGCTTCATCCAAGCTTAGGTGGTGAGCTAATAGTATATTGTTAGCTTAGGGTGAGGGAGGTATCACTCTTACTACCCCTATGGAAATTGAAGAAGAGGCAGTCAAACTTTTCAAGGGTCTTCTTGCTCTAGCCTATGGTCCCCCATCACTGGATTTTGTATGTTTAGATTACATACCTAATCTAGTTTTGGCTAAGCATAATAGAATGCTAATGATTGAGATTACTCTTGAGGAGGTTTGAAAAGTGGTGTTTTAAATGGCCTCAAATAAAGCCTCGAGCCTTGGTGGTTTTACTACTCTTTTTTTTCGAGAAGTGTTGGGACTTCATTGGGATAGATATCCTTCTTTCTTTTGAAGAATATAGAAAGCATGGCAACATTATAAAGGAAATTAATAATACTTTTATTATAATGATTCCAAAGAAAGCTTGTCTAGTTTCTTTTGTTGATTTCCATTTATCTTTGTAGTATCATATATAAGATTTTCACAAAAGCAATTTCCATTAGACTTGCTACCTTGATTGCTTTGATCATTTTTGAGAAATAAGGGGGATTTGGCCATCTTCACTCATGAATTGTTGCACTCCCTCAAGGAAGAAAAAAATATTGTTGACATAGTAAAGTTAGATATACTAAAGGCATATGATAGAGTAAATTGGTCTTTTTGTTGGAAGTGTTAAAAAAAATTTGGGTTCTCACAAAAATAATGTAAGTGGGTCTTTGTGTGCATATCAGGGGCATGTATCTCGATGCTTGTGAATGGTTCACATAGCGGGTACTTCAATGCAACTCAAGGTGTATGAAAGGGGGATATTCTTATGGAACACAACCTAAATCATTCAATCTCATCTACTAAAGCCATGAACCTATGGAAAGGGGTGTGATTCAAACATGTTCCATACCTAGTCACTCACTCCTTTTTTAACAATGATGCACTCCTATTTGGTCAAGCCACCTTGGTAGAAGTAAAGGCTATGCAGAATGTTCTTTTAGTTTATTCTACCTTCTTAGGTCAATTTGTGAATAAAGAAAAATCCAAATATTTCTTTCTTAATGTTTTCCCTATTGTGCAAGCTAGGCTTAAGAGGTTTCGGGGCTTTAAAATGGAATCACTTCCCTGCAAATATTTGTGGGTATCTTTCTTCTTTGGAAGGGAGAAGCATGAAGTTTGGGATCAAATATTTTCTACAATTTCAAGTAGAATCTCAACATGGAAATCAAAATGGTTTTCTGTGGTAGGAAAACTAGTAATGATCAAGTCGGTGCTTCAAGCTTTACAAATTTACTTAATGTCTCTTTTAAAGATTTAGAAAGGTAAATTTGATGAACTTCAGAAGGTGTTTAGGGACTTCTTGTGGGTTGAGAATGTGAAGGAGAAAAAATTTTTGTTGGTGGCCTAGGAGAAGGTTTGTATCCCTAAAGAGTTGGGGGTGTTGGACTAAGAGATATGGTCCTCCAAAACAAAGAAATAGGTGCTAAGATTTTATGGAAAATCTACCAAGATCCCAATGCTAAATGGTGCTAGCTCATGCAACATAAATATCTAGATTCTCTAGAAAGGGAATATATTTTTAGTCTAAAAAAATCTGCCTCATGGCTCAAAGATATGGAACTTTATTATTTCTTGTAGATATATTATTCCTTCTCATCACTCCTAGGCCATATATAATGGTAGGAAAGCTCTATTTTTGGAGGATGCATGGAATGGTCATCATCCACTTTAGCCTATTGGGACTTTGGAGGTAATTGAAAGTGTATTAAAAGGGATTTGGGGTTGCAGACTGCGAGATTACTTGGTCATTGATCAATCTTCTTTCCCGTCCACAATCAAATGGAGGGATTTTGACTTCCTGTATGTCCCTAGTAATCTAAAGGATTCTCTCTACAAGGAATTGGAAAAGAGGAAAATTTTGTTTTCTAGAAAGGATGATCAAATAATTTGGATCAAATCAAAGTTAGGCTCTTATTCTACCAAAGATGGCTACTTGTCCTTGATAGAGGTTGAAAATTCCTTAGACTAGTTGCATAGTTTGTGTTGGGGTCCTTCAGTGCTTCTAAAGGCTGAAACCTTCTCATGGTTGGCACTAAAATATAGAATCTTTTTTGGATGTTGTGATTGTGTTGCTGATATGTGGTTGTCATTGATTTCAACACTGTTAGCATTGATTGTAGTCAAGGTTGTATATATCGAGGATATTGAGAAAATTGTTAAAGGAAGAAATGCAAGTTGCCAGTGGAACAGTGAAGGTGTCTTGATAAATACGTTGAAGATCAATTTTTGTGGGCTAAATATTTTATTGTTGAGTGTATCTAGTTCATCTATTGGAAGTTTTAGAGGTCTGTATGAAGATTTGATCATGCTATGAACAATTGTGCTCTGACAGTGTTTTTGTGGTTTCTATCAGTTTTCTTATTGAAGTTTATGTGATTCTAGTAATTTGTGTTGTTGCAGATGCTTCTTTGTTAGTTATTGTTGCTTGTGGATGCTTCTAGATCATTCTCTATCTTTGTTGCACATCCGCGTTGATTGGCGTGCTCATGGTTGAAGATTTTCCTCATGTATGTTTGGGCTTTCATGTTCTTGGCCAACATAGTGGTTGTAATGTGTTGCAGATCCTTGAAGATTAAAATTTGAATGTTTGGTGTGCTCGAGGATATTGTTTTTGGTTGCATCATAATATTAGCTAATGGTGTATGATTCACATTGCAAATTTATTTGTAAATTTGGGCCGACATTGTAAATATGTTTTGTATTCTTGGCCAACAAAGTTGTTGATGTAATTCCATGATGTGAATAAATAAAAGTGGTTGTTTGTGTGAAGTTAGTGTGTGCATGAAGTGAAGTGAAGCCAAAGAAGGGAAAGTGTGTGAATATTGATCTATTCATTCGATTGTTGAGTAGAGTGAGAAGAAGTTTGTGTGAAGTGTGAAGGAGGTTTTATGTGCTTAATTGGAACTGTAATCAGGCTTGTGTAGAAGCTATTTTCTTAATTAATATCCTGAGGATCTAATCTGAATTACTGTGTATTCTTTGGGCAATGATCCCTCTTGTATTTGAGTAATGAGCTCTAGGCAGTGTGCCTGAATGCATGTGCATTCCCATTATTTTTTCATTATACTTTTAACAGGGTATAATATTGTGGTCTAACATCCACCATGGCTTTTCCCCTAATCGGGTTTCCACATAAAAAATATTGGTGTTCTATGTATTTCTAATGTGCTGATTATTTATGGTTTATTATTCTTTCATCATATCTGAGATTAAGTTAAGTTGAAAAGTTTAAATTTTTTGTGACAATTGATTCACCCCCCACTCTCAATTGTATGTCCTTTTTTGCCAACAATCTTAATAGGCATGAGGTTGGATCATTTGGGCATAACCCCTCTCTTTCCCTATGTCCTTTGTGGAAGGGCTTATGAAAGTTTAGATCACTTGTTGCTCTCTTGTGAATATGCTCAATTGGACCTAGCTTCTCAAAAAACTTGGCTAGGAAAGACCTTTACAATATAGCATATCGAAACACTTTCAAAGATGGCCTTCTCTCTATAAATTCTCCTTCAATTCTTGTATTTGGACTTTGAGTCTATCAATAGTCATATGGTCAATCTAATTTGAGATAAATAATATGATTTTTAGAAAGAAAGCAAGGGATTTAAACCAAACAATTGAAAGGATTGTGTCTTCCATCTCTGAATTAGTTATGACTTATGTCCATAAGGATCAACATAACTTAAAATATTTTTCCTCTTGGGATGATTGGCTATAAAAAAATCTTGGACTTTACTCAAAGCTCCACCTTTAAGAGGCTCAATACAAGCTTTTAAATCAAAATATTTGAGAAGATTGGCTAAGTGGTCTCCTCTAGTGGTTGGATGGACCAATTGAATTTTGATGGGGATTCACATGGAAATACTAGTCTTTTTGGGGCCACGGTGGTCTTGAGAAATAGTAGTGGTAATATGGTAAAGGTTGCATGCAAATTGTTGAATTTGGGCACTAATAAGATGGCAGAGTTTTCAATGTTAATTGTTGGCTTGGAATTGGCTTTAAGAAATAAGATCTCTCATATCAATGATTGAAGGGGACTCTCAGTTGGTAATTGGTGCCCTCATTAAAAAAGATCTTGGTGCTTTGCACCTAAATTATTTGCTTGAACATGCTCTTTGCTTGCTTCAAAATTTTTCAAATTATCAACTTTAGCATTGTTATAGAGAAGGGAACTCTTTGAAATATAAATTGGTTGATAGGGAAATTGATCTTTCTCTTCCCTTTACTATGCTATCATTTGATGATTTAAATGGTTTTTTGCACTAATGTGTTTGGACATGTAGTAGTTCAAATTCATTCTCTGCAAGAAATTCTCTAGGTTATTTTGGTATTAATGGTGTGTTCTTTGAACTTTGAACATTCTTTGATTTGGGTTGATAGGCCTTAGTGCTCGATGGTCCCCTTGACATTGATCAGGGAAAATTGATGTGGCTTCCTTTTTTTGGCTATTGGAGTGGCCCACTTAGCACTTCAGTTTATGTGGCACTTTGTTGGAATTTTATTGAAAAGTTGAAGTGGCACCCATGGAATTTTTGTTTCTATGGCACTTTATTTGGCACTTCATTCATTGTTGAGGTGGCCCTCTTGGAACTTCTATGGTTGACACATGATAGTTGTTTCTTGCGATGGTCTTCTCAATGTTGATTGACTGATTTGTGCTACTAATAGTCTTCTTGACATATTTTGTGGCAATGGTTGGGTTTTATGTGGTGGCCTCCAAGGCACCCAACTGGAGAATTTTGATGCATTATGGTCTTTGTGACATTGTGTCATGCAATATTTGATCTAGAACACTTTAGGGATGGTCCCTTTGCAATCTCTACTTTTAAATGGTTCTTTTGCTAAGGTGGCTTTGAGATGGTCTCCATGACATTGATTGACTTGGCATCTCTTTAATTGTGTATTAATTGGTTCACACAAATGGTACTTTGTTCATGTGGTTTGGTGATATCATTCTAGTTCTCACATTTTTGTGAATGTCTTGGGTGTTGGAAAAGTTTCCTCAAATTTACTGGCTTGATCGACTTCATGTAGTAGTTGTGTTTGTTTCTCTATCATCCTGATAGTTCTTTATCAGTGGCACCTTGTCCATAGTCCCATTGATGGTCTAATTGTCTTTGTCTACTCACCATTATGTCTTATCAACGAGAGTTGGTCACTTTGGAAGGACATTGTTTCATGTCTGCTTGATACACCAATGTGACTCTCATTGGTGTGACTTAGCCTTATTGGAGGGACTCTATCCCACATCTCCCTGATGACCTGATAGCTATGGCAATGTATTGTGTTCTCCCCACTAGCCCCACAATGCTTTGGTGGGATCTAGTTGATACCTTGCGGGGTGTGTGGTATTGGTTGACAATGATGATGTGGTGTCTGGTTGGATGTGGGGACCACGGTGACAAGAAAGCATTGATATGATGTTATATCTTGATTGAAAATTATGGTTTAAATAATCTAATAGTGCTCACTAATTATGCACCTCTTGTGGTGAGTCTCAATGGACTCCTACAGGGGTGTGTAGAATTAAATGAGTGGTGTACATCCATCAACTCGATAACTTAAAGAGAATGTCATGGTGGGACTCAACTAGGGTGCCAAAGTGGAAAGTGATGGTTGTTTGTTGATTGTTGAATGTTGATTGATGATTGGCTCAAAATTTTGAATAGTCATCGGAGGGACTTTGTGTTATCAGAGAGAAAGTGAAATAGTCTCTTCAAGAGCCTGATATGGTTAATGATAGTTGGGATCTAAATAGTTGGTTTCTTGGAATTGAAGCAACTATGGCTGGATTATAATTATATAGTGTAACACTTTGCAATGACTTTGGAGGTTTTTTCAATCAATGAAGTAATGTCCTACATTGTATGATTATGAGCATTGTAACAGTGTGAGAGAAAAAAATAGTATTTAGAATTTGTGTATGAGGTTGATCTGGGAAATGTTTGTTGTTGTGAATTAACACCTATAGTGGAGTCTATAACTCTATAGTGATTGATTTACTATAATACAAAGTGGCTTTACTTGGTTTGTGGGTTTTTATCCCATAATGGTTTTCCCATGTAAATATGGTGTTCAAATCTATGTGTGTTAAATTTTTTGTTTTGTTGTTGTGCATCTTAATGACTATAACTTGAATTAAATAAAAATTTTGATAATTATTTCCTAAGAATTTATTTGGAAGGAATTTTTGCACCAAGCTTTCCTTACAAGTGGTATTAGAGCCTAGAAATTTGTGTTATCCTTGTAGGTAGGGCTGGTTTTTGGTGTTAAGTCTGTTCAATGGGAGTCTTGTAGAGAAAACTAATTGTCTTGATTACAGATTGAGATGGCAAGCACATTAGGTAGAATAGAAATTGAAAAGTTTAATGGAAGCAATTTTGAATTGTGGAAAATAAAAATGGAAGACCTATTGGTGGATAATGATCTTTGGATTATTGTTATGGGAACAAAACCATCAGGTATAAAGCAAGAAGATTGGGACCTTGTAGAGAGAAAAGTTATTATTCTCCTTGAAGATAGAAGAAGGAGTATCCATAGCAGACCATCTAAATTATTTTAATATGATTTTTGCTCAGTTGGCCTATGTGGGTGTGAAAATAGAGGAGGAGGATCATTGTATGCTTCTTCTATGTTCCTTACCTGACACATGGGATCATTTGATGATGGCTATTAGAAGTACAACAACCATTTTCAAGAGAGAAAATGTGGTTGTTTTGTTGTTGTTAGAAGAGATACAAAGGAAATCTTCTAAGATGGCCAAGGATGCCCTTGTTTTTCAAGGTAGATCAAAGGAGAGATGCAAGAAGAAAGGCAAGAATTCTAGACCCAAATCTAAAGGGAGATCAAAGTCTCTTGGCAAGAAGTCCAAGGTGAAATGTTGGAATTTTGGGCAGACTGGTCATATCCAACATGATTGTAAAGAGGAGAAAAAGAAGAAGAACAACAACAACTCTTTATATAATGATTTCCTCTTAGAGTGAATCAAATGCTTTCATTGCAACCTTCGTGACTAGGTGATCCCACAATATTAGTTTACAATTTTTGGCCAAACTGGTCACTGAACTAATTTTTTCTAAGCTAAATCTTCAATTTTAGGAACCTATAGTGCTAACCTTGAGGAATTTGAAGATGAAGCAAACTAGTGATTTGTGTCATTTTTTCTATAGATTCTAAATATTTTTTTTTCAAAATTTTTGGAATCATATTTCACTTCTTTTTCCATATCCTTCGAAAACTAGTTTTTTTTCAATAAACACCATTTTTAAGGAGTGATGCTCATCGTATACAACATAAATGTTTTTCCACGAAGGATAAAATTCTAATTTTTTTGAACTTACATTTGTAACTATGATATCTAACCCTTTCATTTGATTTCATAGTGCTTTATTGAATATGTTTTCCTTAATCAAGTTTTGAAGTCAGACCAATTACAATTCAAACATAGGCGGACCGTATACAACATAACCTTTTTTGTATGTATCAAAATTCAATTTTTTTTACTAGAGGAAGGACATCAATACCTAGCTGCACATATTTTTAAGAATTTTATTTTGATAGTCTGCCATTTTTCCACATGTGCAAAATAGAGAACTTGATTTTTGGTGAAAAACCTATGTTTAATCAAACTAAACAAAAAATACATAATAAAACCAAAACATGTTAAAACTATATTCGATGGATAGCTTGTTCTGAGGACTACTTTTTGGAAAATGGTCAACACTCCCCTTCAGATTCATGACATGGACTAACAACCTCTTGTGGACTCGTTAAATTTGGAAGTTGTATCAGGCATTAACAGGTTGATCTTTTGGTGCAACAACAACAATGGGGTTAACAATTGGTATCAGATCCAAAGGCGTTGGGTTCAAATCCCCTTAGGTAACACTGAGGGGGAGTTTGTTGGTAGATGGTTAGAACTCCCCTTGGGATTCATGACATGCACTAATTACCTCTCATGGATTCGTTAACTCTAGTAGTTGTATCAAGATTTAATATGTCAATCTTTCGGTGCAATGACAACTATGGGGCCAACACTACCATCATCCAATTGGGTTTGTGGAGTCTCCTCCATTTTCATCCCCAACTTGAGCTTTGAAGGGAAATTTTTTGGAGAAATTTGGTGCTAGAAGGGGAGAAGGGGGGAAAGCAGGGATTCAAATGAGCCTGGGTTCAAGTGAACCCCCCTTGGAGGTTCACTTGAACTTGGGTTCATAAGAACCTAGGTTCAAGCGAACCCCCTTTCCAAAAAAATTTCCTTTGTTTTTTATTCTAAGAAATGTGGAATATGGTGGGACCCAACATTTAATAGGTTCACTTGAAGGAAGGTTCAAGCAAATCCCCTTTGGGTTTGCTCAAACCAAATGTTTGGTAAGCCCCCAAAAACCAAAATTTTCTCCATGGGAGCATTTTTTTTAGTTTTCCTTCCTCACTAGAATTGTAAACTATTTTTGTGGGTTTACCCGACTTATCCATTAGATGATGTCTGGCTTATTGACTCAGGCACATATTTTCACATGAAATCTCATAGAAATTGCTTTACGAAGTATGAAAAGTATGCTAGTGGAAAGGTGTACCTGGAAAGTGATTCATCTCCTAAAATTATTGGTCATGGAAGAGTCAGAATTCAATTTCTTGATGGAAGAATAAAAGGAATTGATGACATAATGCACATATACTAGGACTGGCTCACAGCCTACTTTCTGTTAGTAAGCTGAATAATGTTGGTGTACAAGACTCATTCTTGAGTGGTGGTTGTAAGATGACTAGAGGCTTGATGGTGTTGGCTAGGGGTGCATGAATTGGCACTCTGTACAAGTTGGATGCACAAGTTATTCAATGTAACATCGTCTTTCCAAAGTCAAGCAAAGTTGCTCATAAAGAGGAGAACGATGTTCCTCTAGGTGCAAACTCTTTAGAGGTGAAACTCCTAGCAAAGAAAACCATGTTGTGGCATCATAGACTCGGTCACATAGGAGAAAAAGGCTTAAAAGCATTGAAAAATAAAAACATGGTAGAAGGGCTTGATGATTGTAACCTTGAGTTCCTTTTTTGTAAACATTGCATCTATGGAAAGAAACATCGTGTTTCTTTTTACTCTAGTCTTCATAGATCTTCTGACATACTAGATTATGTTCACTCTAATGTATTTGTTCCAATGAATGTTCCTTCATTATTGAAGTCTAAATATTATTTTTCTTTTATGGATGATTATTCGACAAGGGCATTTGTGTATTTTTTCAAAAGTAAATCAGAAGTGTTTAGTTGGTTTAAAGAGTTTAAAAAATTGGTAGAAAATCATATTGGAAGTTGAGGACAGATAATGGTAGTGAATTTTTTCTACAAATTTAGAAAGGTATTGCAAAGAACCATGGAATTAAAAGGCATAAAACTACACCTTACACTCCACAACAGAATGGAGTTGTTAAGAGGTTAAATAGGATGTTGATGGAAAGAGTGAGAATTATGTTGAGCAGTCCTGGTCTAGAGAAGAAGTTCTGGGTTGAGGCTATGGCCACAACATGTTGGTTAATCATTCACCTAGTTTGACTCTTGTTGAAAAAATGCCTATGAAAGCATGGTCTAGCAAGAAGCCCTATTTGAGACATATTCATGTCTTTGGTTGTGAAGCATATGTTTATGTGTCTAATGAGAAAAGATCTAAGTTGGAGAATAAGGCTACCAAATGCATCTTCATTGGCTATGGAATTGGTGTGAAAGGATAAAAGCTTTGGAATCCTATTATTGAGAAGGTTGTGTAAAACAAAAGTGTAATCTTATAGGAGTTGAAACCTTCTATAGTTGATCTACAGTTAGAGATAGAAGAAGAAGAAAAGAAGAATGATGTAGTTGAAATTCCTTGAACTCCAGATAAAGAGGAACTACAAATTCAAAATGTACCTAAAAATGAGGAGATCTATAGTAGCTCTAGGAGTTTTGAACAAGAAGAAGAACCACAACCTCAGCCTCAGCTTGCAAGGAGGTCTACATGTGAAAAGTGACAACCTAATAGGTATGGATTTTCTATGTTGGATTTGAACTATGCCTAGGCTTTTATTATTAGCACTGATGAGCCTAGGACTGTAAAGGAGGCTATTAATATGCCTAATTCAGATTCCTAGTTGGAATCTATGAATGAGGAAATGGCACCATTGAAAAAGAATGAAACATGGAATTTGGTACCTTTTCCTGAAGGTCGAAATCCTATTATTTGTAAATGGGTATTTAAGAAGAGAATTGGTTTGGATGGCAGTGTGGTGAAGTATAAAGCTAGGTTGGTCATGAGAGGTTATTCCTAGGTGGAGGGAATTAATTATGGAGAAATATTTTCTCGCATAGCTAAGCTGACATTTATCATATTTCTATTGTCACTTGCAATAGCATATGACTTAGAGGTTGAATAGATTGATGTGAAGATAGTGTTTCTTCATGGAAATATGGAAGAAGAAATTTATGTCCCAACCGAAGAACTTTGTTGAAAAAGGTAAAGAAAGTTTGGTTTGTAAGTTAAAGAAATATATGTATGGTTTAAAGCAATCACCTAGAATATGGTACCAAAAGTTTGACACTTTTGTGTTGTCATTGGGATTTGTGAGATCAAAATTTGATCATTGTATGTACTATAAAATTGAGAATGAGCATTTACTTATTATTGCCCTATATGTGGATGATAAGTTATTCTTTGGGAATAGTAAGGGTGTGATTTTTGTTTTAAAATATTAGTTGTCAACACGGTTTGAAATGAAATATTTAGGTGAAGAAAGGTATATTATAGATATGGAAATTAGAAGGGATAGGGGAAGTAGAAAACTTTGGGTTAGCTAGAGCAAGTATATTAATACTATCCTTGAGAGATTTATTATGATAGATTGCAAGAAGTTAGTTGTTCTAGTGTTGCAGGGAACAAAGCTATCTATTGAAGATTGTCCAAAGTCTCCTACTAAGATGGAGGACATGACCAAGGTGCATTATGCAAGTGTAGTTGGCATTTTAATGTACACAATGGTCTGTACTAGACCATAAATTTCCCAAGCAGTGGGAGTACTTAGGCAATTTATGGCTAATCTAGGAAGACCGCATTGGGATGTTGTGAAGAGAGTTCTTAGATATTTGAAGGGTACTTCAAAGTATGCTTTGTGTTATCAAGGAAACTCAATTTTATCATAGAGATATCGTAGCATTCGTGGGTATGTGGATTTTTATTGGCCAGGGGACATTGAGAATAGAAGATCCGCCACTAGATAAATCTTCATGTTATTTAGTGATGTAGTTAGTTGGATGAGCAAGCGGAAGGATGTAGTCGCCTTGTCTACTACTGAGGAAAAGTACATGGAAACAACACATGCCTATAAAGAAGCCATTTGGGTTAGATATTTGTGTTCTAATGTCGGGTTTAATGCATGAAAAATTACTATTTTTTGTGACAGTCAAAGTGCTATCTATTTGGAAAAAAATACCACTTTTCATGCCAAGATCAAGCATATTGATGTTTAGTATCATTTCTTTTGTGATATGGTGGAGGATGGAAAGGTTAATCTTGAAAAAGTGGATACTATGGAGAATGTCACTGATATGTTGACAAATCCTATGAGCACAAACAAGTATAGGTGGTGTGCCAATTCCATGGACCTTGGGGCCTATGACTTTTAGTAACTTTGAGTTTGGAAGAAGCCAGTAAGTCTGTCAAATGGGAGCATGTTGAAAAATATTCCGTAGATTTATTGTCTTGATCGACTTCCTATAGCAGTTATGTTTTTTTCTCTATCGGCCTGATAGTTCTTTACCAATGGGACCTTGTCCATAGTCCCATCAATGGTCCAATTGTCTTTTTTTTTTCACCATTATGTCTTATCAGTGAGAGTTGGTCACTTTGGTGGGACATTGTTTCATGTCTCCTTAATACACTAATGTGACTTTCGTTGATGTGACTTAGCCTCATTGAAGGGACTTTATCCTTAGTCTCCCCAATGACCTGATAGATGCACAATAGTGTATTATGTTCTCCCCGCTAGCCCCGTAGTCCTTTGGTGGGACCTATTTAATACCTTGTGGGGTGTGCGGGATTGGTTGACAATGATGATGTGGTTTCTACCTAGATGTGGGGACCACGGTGACAAGAAAGTGCCAATATGATGTTATATCTTGATCGATAGTTTTGGTTGAAATAATCTAGCAATGCTCGCTAATTATGCATCTCTTGTTGTGAGTCCCAACAGACTCCTGTGAGGGTGTGTGGAATTAACTGAGCGGTGTACAGATGTCAACTTGGTAACTCAAGGAGAGCATCGTGGTGGGACCTGACTAGTGCCAAAGTGGAAATCGATAGTTGTTTGTTGACTGTTAATATCGATTGGCTCAATAGTTTGAACAGTCATAAGAGGGACTTTATGTTATCAGAGAAAGTGAAATAGTCTCTTTGATGGCCCAATACAGTTAATAACAATTGGGAACTGAACGGTTGGTTTCCTAGAACTAAAGCGACCATGGCTAGATGAAAATTATATATTGTAACACTCTACAATGAGTGTGGGTTTTTTTTTATCAATGAAGTAATGTTATACATTGTATGCTTACGAACATTGTAATAGTGTGAGAGAAAAAAAAATTATTTAGAATTTGTGTACGAGGTTGATCTGGGAAATGTTTGTTGCTATGAATTAACACCTAGAGTAGAGTCTGTAACTCTATAGTAATTGATTTACTGCAATACAAAGTAGCTTTACTTGGTGTGTGGGTTTTTCTCTTATAAGGGTTTCCCCATGTAAATCTGGTGTTCAATTCTTTGTGTGTTAAATTGTTTGTTCTATTGTTGTGCATCTTAATGACTGTAACTCAAATTAAATGAATTTTTTTACAATTATTTCTTGAGAATTTTTCATTTGGAAGGCATTTCCACATCGAGCTTTCCTTACATTGGGAATCACAACCAAACAAAGGTGGCCTTCTTTGGAAATGGCCTATCAATTCTTGTGTCTAATTTGAATTCCTTCCAAATATTTTGTTATTGAGGTGGCTTCATGATCTGCCAGCAACTATTCTAAGCTCCACATGTGATTTCAGTTGTCACCATTTCTTTTGATGGTTTTTGTGCCAACTTCTTCATCTTGGTATAGGTTTTAATTGCTTGCACATTTGGGATTTTAATGTGGATATCTTTAAATCCATGTTACTCTCATTTCCAATCTATTCTACACTTGGGTATGTTGGGTGTCTGTATCACTTGGTTCCACATGGATAGCCTATTCAGAGTTCTATTTTTTCTCATATTCCATGAGGTGTGTGTTTGGCATAGTTCTCTAGAAGAATTTCTTTGAATTTCCTTTGCAATTCACTACCTACAAGTGGAAAAAGCAATTATGAATGTCTTGGGTCATGAGTGGCTCAAAATGCACCCTATGGCTCTACCTCATGAATTAGCCTCTCTTTTTGTTTCAAATTTGATGAATTTTTTATGGTGCAAAGAGATAGTAAGGTTCATTGTAGAAATTTTCTTGCAACCACATGTCTACCCAATGTATATTTTGGATATAGCCATGGAATCCTATGATCTTCATGTAGGTACAAATCTTCTGGGTGGGGTTATTTATAGGGCACACCTTCTATCCTCACATGCCTTGCAGTCTATTTTCTATGTTATGGTCCATGACTTGGTTGTCATTCATTCCTCCTCATTTCATGCTTATCTTCAAGCCCTTGGGTCAATCTTGGTTTGCTTCCTTATGAATAGTTTGAATATTTTTTTCCAAGTAGTTCACTTCCTCTTCAAGCATGCTCTAAATGATCCATTTTATGAGCCATATTTTTCCCTGCCAATAGACATGGCCTACTCCGCTGTGAGTGGGGTTTGATGGGTGGTATTTTTTTCTTTTGGTTTGAATGGGGAAGGTATCTGTTTTTGCTTCGTTCCTCTATTGGTTCATTTTCTGAGCACAATCGATGCATGTTGTGATGATTTTTCCTCTGGGTTTGGCTAGCTTTGATCTCTTTCATTCTGGTATATCATCGTTCTCTATTTTTTCTATATAGGTTTTGGGCTTGACAAGCCCTTAGAAATGTTCACTATATTTTAGCTATGCTATTGTAAATTTAGTACTTGTTAATTCTATTGTGCTCTATCCAAAAGTTATGATCTTGTAGGAATGTTTTGAATTCTCCTACATGTGCATTTTGTAAAAATCCTTCTTCAAGAATGAATAGAAACTTTTTATAGTGGCTCGACCACTTTTATCTAAGAAAAAATTGTCTTTTTTAGTTTAAATTTCTAGTGCTATAACTAGTATGGATACTCCAATTTTCTTAATAGGTTGTAGATGTGAATCTACATTTTTGGTCACCATTTCAAGTCATAGGCTTAGGACTATTTTTCAGTATCCAAACTAGATGGACCAAGATCACCCTTTGAATGGTGTTGGGATATAATTTTATTGACTATGGTGACAAGTATCAAGTAAAATTTGATATCTCTTCTTGACTTTTTCCCTCCCTTCTAGACATTGGAGTGCCATAATATGATTTTCTATCATTGGTTATGCTTGTGGTTCATGAATACTACCTAGGAGGCTTGGATAATGTTCTAGTTTATCCATGTCTTGGGGTGCTAGTACTTGCTTCTAAGTATGTCTCTTGCTTCCTAAATGAAGGAGCATTCATAACCTAATTCCCTTTTATGGTGAACTTCCATAGTGTGACCATAGTTGAACATTGACAACTTGTTGCCATGAGCCATGAATTTCTCACAAATGAAGCTTGGTACATAGATTAAGGTCACTATTAAAGTTTTTTTTTTTTATCTTTTAGTAAAATTTATATTTAAATATAATCCATTTTATTAATATATCCAGGTATTTTTTTTGTTTATGTTTTTCTCAATTAAATTTTGAATGCATTATCTTTTTGATGATAAAAATATTAATACACATGTTGGGAATCAATTTTTGAGCAATTTAATGGACAATTTTTTAATTTATTAGCAATTAAGGGTTTTTATATTTATGGGAATTTGACCAATTTAACCTTACATGAACCTAATCTAACCTCAAAGAAATGTAGGTATGTTTATATAGGATTATGCTACAACTACTACTACTAATACCTTTTTATGAACAAAACCTAGTTTTACTTTGAGAAGCATCTCTATAACATCGATAATTCTTGGCCTAAAAAACTATCCTTAAATTTTGATACATATGCAATAACTAGAATATTATGATGCATGTTGCGGTGACTCAAATTTACAATTGTTATGCTTTATCCTTTCAAAATTGGCATTATAAATTTTAGTTTTCCACTAAAATATAAAGATACAACCTAAGTAGTTTCCCTTTCTTCGAAACCTAATTCATCCTTTAGCATGTAGTTGTCAACTTAATATGCTCCATTTCATCTTGATCCATTATCATGTGAACTTTAATGTGTTCCTTCTTTGATGTCTACTTGTACATTATTGTGACTGTAGAAACCTAAAGTTGACCACTTACATTTGGTCAATTTATCCCTATTTCATCTAGTTCACAATTATTTACATTAAATAAATAATGTTATATTATCTAATTAATATTCTTTATTTTTCTCTATTTTCCTAAGTCCTAGCCCAAGATAAAAGATTTAATTTAATTATTTATCTACATCATCAAACTACCCCACTTACACTAATCCTAATCCTAATCCTCACCTAATCTCCCCTTAAATGGTTGTACACACTTAATCCTTGATTAAGTGGGTCAACCCTTTCCATCACATCAAGCATATGGCCCTTTGTACTTATGGTATAACCTTGATACCATGTAACATGGGCCTTGGCCCCTCAAGGGTACAATCTCCCTCAAACACTCTCATTATGCCACTTGACACAATCTTGTGACTTGAAAGGTCACCTCTCATCTCAACCCTTGATCTACATCAAGAAATCTCAACCCTCCATCCCTTTTCACACCAATCTATTATATCCATTACTTAGCCATTTATAAAAAAATGTCACTCATTTTCACTTGGAGCATCGTTATGCTATTGTATCAATTATTTACCTTATCTTTCACCCCTTCTTAAAATTAAATAAATATATTTATTTAATTAATTTAATCACAATTCCCTCACAAAAAATTAAATAAAATTACTTAATTCCCTCTTTTTTCTTTCACTTCTCACATCCTCCATCATTTCTCATATTCCCTAATCCAAACTCTATTCCACCCACTAATAATGTGCACACACTTAATCAGGGATTAAGAGGTATCACATCCTTCAACTTTTCCCACTTGCATCCTAACCATTCCCTATTAATCCTAAAATCCACCTAATCCTTATCATAATGATTTTCACATTGTTAATCCCTAATTAGGAAAGTGATAATCACCTTTCCATTTATTTCTACCCACTTTTTCCTCCAAAGACTTAAATTCTTTCCCCTTTTTGATAAACAACTCCACATGGATCCTCTTTCTAAAGTACACTTAAGGAATTTAAAATTCATTTATTCCTTTCCATCCCATACCTTGGGAGTGTTGGGGACAAGAAAGGTCTTTATGAGGAAGATCTTCCCCATCTACCACTACATTCCAAGTACCAATCTCCCTCTCAAGCCTCCACATGGTTACATTGTCACCATCCTAGGCCTTGAGATATCCCATACCCCCTCATCTCTCATGATGCCACTTCGAATCCTCTCATGTTGAGATGTCTCAATATATCATAGCCATTGATATCTCATCATGCAATCCTAGCCCTCCATCCATCTCTCCACTCATCAAATGCAAAACACTTAGTCATTTTTAAGGATCTTACAACCTATGAACTCTTGAGCAAATTGGTAATGTTATGCTACCAAAAATTTTATAAACACACATCAAATCCAGTCACATAAGGGAAATCCACATATTGAGAGCTTCAACATAGCAGGTCTTCATTAAATTCCTAGTAGGTTTGAGCTTTTTATGCCCTAATCTTGATTGTTTTTTGATTTTGTGTTTTTTTCTTGGTTTATAGTAATTTATCTTCATTTTAAACACCTTTTCACTACACATAGTGACAAATTTTTATATCACTTTAGTTTGAATGACTAAAATATCTCTAGTATTCCTACTATTTTGCAAAGTATCTATTAGTAATAGATCACTAATTATGACCTCTTTAATGTTTTTCACTTGTAATTTAGTAACATTTATATCATCAATGGGAAAAGAAAAATATTTGTATGCAATTTGAAATGAGGGGTTATTTAAATAAAAATCATCTAAATTTGAATATTTTCATGTATGTCCTTGTGTTTTAAGACTTTCAAATTCAAGGAATTTTAAGGATTCTTTTCTGATCACTAATTTATCAATGTCTAATAATATATTATCTCCTACATCTAACATGTAATCTAACACCAATCATTTGTTCTTTTAACATTTGATTCATTGGATACAAGGAAAGAATCATGTTTCCAAAGTTCATTCTTTGGTACTTCTTCTATGATTATTGAATTTGTAAGCACTAATGGAACATATTATTCTTCTTTTTATATCCTTGTGACATGATCCCTTTTAAATTCATTGGCATCAAGAAATATTAAGTCTAAATTTTCACAACAAGTAAACAATTGGTTTCCAATTTCAACAACATTTGTCATAAATGCTAATTTTATTACCATATCTTTCTTGACCACATCTTTTGATGTATTTTTAGAGTTATCTTCACATTTAAATAATTCAGTTAGATAAGTTAATTTCCTTATGGATAAATTTATCATAACAAGAAACAATATACAATTAATTTCATCAAGTTCTGAAGTTTTATGGATTATGCATCTATCTGGTAACCCAAATGAAATTATTTCTTTTGGAAAAACATTTCATTAAAATTATTTTGAATATATGAGACATCCATATCAAATAGGTATTTATCAAGTAGTTTAATGCATCTTGAAATTTCCATGGTAACCTAAATATTGAAACTTCTAATATCTTTTTACTTGTTAAAAATTTAACTTTGTAATGAGATCTATCATTCTTGAATAAACATTCAAACATCTTATTTTGGAATCAACATATAACAAGGATTCTTTATAATTATTTTCAAAGGGTAGCTTCTCACTAAGGTAATGGTGACTCTCCTTCTAGCACCACATTTTGTTGATGAGGGTGTTGCACACATAATAACATGTACATATATTTTATTACACAAACAATGAAATCTATGTATCTTGAAAGAGTCACTAAGTTTAGTTTTTAATTAGTTATCCTAAGGCTTGAGAATGTTAGTTCATGAATCACTAGGTTTTCTAATGGTTTGTTATTTAATTGATATTTTCATATGGGGGCCTGCTAGTTCTTGAGAATATTTTCTTACAACTAGTAAGTGATGCTATTAATATTAAAAAATCATGCATCTATCACTTTCCACAATAATTAAAACTAACTTTATCCAAAATAAATTATAAAAGATTAAGGGAAGAGAAGTCAAAAAGTATAAGAAACAAAATTGCTTTAGATATTATCCACATGCATATTGAAAAATAAGTAAAATAAAGCATAAAATATTTATATTTCACAATAATGCTTCACAACTACATGCAAAATAGTGCAAGAATAGAGAATTGAATTGTTCATGAATGAGATAGCTTCAAAATACACCCAAAGATAGAAAAAAAAATTGATTATATCACTAAAAATGAACGATTTATAGTCATGCAAAATTTATGATTAGGAATGACCTTGATTGATTTAGCATTGCAAACCTCTACAATAAATACAACCATTTACTAAAATGAATAAAAAACATGAAATAGAATTTAAATTGTTGATCTTCCAATTTAAGCTCAATAATTTTGTATCCTTACTAAAAGATAACCTACAACCTTTTATAGAACTAAGGCTTGGGTTAGTTACAATGTTGCACATTGCAAGAAGGAAATGCGTGAATCAACACATGACACATGGCTCAAAAATATCTTTTGCAATTGAGTGTTAATAAATAGTTTCAAAATAATTGATCAAATTTTTACCTCTTTGATTCAATCCTTCCTAATTATTCACCAACTCCACAAAACTCTAGATAGATGTCATATATCTTCTCGTTTAACCAAGTCGATGTGATAATTCCTTACCCAAATAGAGTCAACTCTTTATATTATATCTTTACCCTTGGTCTTTTTTCTCTTCAACTTAAAATTTTATCTAGTTCCAACATGCATTAAAATTCCTACTTCATGTATGAGTTCCTATATTGGGTAGTTCACCTATAACTAGATCTATAACCAAATCTATACCTTTCAATGTGCATCCTCTATCATCCCTTGTGATTTATTTACTAATCTCCACATTGCTTGCATACATGCATCCTACATCAATTCAAAATATTATTTCACTTCAATATTTATAATAAAATATGCAAATTCATCTTTGATTAAGTTCAATCCCATAATATAAAGATTAAATAAGCATCAATCAAATAACCCTTATGCCTAGATTTTCCATTCAGAATTAATTTTTGCTTAAACCACCCTTAATTATTTTCAAATACAATTATGAATCCTTTCAAGAAATTTGGTTGGTATAGGTATTTTCGGATTCCTACTAGATGTGGAATTGAATTGGTATCCAACATTAACTATGGACAAAAAAATTTCTTGTTAGATTAACCTTACTTATCTTGCATGACAAAGAAACTAGATATACCATTAGGTTTTCTCAATCATCACTCTATAATATTTATTCCTTAATTAAGTTTTGTAGGAAAAACTTTTCTTATTATACTAGAAATGTGCGCTAGAACTAGATATCCTATATCTGATTCAGTACGCCCTAACTCCACTTGGAATAAATTATTTTGAATTTAACCAAATTTTGGGTTTGCTCGATAATCATTGAAACAACTAGTAATGCAAACTCTATCTCACTAATAATAGCTTTATCCTAAATATTTGTAGGAAATACTATGGGTATGGGACATGATGCCTTACTAGATACAAGATCCGAAGTGCAACATCAGATTCCACAAGACCTAAAATTCTTGAAAGGTATAACTTTTGAATCCCAACTAATTTTGAACTTCTCCAACAAAATTTAGTTTCCATTTCAAATATGTTTTTTAACTTTCACTAAACAATTTTCCAACAAGGAATTGACTTCCAAAATCCTTTGTTACCTTGTGATGCAATGAGCAATAATTTTTTCTTATGCAAAATGGTTCCCATTTTCTTCTAATAAAAATGGGGTGTGTTGTGAGACTACACAACATGACCATGATCACTATTGGGAGGCTATATTTTAGCATATCTGAAAAAATTATAACTATCTGCAACTAGGTGATATAGGAATCTTTGGTTACATTTCAAATGATAATAATTGAGAAACAACTCTCTATCTATGTCTATTTTAGGAATATTTTACATTTGGTTTGAGCTAACCATCTATGCAATCTAGATGTAATTATCTTACCTCAAAATTTCTACTCTTTGAGTGGAAACATATGAATAGCTCCTAGAAGTTTATCTCTATTGCACTTAGAGTATTGATCCATTAGACACCAAAAATAATATCTTCTCTAATCATGGGTATGGAAAATATAGGACAATCTCCCATGTAGTCTCCCATGATGAGATTAATAACATGAAATTTCCAAAAACAATTGACTTTTCCACTATTTTTAGTCATAACTTAAAATTGTAGGGTCAAGTAAATAAAGTAAACTAATTATCTTTCCAGTTTATTGTTGTTGAAATTGTGTGTACTCCCCGAGTCAATCAATAATTTTACCTTATATTATTTCATGAAACCACTTACCATGACATTTTTTGGGTTACTACTACTTGATAGTGCATGGAAAGAGATGGTTGGAGATCTTTTGAGTTGTATTGCACCACTACACATTCTTCTTCTTTCATTTCTTCCTCATAAGCACCCTCAATGCAAAATAATTTCTTCCTAGCATAATTATATGCTTTATTATATTTTACATCACAATTGAAACAATTTTTTTGAGGTTTCAATCTCACAGGTTGAGGAAATGATGATGTAGGGAACCTCTAGTCTCCCTTTGCTAATAATTCCTCCCATCTATTAGGTAAATTTTTTTATGTTGTCTACCTTGCCATAGTTACTACTTGAGACATATAAATTTGGTGGAACATGTGTACCTCATCTTCAATATGGTCTTTTAAACCACCTAAGAATAATTCCTTTAAATTTTCATCTATAACATTCTCCACCCTCAAAGTCAAAATTTGGATTTGATGAATATAATCCTTGATTGTACCCAATTTCTTTAATTTGGTGAGTTGGTTGAACTAGTTATGCGTAAAATTATCTCCATAATTTGGAGTGACTTATTCTTGAAAAATTGACCATATGGCCATACAACCCTTTTTTCTTCTCTTCACATAATGAATGATACCAAATGAATTAGTTTGATTCCATGTATAAATATTTCATTACCACCTCTTATTGAAATGGAACACAGTGGAGATCAATGAACTACTATATTTTGCAAAGTCAATTGGTCAAATCTTTGTCATTAAAATTTTACATATCCATCTTTGGTATGAAGTGCTTAGATGTAGATTTATTTTGGAGATTATCCATCTTGAGATCTAAGCCAAACCCAACAACATCATGTCCCTTAGAAGTATCATCTTTCTCCTAATTCTTAATATGTGAGTTTTCTCCCTTAAGGTTCATACTACCTATAAGAAAATCATCTTTCCTAGAAAATGCATTGATGTCTTCTTATTTGGCTACTATCACTACCTTCATGGAGTCCTTAAACTTGGCAGTGTCATCTTTCATACCATTAGGAGGAATCTTCTAAATTTTTATATCATCTTGTCTAAATATTTTTTATGTGTGACAAGATTATTTTTGCCTCTTGTAGCAAACCTCACCATAATGAAGAATCTTTTTGCAATTAATCACACAAAATAAATCTCATAAATCTCAAATTTGTAATGCAACTTACTTAGGCTAAGATCTCACTTCCTATGAAAAAATTCAATGAATTTTTAATGCCTCCAAGCCAAGTGTGTTAGTTGATCAATATGCCCTTGTTCAACCCTCCAAAATCTGGAAAAAAAAGTTGTTGATTTTGCAAATCCTATTGAAACCCTGATTCTACAATCTCTTTGAATTCTACTCCAATTGCCTTACAATTTATACTACTATAACTTCAATATGACTTTGAAAAATATTTGAATAACAATGAAATATTTATCAAAATTAGAGAGATATACACTTCCTAAAATGAACTCTAAAATAACATATATCATTTTTTTCTTGTCTTCGCGATGCTAGTATCATGTTCTAGGCCTAATACCACTTGTAATGAAACAAATTGCACAATAAAACAATACAATAAGAAATGGACTAGAAATACTTGATAATAGTAAGTCACTTTCAAGAAACAACCTCTAAAAGTATCCAAGAAGAACACAATTTAGAATATGATGATAATAAACTAGCTACAAGCTCCTATAAACACCCTACTTATGTCTTAATACTAGATTTAAAATATGCAAATATATGAACATTTTGTTTTTGAGCAGCCAACATCTTATATGTAACCATTGGAGTGACCTAGACCGTCTCTAGTAGAAATGCAAACAAGATACATCATGACTGATCAACATTACCAAAAACTTGTAAAAAAAAAATAAAAAAAATCGA